>OX421977.1:89853219-90009607 GCA_949128135.1 Parasteatoda lunata
AAAACGTAGAAATTGAATTTCTCCCCCAAGCTCTACCTCAAAACTTCAACCACTTGATCAGGGCATCATCCAAAGTTTTAAAGTAAAGTTTCGTCATCAAATGGTTAAAAAAATGTTGTCCGAAATAGAAGATGGGGTTTCACCATCCGGTGTTAGTGTTCTACAAGCTATGCGAATGGCTGACAAGGCATGGAATGATGTGTCTTCCTCTACGATAATGAATGGCTTCAAGAAGGCTGGATTCATTAAAGATCACGGAAGTAGTCAAACAATCAATATCGTTAATTCTGCTGAAAACTACACCGAAAATGATTGGGGCAGATTGACCAAACTCATGAATCTTGTTGACATGGAATTTCATGACTTTGTAAACGTAGATGATGCAGTAACAGTGTGTGGTCTGTGGGATGACAATTTTGCCGCCCAATGTTACTAACAAACAAGCACTTTCTGCAGTGGAAACTGTAAGGAGATTTATTGAGAGGCAGCCGAATATGTCAGAGGAGACATTTAAAGCTATAGTGCACTTAGAAAGTGTTATAGACAAACTTTCTTACACATCTCTAAAGCAAACAACAATTGAATCTTTTTTTAAATGAAAGTGTAAATAGCGTTTTTAGAATAAATATGGAATAATACATAAGGTATGTAAAGAGCATTTTTCTTTATTCTACCATCGATAACATGCGATTTTCGATAATTCGAATTTTCGGTATCTCGAATTTTTTCTCCTCTCCCTTCAAGTTCGAGATATCGAGGTTTGACTGTATTATTATTATTAATATTATTATTAATATTAATATTATTATTATTAATATTATTATTAATATTAATATTATTATTATTAATATTATTATTATTAATATTATTATTATTAATAATATTAATATTAATATTAATATTAATATTATTAATATTAATATTATTAATATTAATATTAATATTAATATTATTATTACTAATATTATTATTATTAATATTAATATTATTAATATTAATATTATTAATATTAATATTATTAATATTATTATTATTATTATCATTATTAATATTAATATTATTATTATTAATATTATTAATATTAATTTTATTAATATTATTAATATTATTAATATTATTAATATTAATATTATTAATATTATTAATATTAATATTAATATTATTATTATTATTATCATTATTAATATTAATATTATTATTATTAATATTATTAATATTATTAATATTAATATTATTAATATTAATATTATTAATATTATTATTATTAATATTATTAATATTATTATTATTAATATTATTAATATTATTAATATTATCAATAGTAATATTAATATTATTATTATTAATAATATTAATATTAATAATATTATTATTAATATTATTAATATTTATATTATTATTATTAATATTATTATTAATAATAATATTAATATTAATAATAATATTAATATTATTAATAATATTAATATTATTAATATTATTAATATTATTAATATTATTAATATTATTATATTATTAATATTATTATTATTAATATTAATATTAATATTATTAATATTAATATTATTAATATTAATATTATTAATATTTATATTATTAATATTAATATTATTAATATTAATATTATTAATATTAATATCATTAATATTAAGATTATTAATATTAATATTATTAATATTAATATTATTAATATTAATAATAATATTAATATTAATAATAATATTAATAATATTATTAATATTAATATTATTAATATTAATATTATTAATATTAATATTATTAATATTATTATTATTATTAATAATATTAATATTAATAATATTATTAATAATAATATTATTATTATTAATATTATTATTATTAATATTATTATTAATAATAATATTAATATTAATAATAATATTAATATTATTAATATTAATATTATTAATATTATTACTAATTACTAATTACTTATTACTAATTACTAACTACTAACTACTAATTACTAATTACTTATTACTAATTACTTATTACTTATTACTAATTACTAATTACTAATTACTAATTACTTATTACTTATTACTACTAACTTGTAATGTATATATATATTCTGAAGATTTTTTTAATGATATTTGTCCTTCAATGCAACGGTCCAATAAAAGTACTTCTGTGTTAATAGTTAGTATGAACAAATTGGTACAGAAAATTATTGTAATTGACGCAATTCACTTGTTTCACTAAATGAATTGTCATTATATTAATATTAATTCATTATTATCCCAACAAGCACACGACTTTTGGGCTAGTGAAGGGACAATGTCAACTCACTAAAAGTGCCATTACGGCGGGCTTTTCATTACCGTATCGGTTCCGTTAATAAAGTGAAATCTGGGCCAAAATGAGGGCCAGTGCATGGCATTTCAGGTAAACTTCTGGCAATCGTTAAAGGACCGGAACTACTTTGTTGCCTCTGGATTGCTTTGCCATTTTTGCCTGTTAAATAACGGGATTTTTTTTTTATTTCACAGAATAAAGAGATAAATTGCCGTTAAGGCTTTTATTGTACCTTTACGATGTCTTTTTTGCCCTTTTATCAAAAGCTGAATCCGTTCACTGGCATACGTCATTGCCTCGCTTGCCGTTAAGGCACCTTAACTGTAGGCTGATTAGAAAACGTCTATGCCATTTTTGCCCGTATCGCACCTTTATTTCAGGTGTTTAGGCGAACTTCTTTGCCTTATTTGCCGGTGTACCACCCTTAACTCACCTCACACTTGGTTCAATAGAAAACTTTAATGCCGTTCTTGCCGGTATCACACCTTTATGTTAGGTGTCTCAGCAATTTTTTGTCACTTACTTGCTTTTATTAGAACTCTCCTTAGCTTTAAATTTCAAATTCTTTTTTCTGAACGTTGTTGATAACAATTCTTATTTAGGGAACATAAATTGTTTTCTCTTACTCTGCTGATATCAGGTATAGTAATTTATTGTATTTTAACTTTTTATATTGTAATAAAACAATAACTGCCATTACATGCAAAAATTTTTATGCTAATATAAAAAGGAAAATGGTGGAAAATTTTTTTTAATTTATTGTTTAATTATCATCCAAAGAATCTTCTTACATAATAAAATAGATTTCTTTTTTATTTCATTTTAATCAATTATAAATGCAATAACTTAAATGTAGAAGCATATAAAAACATTGTGTGTTTAATTGAGTGTTCACATTTTTTACACATTATGAAGTAAAATTAAAAAAAAAAAAATTTCTAAGATAACACATATTGCGACTTAATGTATAAGTTATGAAAAAAATTGAAAATAATGCATTATGCATAAGTTATGAAAAAATATTAAACCTACAATTAGCTTTTCTTTATAGAAACAAACCCACAACCCACTCATTATTTTTCTATTCAATATCATTCATATTCAATAATAGATAAACAAGATATATCAAATATTTTTTTTAAAAAAAATACTGGGTAACTGTAAATAGCACATCAATTTCTATAATTTTAAATAAATAAAGCAAGAATTTTCACAAGAATACAATGCTTAAAATTTAAAATAAAACATGACATTAAGAAAAAAGTATTATTTTATTTTATATAACAAATCAAAATACAAACAAATACATAAAAACTGTACAATAACTTCTTACAATAACTGCACAATAATAAGCATCCAACTCCAGAATGAACCTAGTTTTCCTGCAAAAAATTAAGCAATTTATTTTACTATAGATATATAAAATAATATGTACAGAAACAAAAGATCTAATTAATTTCTGACTCATTTTAATTTTGGGTTAAGTTATACTATGAATTAATAATAAGTTATACTATCAATTAATCCTAGAATTTAATAAAGTTATTCAAACCAACTGTTTTTTTTTTTTTTTTTTTTTATAACTAGCACGCATTTATTGTCACAAAAATAAATAAATAAATTTTAACTGATTGTAACAAAAGGTAATAATAGCACTAAATGAATATTCCAGTTTGTATTAAAACTAAGTATTATTTTTATAAAATTCCATAGTACTTTGTAATATCTATTGCAAATGTGTGAAATAGCGGATTTATTTGCATGGAAAAAATTGCAGCATCAAATATTAAAACAACTATGAATAATATCCTATGAATTAATAAAACAACATGGCTAAAATTTCTCTTTATAGTATTATGAGACAATTAATTAATTTAAAAATAGGGAGAACTATGATTGACTTTAAAAAAGTTAAAAGTGGTGACCAAACTTCTTTACTTTAATCTCATCTGTTATAAACTATTAACTTTTAAAATGCTTCCATAAGTTAGAACTGCATTTTGTTACTACAGATCAATCCATTTAATAATTGAGCATAAAAATGCTTTTTAAATAAAGAATTTGATAGCAAAGCCTTAATATTTCTTAAATTAGAAAGTATACATTCTCACCAAAATAGTTTGTAGCTATTAATATGTTATGTATTGTTAATATATTTAATATTTAAACAAAATTTTAATTTTTCATGATTAAGAACTTTAAATTAATATGTGAAAATATTTAAAGTTTATATAAAATTAAATTATTTCATTAAAAGAAATTTTAACCTCAATGAAATAAACAAACTAAAGGTTTTTAAAAATGTAAAAAATACATAAGAAAAAATTTTAAGATACTACTTTTAAAAATCTAAAAACATGTGGTTTTATTAAAATTTCTATCAATTAAAAGAATATATGATCCTTCAAAGTTATACTCCATTAAGTATTAATTAACTTAAAATGATATTATACAAATTATTATCGAAGAAATTATTAAAAAATGCAATATAAAGGAATGATTTTCTAAATTTGTAATGAATCTAAAAAAAGGATTCCACTAACTAAAGAATATAAATTTTATGCCATCAAGGTAGGTTGGTTTAAACGAAATGGTTCTTTAAAATATTTAATTTTTTTTTAATACATAAAAATTTGAATAGTTCCAGATGGAAAAACATTACATTTTCTCATAAAAATTTTCTGGGAATGGGAAGGGTTAATGGGAATGGATTTTTTTAAAAATAAATATGAAAAAATGATTTTTAAATGTTTAGATATCGTAGCTTTTCTGCAAATGTATCTATGAAAATAAATTTATGTGGTGAAATATTCTAAAATGCTTAATGCAACAAATAGCATCACCAAATTACTTTTCTGATCACTAAAGATAAAATTAGTTAAATAATGTGATTATTGAACAAAATAAAATAAAAAGCCACAACAACATTTTATCTTATTAAAATGTTGTTATTATTATTATCTTGTTTCAATCAAAAGCATAAATGGAAATAAAGTTCTTGTATAAAATTTCTCAGTGTAAACTAATTTGCATTGTATTATGATTTTACTCATTTTTTTTTTTTTTTTAATATTTTCAAAATAATATATGTAATATAAATATATTATGACAGTACATAGCACTAAATAACAGCTATGTAATAATTTGTAAATTTATTTTCATAATAAATTTTTAATTTTTATTATTTAAAAATTATGAAAAGAAATTTACTTTAAAATAATATGTAAGCTATGATAAAATCAAATCATTTGACTTAAAAAAATTTTCCCTACTGACAAATACAAGTAATTCTAGTATAGGCATAAATTTTAAAAAACAAGCTAAAATTTTTCTAAAAAGTCAAAAATTTAGGCGGCTAGAAAGCTAAAATTTTAGGAAAGTACTTTTAAAAATCAATACAGGTATTTTGATTTAAAAAAATTTTTAGATTTAATTGTTTACGTTAACCATTCTGGATAAATATTGTTTTAAATGAATGAATTGTACTAAAAGTTTAAATAAATTTTATTAAAACTAATACAAAAATAAATAAATTTAAGAAAAAATCTAAAATAAAATTGTTTGCATGCATGTAAATTTTGGATGTTTTGAAAAAAAAAACCTAAAAACTAAATATTTTCTAATTTAACCATAAACAAAAAAAGAAAAAAAAAATAGATAAGTAATATATTAGTATAATACCTATACCTTAGGCCAGGATAGCATAGTTGGTTGGACGTTGGGATCGTGTTTGTGAGATCGTGAATTCGAATCACGCCGGGTGAAGAATTCCAGTGCTGACTGGGGCACACAAAATCAGTTGGGTTCACAAAGTCCATTTCTCCAAGTCCTCATGTCAAATCATTACTTCTGGGGATACTGAATTAGAGATTGATCGTTTTATGGTTCAGGTTAAAATCACGATAGGTGGAAAAATGAAGAAAGTATGATTGGGTCTAAATAAGCAGTGACGTGTGTTGGGCAAAAGTCGTACTCTTGGTCATAGATGCAGCCACTGAAAAACAAGATACGCACTTTTTGCCTTAAAAATTTGCTTGATTATTAAGCAGGCTTGCTGGTATTAGCAACTTGAATAAGTAACGACAACCTAAATCTTTTTTTATATTTAAAAGAAGACAAGAAATTTCAAAGAAAAGAAGTTTATAAGTTTCTGATAAACCGAAAAAAATATTGCTAAAATTTTCACAGATTAAAAGGCTATATGTGAAAATCCATTAGTTGAATTTAGTGTTATTTTCATAACACACCGAATGTGGTTTAAAATAAGTTAAATAGCTTGCTTTCATTAAAAGAATAATTAATAGAGGGCTCGTTATTAATGACATAAATTAATGTAAAGATATATTTTTTTAAAATTTTCCTCTTCTATTTAAAAGGCGACAGTCCAAGTGACTTCCTGCCTTTCGAAAAATACTTATATATTTACTTGACCGTAAGAAAACTTCAGCGACTTGTTTTCTTGTGATACTTTTTCTTCTTTAAATCTCTTAATAAAATTTAGCTGTGAAATCGACTGACAGGATTCTAGCAATTTTTTTTCAGTTTTTTAACATATTATTACAGTAAACCAAAATTATTAGGTATTTCTATGAATTTTCAAAAGAAGTAAAAGGAGTGAGGCAAACTTTAAGCAACTGCTTCAATCGTTTGCAGAGTTGCCAAGAGATAACGAGTAAAAGTAGGGCGAAATGAAAAGCTTTGTGAGTGATAAAAGACTAAGGATTTATAAATTATTTTTTAAATAAAGACGAGGAAAATGTGATTTTATTTTTCAGGGGACATGAAAATAAAATTTTATGTATTTGGAGATTTAACTAACTGAGATATTTTTCCTTCAATGTATCTGTGGGGGCGGAGTTATCGACCATGACAACCGTCATCTATCAAAAGGTACCTCAGGATTGATTCAAGTTAGCATGGCTTATATACCAGTGAATCGATGTTTAATTTTCGTAGTGGTAGTTACGCCACAATACTCCCTCACCAGAATTTTATCAGGGATAGAATTCGATGAACAGACACCACTAGTTGCTGTACTTTGTGACAGACCGGGAAAGCGGTCATCGGATTTTTGAGTGCTGAATGTGAGAGGTGTATTAACTTCACAGTAGTAGTCGCTCCTGTGTTGCCATTAGCAGTTGAGTGTATGCAGGCGTTGAGAGTGTATGACGTTGTATATTCGAGACGAGACTGAGTAGCAACAGCGCAGGAGGGTGATGATGCAGTCACAAATAGCAAGTCAACTTTTCAATGTGGACCATCCATCGAAGTAGGCGTTACTGTTAGGAATTTTGCGAAGTGGGCGTTACTGCGTGATCAAATCACGTCCG
Source organism: Parasteatoda lunata (assembly GCA_949128135.1). Lineage (NCBI taxonomy): Eukaryota > Metazoa > Arthropoda > Arachnida > Araneae > Theridiidae > Parasteatoda > Parasteatoda lunata. The sequence continues at coordinate 89,860,866 of OX421977.1, forward strand.
GAGGTCACCAATGTGGGGGCGGAGTTATCGACCATGCCAACCGTCATCTATCAAAAGGTACCTCAGGATTGATGACGACGATCTGTGTTTGGAAAGGTACCTGCCCGCGACAGCGGGTACTTGATCTCTAAATCTGTAAATTTGCCCTAGGGCAACGGTGACTAATGGCGTTGAAAAAAGTTCGATAATCACTAATCCACAGAAGAAAATCTGTGTTCGTCTTGGTTGGAGTATCAGGATTGATTCAAGTTAGCATGGCTTATATACCAGTGAATCGATGTTTAATTTTCGTAGTGGTAGTTACGCCACATATGTTTAAAATTCCGCACTAGGGAAAAATTTAAAAAAACATAAGTATTTACAGTATTAAATGAAACGATTTTTATTAAAGCGCGTTATTTAATTATTATTGCATAGGGCATTGCTAACTTTTTTACTTTATTAAATGAAAATTTCTCTTTCTCCTTGTTTTTTTAACGTGAAATCTTTGAAAAATTGCTTTTCTTCTATAATCGAGTTTCGGTTTCGATTTTGCTGTTACTTGAGGACTGTTCTAATTATGAGTGATTTTTTTTGCATGCGGACTTGATTCTAATTGGCGAGAATTTCGTTGGTAAATATTTTCTTCCAATCAAGTTCCCGCAAAAACTAGCAGCTTGAGATGTTTCATGAAACGAAAACAACAGATATACTGCGCTACCTGCTGGAAAGAAAGCAAGCTTATGCATATTTATCCTTATATTATCTTCAAACAGCTGTATCGCAGCTCAACTCAATGTTATTGTGAAAATAGATTTTGTTATTTCTGGTCGAACATTGGATAAAATTTAGTTCTGTTCTGTTGCTCAATTTGACTTTTAAAGTTCTGTTCACTTTTCGGATATATTTTTGAATGTCAACCCAGTTTTTGTTTTTAGTGCTGATTTTCGGATGCTGATTAACTTAGTAGTGCATCTTCGATTGTCTTTTCGATGTGCTTTTTCATGCAGTGGATCAGCACATCTTCGATTTTGAAATCTGTTTCTTGCAATGGGCGCCAAGCAAAGCACGAACAACAACAGTACAAGAGATCAACCTGGCTCCAATGCATCCCCAATGGCTAGTACATCAGGGGGTTCTAGTGGCCTTGGATTATTAAATTTAAGGCAAAGAGACAGTGGTGGCTCTGACTCGAGACAGCGAGCAAGGAGCTTATCTAATGTTTTGAATGGACACTCCGGACAGCCTATAAGTATATCACCCCAGCATGGGGCATTTGATATTTCAGAATCACCTGAACCAGACAGCAGGAGTAATTTACCTGTGGAAATACCTATTAGTAGGGTTTATGCCGCCCATTCGTTGCCTGTGCATCTGGTATCGTTTAATGGTAAGTAATCTGATATTACGTATATTGTAATCTTTAATTTATTTGTGGCGTGATTTTTAGAAATAATAATATAGTAATCTCACTAAAAAAATAATATTGACTCTGGAAATTATGAAACCTCCTTAAGACTCAGGACTTCAAAATTTCTGAGTCCCTTTTTAATAATAGCTGGCTCTTTTTAATATTGTATTCAGATTCTTATTAGGTTATTTTGATAGCAGGTTAAAATATGTATTCTCACAATTATTCTATTCATTTATATTTGAATAGTCAACTTTTAATTAAAAACTCATTTAACGCCTACCTCAAGGAAAAACAATAATTATTTGATACTCAGAATTATTTTTTCTTTCAGTTAGTATTAAAAAAAAGGTTTATGTTTAATAAATAATTTTGTCTTCATAAATCTTTGATATTTGTCGTATTTAACACATTATAGGGTGCTAGCGGATTCACTGATAAAAAGAATTTTTTTATATTACAAACTTTAAAAAAAAGAAAATGAGATTTAGCATTACATATAGAATTAGCATTACATTTTTGTGTTATGTCAATTATGTACTATATCATTAATCTATTATACTTCACATAGAACATATCGATTTTATTGTCTTTAAATAAGTTTTTAATACACAAGCTTTTTACTCTAAGGTGATCCTCTTATTTTTAGTAATTTTTTATGTTGTTACAAAAAACAGAAAAAATAACTTAAAAATAAGGTTTTCTAATTTTAAGAAATCATGATAGAAATAGTAGGAAAATGCAACCTTTCATATGTTGTTAAAACTAAGTTACAGTGCCCCAACTGTAGGTCACTTCATTCTAAGCTCTCACCTGAAAAACAAAATGTGTACTAAAATAATTATTATTTACAGAAAAAATGAAATTATGGGGACATTTCCGTATCGTGATCTGCCACATCCACTATCATTGAAAAAGGGTCAAATGGATTTAATACTCGAATTTTTTTTTTGGAAAAAACACTTAAAGGTTTGTCCAAGAATAGTTACGAGATATAACATTTAAGTTGGTACCATTCTGTCTTTTTTTCGTTCACTTTAATGTTACTCGGAAGTTGCTCAGTCTTGCTAATTTTTCTACTGCAGATCACAATACGGTAATTGTACCTTAATTAAGATATGAAATCTAACAAATTTATTAAATTCCGTTCGCTTTTCAGAGAAATTAAATTTAATCCAGATATCCAGAATTGTTACTTATACACTTACATTTCCTTGATCATTCTTCTGTAAGTATTGTGCGAGAAAGAAGAAATTCTTTTTTAATTTGCAGGGGTAGAAATTAAGAACATTTTGTCTCAATTATCTTAATTGAAATTAAGGCAGAAAGACAAAATTATCTTAATAGAAATTAAGAAAATTTTGTTTTTCCGTATTAGATTTTTGTTAGAAAAATTTATAAAGGGAATATATATTAAAAATTAAAATGCAAAGAATTTTGAGGAAATAGAGAATTCATGACACAAAAGATGGAGCTAACAAAAAAATAAGCATTTAATTGTATCCTTCCACTAACAAATTTACTAGTTTTTATTAACCTATTTTGATGTTAATTAAAAAATTATAATTTTTAAGTGTTTTGTAATAAAAAAAGTTAATTCAAATTTTAATATTTGTTTGTTTTTGTAACATCTGTCACATAGAAATTGTAACATCAGGGGCAAGAGCTTTTTCTTTGTTTGCATATTCATATTTGTCATTTCATGCATACCAGGGGTCTGTCCAGGCCGAATTTACTACCGTTTAGCGGTACCTTCACAAATTCAACTTTAAGAAAAACGGTAGTTTCACAAATTCAATTTTCGAAAAAAAGGTAGAAATTTTTCGAAAATTTTTCTTAAAATTTTATATTTGTATCCCTTATGAAAAGATAAATCCATATTTTTACCATATTTTTGTATTGATTTTTTAATACAATTTTTGATTTTTCACAAATAATTTATAAATTTTTACAAAAAAAACCTAGACAGACCCCTGCATGCTCCCAATGATTCCTGTTTATTTGAAAAATTTTGTTTTAACCATTTTTGCTTATAACCCATTATCATTGCATATAACCCATTATTATTGCAAATAAGCCTGTTATAAGCCTTATAGAGAAAGATAATCCAAGGAATCCTACCCCGAAATTGCGAGTTTCTCGTATCATCCTTTCGGGTTTAAGAACTAGGAGCAAGGCATGTGATTTTTATGGGAAAAATTTATTAACCTTTCTAAATTTTCACACAGTTCCACAATCTAAAATTTTAATTTAAATCTTTTATATTCATGTGATTCTTCTGCTAATTGTCAGGAATCCACCAATGTTATTGTTTTGGTGTCTTGGATTTTCGTCATTTTGAGTATGTAAAACTGTGTAGGAATCGTACAACTGTATTAATGACAAAGCAGAAGCTAGACACATTTAAAATAAGAGCCTTTTCATATTTTTTAAACCACATTTTCTGTACTTTGTAAAATTTTTGGTGGAATGTCAGAAAATTATGAATGATAAAATATCACTAGCAAGTAATACATTTCCAGAAGCACAGAAAATTAATCCAGAAAACTTTTTCAGTTTATCTAAGAGCATCAAAATTTATTTTAGGTGCCATAATATGTCTTAAAATTCTGTTAAAAAGGGGTCTTGTTTTTATCCTTCTGAGTCGTGTTATCTTGCTTATAAAACTTTTCTACATCCAAATTTCTAAATTCCTTTCTTATCATTTGTATTTTATGAGTAGTGATTTAAAAGTGAAGTAGCTCTAATTTAAACACCTTGTAAATGAATCTGTCTTAATCAAGGTTGGCATGATTTGAATCACTAAATTTATATCATGATTTAAATCACTCAATTTTTTTAAAAAAAATCATCAACTATGATTTTTATTGATCTATATTTTTATGATTTGAATTAAATGAACTATGAATTTTTTTTTATATATATAAAAATTACTGTTTTAAACCAATTGATTTTTTAAAAAATAAATCACTAAGTTGAAAATATTTTTAGAAATATATCCTTTAGTCTGTGATTCTTTTTAAAGTCTGATTTCAGTGATAATGAAAGATTTATCCAAAGAACTAATTAAAAGTGTTTTTTTTTTTTTTTTTTTTTTTTTTTTTTTTTTCCAAAATAGACTAATAATTAAATAATATTAGGGAGCAAAAGTGGATGAACAGAAAACTCTTAAATTATAATTTTTCAATAGTTGTATATAAAACAATTTGCTGGGAATTAACATATTTCAACTATACTCATTATTTTTCATGTTTATTTGAATACATTAAGTGCTTTTTAAACATATTAAATACGCATGTTTGTGTTTACCAATAATAATAAAATACTTGCTTTACCCCAAGAAACTTATGGTAGTTGTTTTTCCTTTAATATATTCTGATCTAAACCATTTTAATCTTCATTGGAAATCTAACTGTCAAATTGCCTGCTCTTAAAATTTCAGGATGTTTAGCTTGAACAAAAATAACTGATATTATTTATTTAGTAATTAGTTTGTAATAATTAAAAAAATAATTTTTTAAATATTTAAGTTAGAAATATCAATTATTTTAGCTATATCATTGTTTTAATAATATTAATGCATATTAGAATAGTACTGTTAATTCATTATATACTGTTTAGTGTTTATACACTTTAACATTTTACTAGTAAATATAAAATAAAAAAAAATCTGATTTAAATAATAATAAATAAAAAAACGATTTAAATCAAATAAATCTATTTTTTCTTCTTTTTAAATCATGAATTTTGCCAAACCTGGTTTTACTGAATTAGGGCCCCGCGCTAAGCATTCGCCATCTTGCTAAATGCAATAAAATCGTGAACAGTAAAATCGTGAAATGCAATAAAATCGTGTGTTTTGGCGAATCTACCGAAAAAAATATTACCCTTGATCTTGAAAATTGCATCAGAATAAATTTTTCTGAACAAATCTGTTATTTTTTATTCGATTATTGTAATTTCTCTTAGATATGTCGCATAACTAATTCGAATTATATACTAATTCGAATTCGAATTATACTAATTCGAAGTCTAGATAATGTAAGCAACATGAGAGACTACGCAAGCATAAAATAAACCGCATAGTAGGTGAACACGTAAGTTGCCGGATCAAGCAATATCGCGCGTAAAACTCTTTCATACAGTTTATGTCAATAAGTAGCAAGAGCCGGGATAGCCTGGTCGGTAGGGCGCTGGGCCCATGTCCAAGAGGTCGTGGGTTCGATCCTCGCCGGCCGTAGACTCCCCGTGTAGTAAATGGTGACTGATGCACGTTAAATCTGTCAAGTCTCAAAGTCCTCCATGTTCCCATAACAAATCAATACCTCTGGGGGTACTGATCCAGGAGTTTCCTTGTCTTCTGGATTGGTTCAAAATTACAAGGCTACGGAGTTGAACATTAGTAGTCGTAAACCCATGAAATTGGGTCGGCTGTTCAACGACGGTTATAAAATAAAATAAGTAGCAAGAAAAAACCATTAAAGCTATGGAGAGAGTCTGTTTACATCTAAGTGCACGCCAAATGAATGTCATCTTCCAGCGCGAACGTATATCGATATCGCCAACTCTTGAAGCGACTATGCAGTCTCCTTTTTTTTTTACTTTCTTATTAATAATAACACTTATTAACAAGAATAATCAATTAACACGTAATAAGAATGAATAAAAATTATATTTAACAATCGTAACAAATATATGCGTCTTTTTGTTCGCATTTAAAGAAACTGCTGAAAGAAAAATAAATATTTTTCCTTTGCAGACGATTTTCTTCTACAGCGAAACGAAAGTAAAAATTCTTTATCACTTGATTTGTTAAGAGCATGTTAGTATAAGACGCGCCATTTTTAGTAGTCTTATCAAATCCAATGCAACGTCATATAGTTGTTTCTTTTACAAGAGCAAACGTTCTCCTTATTTATTGAAATATGTCGTCAATTCTAGGATTCCACAAATGCTACGAAACTATAACCCTTTTTTTTTATGCAGTCACAGATGATTACTTAATAATTAACAATATGCAGTCACAGATGATTACTTAAATCCTATATAGCAGAAGTCTATTCTTAACTTGCAACGGAGCATAGACGCACATTATCATCCAACTATTTTTCCAGAAAATATGTGTTCTTTTTTTCAATAGCATATTGCTTATTAATATAAACTTATTTCGAAATTTATCTATTATCTTTATAGCTTATCTATTATCTTTATATTTGATTTTTGATTTAAAATAAACGGCTTTAAATACGGAATAATATTATTCATAACAAAACACAAATATAGATAGTTTTATCAATGGGAGCATTGGCTTTTGAAGGTTTAATTAAATATGGCTTATAACTTGTTGTTTTATTTTCAAGCACGACTCTATATTTTTATTAACCGCTCTCCATTGTCTTCAAAAATAAGTTTTTTTTTTTTTTTTTTTTTCAAAACAAACTTCTTCAAGCAATGTGCAGGCTGGATTGCCCTTCCTTGCAGTTTAAGGTTTAGTTCATTTAATGTGGTGTCTTAGTTCATTTAATGTGGTTTCTACCATGAAGTTGAATTTTTGCAGCCATTTGACTTCTTCAAATTCGGGATGCTCAATGCTTTTTTTCATTGATGAATGTTTTTATTTCACTCAAGCACAAAGCAAAACGTTACAATACTTTACCTCCGAAAAGACATCGAAATGATAAACAGCAATTAGTTGAATTGTTCTGTAGTTAAACGCTGTAGGGATGGATGATAGGTCGTACTAAGCTTTTTTTTTGTTCTATTACTTCAGCTACATTAGACAATTTACGTACTTGCTATTTGTTTCAATAGATCGTTGAATTCTCTTTCTGAAATCACATCGTGTTTTGGTAGATTAGTCTGAACAAATATCGATCAAAGTTCGATTGTGCCCCATTCACTAGCTTGTTTCGTATTTATATCATTTGAGTTATTAAACTGTTATGTTTATTGTCGTTTAAAATAGACGATATTATTCTGTGGTGAGGTGATCAAGTGTGTAAAGGAGCTATAAAAATATAAATTGCACTACACTACTAAGTGTTACAACTTGAGTAAACTAGGGCTTTGGGTCTAGTCTGGAAAATTGTCATCCTATCTAAAAACATTTTTAAATTAAAGAAAATATATTAAATATTACAACGAGCTGAAATCTTAAAATTAAGTGAAACTAAAGCATTTCAAGTTTCTAAAAGTGCCATGTCAACGCGTTTTAACACATTAAAATTTTTTCCATAACTTAGGCATTCAGATATAAGAATATAAAAATTAATTGGGCCGCTTTATAAGTTTCAAACCCAGAGGTTATCTGATGAGATAGCTTTTAGCCACGATAGTAACAGGTTAAAAATTTGGAAAATTTAAAATAATTCGTTTTTTTCTTCTTTTTTTTTTTTTTTTTAACGTTTTGCATTGACCGATATGCATTGTATGTAATAATGATATTTTATTAAACCATAAATTAAGTCCGGGAAACTATGGTCAGACCATTTTAATTGGTATTAAAAAATTTTGTTAAAATTTTTTTTTAATTTTGACAGTTTTTATGGATTTTGAGTGCAATGCTTGACCGGTAAGATATCATCTGATTTGACCGGTAAGATATCAACTAATGGTCAATTTTTTATATCATTTTTCCGCTTTTTACGTAAGGCATCTTTTCCTCACTATAGAGTTTTGAAAATAAATTCTTTTTTTCCCCGGCCCCATTGTAATTGCTTATAAGGCTTCAAAATCCCTTTATTTTTAAAATTTTTGAATGAGAAATAAAATTTTTCATTCGAAAAAAAAAAAAAAAAAAAAACGGAAAGAAAATTTATCCAACAGTTATGAACACAAAAAATTCCTAAAGAATATTCTACTCTATTTAAAAGTTTATAAAATGAATTAAAACGTAAATTTTGTTTATTGCAAATTTATTTTCTTTTATTTGAATTTAATCCTAAAACTAGATTACTACAGTAAAGGTCGAAGCAATGACCAGGGTCCAAGGGGGGAGGGTAGCAACTTTGTCTTATATAAGCTTCGGAGAGGTTCTGATATACTTATTTTTGTTGGCAAGGGTGAAAGGGTAATCCAAAATTGTCGAAAATATTCTTACGTATTAAATGAACGACTCCGTTGTCTGATTTTTTTTTTATTATTTTTACTTGAATTGTTTTATTTTTCTCTTCGTAATGATTAAAATTAATAATAGAATTCTATTAAATAAATTTTTAGCTTATAAATAGCTTATAATTTTCTCAACTTAAATATGCCTTGAAAAACTCAATGAGCATAAATCTGTGTTTTGTATATGTTTCCAAAATATTACGATGACTCAATGCAAGGGAGCGTCTCAGTTTTTTTTGCGTGAAAGCAATGAAGATTTTAAATAAATCATGCGGTTTCGGTCGAAGTGATGCAGCCTCTCTGAAACTGTTGACTTTTGGACGGGCAATAGTTGTGGGTGGTGAAAGGTAAAAGAAAAGAAGGAAAAAAAAAAAAAAAAAAAAAAGGGTAATGAGTCCTAATTTGTTTACGCTACTTAAGTTAGAAATTATTTTCAGTTTGCCGTATATTACGGGACGTTTAACTTACTTTTTACTTCACCTGTTCTCGAAACTGTCAGAAATGAAATAGTACTTTCTGTATTCATTACGAAAGGATTATTAATTAGACCAGTTCCTAAGTTGTCGGGGGAAAAAAGATTTAAAATTGTTGTGGTTTGGGCTCATATGAATGCCTGAAGTTTTAGCCCCTTCCCCGAGGTGAGCTTTAGCCGCCATCTTGAGTTTAAGGTAGGGGAGAAAGTTAAGAAAATGGTCTGTGACAATAGTTTTGTGATTTTTTTTTGTTCTAGCCTGTTTTCAGTAGTTATCAATAATGTATTTCTATACAAATTTCATACACTCGCATGCCGTATGTACGATATTTTGTTTGACGTAGTAATGTAGTTTTTATTTTATAACCGTCGTTGAACAGCCGACCCAATTTTTGGGTTTGCGACTACTAATGTTCAATTACGAAGCCTTATAATTTTGAACCCAATCCAGAAGAGAAGGGATTTCCTCGATCAAGTATTGGGAGAAATTGTCTTCGTGGAGGACTCTTTGGCGGAACTGACCCGCATTTGCATTGCATGGTGAGGGAAACCACGAAAACCTCTCATGGCTAGCCGGAGGGCATGGGCACTCTAACCCATGATCCGTCTACCGCTGAGGATATTTCGCGTCAGCACTGTGGTCGGTGCAAGCCTTATTCGGAATTCGGAAATCGACTAACCATCGCTGGGATTCGAACCCAGTGCACCTTATATTGTTGTTACCTTTTTTTTAATATATTTCATTTCAATTATATTTATGAAATTTAACTAACTAATAAGTGATGTTCAATAAGCATCGCTGAAAAAATTAAAAAAACCTGATTTAAATTAAATTAATTGGATTATTGTTTACCCTATAAAGGGGAAAAAAAAAAAAAAAAAAAAAAACAACTTTGTCACAGTTCTGCGTTATTAAAACTGCTCCTTATTTGACCTGAAATTTCTCTTTTATTTAGCAACTAATTAGTACAGAGATCTCCTTAGGAATAAAAGGGCAGGGGGCGCTGCTTCTCAGAAAAGGGCAATTTGAGTTTTGAAGTTGCATTCATTTACCACGGAAAAAAATTATCAAAATGTGTAATGTTCAGGGTTGGCAAGGTTTAGGACAGAGTGGATTAATCCACGGTTTAAACCGTCATGTCCAAAACCCCTTTGTCCAAAACTGTCTTAAACTGTCCAAAACCTTTTTACTCAAATTTTGCCACAATTTTATCTGAACAATATTTAAAAGGTAAAATAAACATGGAACTAATAACATATTGATAATTAAATCTACAAGAGGTTTATTTATCTATAGTACTATTCGAGAATACTTTTATTTCATGCATGTTCATTTCTTTTAGCATAGTGGTGATACATCACCAGTGTCAGTAACTGAAACTGATGTTATGCCCTTCAAAACTGTTAATACATTTTTCAGTTATTTTGTATTTCCAATTTAAACTAATATATGTATATGTCCTTTTTATCATCCTGTGATGCAGAAATAACATTTTTTTAAAAAAAATATTGTGAAAAATATTTAGAAATATAAGGTTAATTTTTAAACAAAATTATTATTTTTAAGAAAAGATTATTATTATTTTTATTATTGCATTATTTATCCTTATGCAAAAACATAATTTATCAGTATTAAAAGCATATTTATATTTAAAGGATTAGGTATTCACTTTTGTTGTTCAATGAATTGTGGAGCTTCAAAAATTATAAACCTTTTTCTATTATCTATATATTAATAGGCTAGCAATATTTTGTCTCGCTAAAAACTCCCAAACTACGCAACAGAATTCAACAAATAAGGTGTCGTTTTAAAGGTATTGTTATGTAGATGTGCAATAAGGTCTTAAATTATGAAAATTTCCTTTAATTAATTAATAAAATTAATAATTTAGTTTCAACCAATGAGAATTCAGCAAATCATTTTTCGGGTGGTTCGCATAAGCATTGTTTCCGTAAGCATCGTTTGATTTAAAACATTTCTGAATTAATAGATTGATAAACAAAAATAAGAGTGGATAAAAAAAACGGAACTGAATTTCTTAAAAAAAGAATTCAATATCTTTAGTTCCTTTGATAAATTTTTAGTTTCATGATAAATTTTTTGTTTCGTTACAATAGAATGGCAATGGCATCGTGCGAATATTCAAACCAAAACAAACTTTCTACAAACAATTATTTTGATTTGAGATTTAAAACGATATCTTAGTTATTTAGTTCTATTTTTATTTATTTAGTGCCTGCTGCCTAAATAAAATGCCTGCTATCAGGCGTCGAAATATCTCTGGCAGACGTTAGAGAAATGAATGGCGGAATTCTAAACGGGAAAGCATTTCTCGCCGAAGGGAATCGCCACCTCCACAAATTCGAGATTTTTACAAATCTGCTTTGACTGTTCATGACGATTGTGACCCCTTTACTATTGAATCTATGACTTTTATTTGTAACTTTTGTCATGCTAAGCATTTTATGTTAGAGAAGACAGGAAGTAGCAATGAATATGGTATTTGCTGTCAGAAAGGCAAGGTTGATCTTCCTTTATTGTCGCATTCACAATATCTTAAGATTTTATACTATAGCACATTTCTAATAGATTTAACGAATTACATGTCATTTATTTGAATTCAAATATATTTTAATGACTTAGTATTTACTAAAAAGATGTAATTTTGAAGAAAATTTTTTTTTTATGGATTTGAATGATTGTTTTGAATTCTTAGAATTTTGTGCATTTGCAATGTACCTAAGTTAGTAGCGAGCAAAGCGAGCTTGGTTTGCGAAGCAAACCATATAAGATTGCGTAGCAATTTTCGGGGGTTGGCGAGCGTTAGCGAGCAGGGGGCGCAGCCTACTAGTATTATATTATTTTCCTTTAATAAGTTAAGTAAATTGTATAAAAAATATCAAATATTTATTGATACATGTAATTATTATGTGTACAATGGTTACACCAATAGAATTTTTACCTTTTTCCTAAGTTCGAGATTTTGGACACTTTAAGACAGTTTAACCCAGTTTAGGACAGTTTAACCCAGTTTAGGACAGTAAAACCCAGTTTAGGACAGTAAAACCCACGTGTCCTGTCCAAAACCAGTTTAGGACGTATAAAACCCCAACCTTGGTAATGTTATGTCATAACTGAATTTGATCCTCAACAATTTTTAAATTATCCTTTTATGCAATTATATTCTGTATCTAAAAATAATTTTCTCTCGTTATTAAAACAAGAGAAAAATTTGTTCTTTTTAAAATTAATTAAAGACGTGCTAAAAGGCTATCTCTGTGCCTGAATTCTTTTTTTAAAAAAAAGCATAAACTGAAATAATTGATTAATTAATAATCAACTTGAAAGTTTTTTTTTCTTTCTATAATTCGAACTGAAAATTATGAGAAAATGAGCATACAAAGGTGCATTTTTTTTAAAGGTATGTGTGTAAAAAATAATTTCGAGTTTTAAAATCATTAAAAATTTATTAATATCCCCGAAAAAAGATATACTTATAAAACTTTTACTAATTGAGAACAATCCGAGCAAAGTAAATATTAGTAATAGTAATCAGACTTAAACCTATCAACACAGATAATTTTACCAGTTTGTAATGATTTAAAACTGAATTAATTTTTAAAAAAATGGAGTATGAATAAAAAGGCAGTGTTTTTAAGGTATGGCGGCTTATTTTTTTCAAAGAGGGCTCATCTATAGGGATCAAAGGGCAGGCATGGCGGACCACCCTGCTAAAAACGCTTAGGAAGAACCCTGATTAATTTTGATGAATATTTTTTATTTCATTTTATTTATTGAAATCAGTGCTATCGAACATAGTTACCGAATTTTAGTTAAGATTGTAGGTATTTCTCGAATTTTTTTTCAAAGTTTTAAAAATAAAATCCTTAATATTTCAAATTCGATAACGATGGTCAATTAACATTGAATAAAATGAAACAATTTTCATTCATAAATATACTTATTTATACCCATCACACAGTTTTCTGTAGGTTTAATGTAGAGTAAATAAAATTCTTTTTCTGAAGGGTATCCTTAATATAATTGTACGAAAGCAGATGCATCGTAATTCTTTTTTCTGACTCTTTTAGCGCAGTAGTTATACTTCTTCGAAGTTGTTACTTTGTTTTTCTATGTTTACCCCCACCGCAAGAACAAAGAACACAACCTTTTCTTACTGGATACTAATAAAATCTTTCCTCAAGTCAGTTGCTTTAAAAAAACGTGTTTATTATTTTTTGTTTTGGGAGAAAAAATGTTCGGGAGCCGTGTTTTTCTATTATTTTTTCCTCCTCGTTGTTAGCTAAATTTAGCTTCTTTTTTTTCCTTCTTAATTTAGCGGTTGAAAATCTTGAAATTTATTTCGAATTTTTTAGTAAGGCTCATTTTGTTCATTTTTTTTTTATTGTTATTATGTTTTGATTTTATTACCTTTTACTTAAAATGAAGAGAAAAATTAGGCTTAATACACCGTCAGAAAAATTGGCTCAGCGCTGAATTATTTAAGAGTGCAATTTTTATGTTGAGTTGAACCATGCTGATTCGTACAAAGGTTCATACGCCACGAGGATTTATCCACTTTTTCCATGTTTATCCTTGATAATGATTCTGCATATATTGATAACTGTTTTTTTTATTTTATTTTTTTATTTATTTTTTTACTTTAATATTTGTTTGCGCCCTCTAATGTGTAGGATCAGGCATTAGATTCTTTTGACTTTTTGGAATTTCCGACTTTACAGTTTTAACTATCCAGATTAATTTTTCAGAGAGAAAATAATAAAATAAAATGCTGTGTTAAATATCTATTTTTATAATAATAAAATTTCTTTAATACATTCTAGAATATTTTGTTGTTTTACTTAATTATTATTTTATCTGGCTCCGGAGTTGTCCTGTATTTAATGTATTTTGGAGAAGGGGGGAAGAAAAAAACGCCATAAAGTGCCTTCAATTTCTCCTACATTAAAAAGAAAACAGTGTTTTGTCCTCTGCTTTTTCTGAATATAATTTTTGATTTCTGCATTTTTAGAACTTCCATAAAATGTCGCGTGCAAAAAAAAAAAAAAAAAAAAAAAAAAAAAAAAAAAAAAAAACGGATTATCGAGTTCCCAAAAACAAGAAGTAAAGGAAAAAAATATTTTTTATATAACTATTTTAAATTATTTAAAACTGGAAAATGCCCAACAGAAAGAAGAAAAAAAACATTCCTTTTATAAAATACTTTTAAGGGTCATAATTTTAAAAATAACCGAGCAATTATAAAAATGTAACCACATAAAAATTAGGAAATAGAAAAAAAAAAAAAAACCCCTAGCGCAGGTTTTTTTTTTTTTTTTTTTTTTTTTTTCCTGTTAAAATATAGTAAAAAAATCAAGTGTGTAATGTAACTAAGTAAATAATTTTAAAATGTTTTCTTTTTCTGTAAAATAGCTTCACACGCTTTTTATTTTATTTATTATAGGTTTTAGATAACCTCATTTTGAACAGTAATTTAGAAAATTGTAAGGGTGGTGATTACGGAGCACTCAGCAATATTATTTTATGTATGTTTTGGAACTGATGCATTTTTTCCCCCATCATGCAGTTCGGAAACTTTTTCGACAAATGCAATTAGTGAAATATTGCAACCCCATTTGAAACACAAGCAAAACAAAGATACTATCTATTATTTCATCATTTGCGAATAATATTGAATAATTTTAAATATTAAAAACTTATTATACCCGCAACTTAATTGCTTTGGAATAAATTCATCTTAGCCATTAAAAAGAAGCAGACAAAAATTATTGTATCGCTTATCGTTGTGCAAATATTTTTTATTCCTCCTGTTTACCTAAGTTATGGACGTATCTTCGTACCTTATATATTGATTTTCAAGCATTATTTGTTCTAGTTTTTTCGCCCACATCTTTATCAGTTGTTTGCTAAGCACTTAATTTGTTTTTGTAATTGGAATCAAACGTCATATCCCTTAAAACTGTTGCTAAGTGTTTCTTTTAAATTTCATAAAATCTTATAATGTTTATTTCTTTATATATTTTTGCACGCATCAGATTCTCTATGTCTTGATTTTTGCCTTAGATCAGGGATGGGCAAATTACGGCCCGCGGGCCCAAGGCTAAAAGGGCAGGTTCACTCCTTTAAAAAAACTCTCGCTGCGCCAAACCTCCGATTTTCTTCAGTGACGTCACGGTGGCGCGAAGCTTGCACCTTTACTTCAAGAACGGAGCGTTCGGTCTAACTAGCTCTAATATTGGAGCATTCCTTTTTGTGACATATTCCAAGACATGAATGAGAGCCGCGATGGCTCAGGGGATAGAGCGTTCGCCTTCCAATGAGGCGAACCGGGTTCGAATCCCAGTCGATACGAATTCCGCATCCGGCTTGCACTGACCACAGTGCTGACATGAAATATCCTCAGTGATAGACGGATCATGGGTTAGAGTCCCCTTGCCGTCAGGCTAACCGTGGGAGGTTCTCGTGGTCTTCCTCTCCATGTAACGCAAATGCGGGTTAGCTCCATCAAAAAGTCCTCCACGAAGGCAAATTTCTCCCAATACTCGATCCAGGAGTTCCCTTGTCTTCTGGATTGGGTTCAAAATTACAAGGCTACGTAGTTGAACATTAGTAGTCGTAAACCCATGAAATTGGGTCGGCTGTTCAACGACGGTTATATATATATATATATATATATATATATATATATATATAAAAGACATGAATGACTGACTTTCCTCAGTTTTTTGCAGTGAATTTACAAAAATTTAAAACTATCGACGAAATGCCAGTTTGCGCGCGATTACAACTTGCAAAAATTCTGATAGAAACACAAAAGGAAAAAATATAATTTTCCACGTGCTCATTAAAGTAAATGAACAATCAGGTAAAGAATGGATTCAACGTTGCAAACGAAATGACACAGTTAATACAAAAAAGCAATGCGTTTATTCTATCTTAATAACTTTTTTATAAATTCACCATCTAAACTAAATAGAAAACGCCTCGTTACTTCAAAAAGAAAGGCAGGTGAAAAAAATGGATAAAGTCAAAGAAAATTAAAGCGTAAATAAAAAGTATAAATAAATAAAATATATAGTATATAGTTAAAATTCTCCTAATTTCATAACATATTTTTTAAGGTAGTTATTCTAAATATTAATGATTTTTTAAAATTTTATTCTCTTAAATTTAAATATCTATAAACAATTGTAAAATTTCTAATATCATTATGAACCTAAACTATTATTTTGTTTCAGTAATTAACGTTTAAGGTTAATGTTTCCTAATGATTAAGTATGAACAAATTGCTATTAACGGCATATTTTAAAATCAGGATTCTAAATTTTACCCAACTTATTGTTATCAAAGAATATGCAGATAAAAAAGTGTCGATATATGCTTTCATTTTTCTTAATATATAAAGTTAAAACTGAACTTTTTAAAATAAAGTATTTATAGTGTCATTTTCGCCAACTAGTAAAATATTTTTATAAGTTGAAAATGGTATATTTTTAATATAATGACTAAGAAAGTTTTTTTGAACGGAAATAATGTGTTAATCATGTAAAGTTTGAAAGCTAATAACCAAAAAAAGCCTAACTTATTTTTACAGAGAGAAAGATGCAAAGTTATAATATTTTTGTTAGCGATCTCCGAGATCTGTGTACACAGTGACGTCATGAGGAGGGAAATCGTAGCTTCTGCTCTAAGAGAGGAATGAACTAGTCCTTCTCTTCTCTAGGCTCGCCTGAAGGTTTTAACCGGCCCGCGGATAGAATTTTAACTTGCCGATCCGTGACGAATATAAACAATATACATTCATTTTCTTGCCTATTTTTGTTCTTACTTTTTTAACAAAGTATTGATAATCGTTTTACTTTCTCTATTTTTGTTCTACAAAACATAAATTGATGGAAATAGGCAGCTTCAATTGGTAAAATGTTGAAAGCAAACGTTCTCTATATAATAGCCTTAGTGGCGCCATCTGAAGCAGTTGTTTCTAAATATGCCAAAGTTAGAGTTTTACAAATCATTACCAAAAGCTAGTTTCCCAAATTTAATATTTCATGCCCAGAAAATCAGTGCTATGTTTGCTTCATCTTATATATGTGATCAAGTGTTTTCAACTATAAACCTTTGAGAAAATCATTTCAGAAGTAAACTAACAGGCAAACATTTAACCTTGAGTATTACATGTAAATTATTGGAATTATGTTAATTTATTGGAATTAATAAGTACATTCTCTCTTGGAGCCTCAATATAAAGAACTTTTAAAAATGAAATCGCAATTTCATTCATCTCATTAAATATTTAAATGAAAACTTGCATATCGTTTTTGTACTTAAGAAGTTTTTATTTGCCCCAAACTTTTTTTTCTTCGTTTTTTCACCCTCGACCAAAAAAGTTTCCCCACCCCTGCCTTAGATGGTGGTGGTGGTGGTGGTGGTGGTGGTGCTTTGGTGTTATTGGTGGAATAAAAAATGTTCCACTTTTTTCCCCCCACTAACATAAACTTCTAAATTAGTTATAGTTTTCTCGTAAATCAGGTAATTTTAAAAAATTTTTACGAAATCGTATATTTTTTTTAATAAAAAGAGTTTTTTTTTTAAAAATTTAATTAGATTTATTTTTATTATGTTTTCTTATCAACGTTGTGTTTAATTGATTTAATAATGCTTAATATTACTTAAAAAGGCTCTATAGTTAAAATAGCCAATATTTATAAAAGAAATGGTTAAAGTTTTTAATTGTTCAATGCTTATTAGTAACTGAATAAATGAAATCATTGTCTCAATTGGATGAGGCACTAATAGGATTTTTTTATTGTCTAATTTTTATACTGAAATTTAATGGAATAATATGAATGGGATAAATTTTCAGTGAAGCAGGTTTGAACTATGTGCCAAATTAAATGAGTAAAAATTAAAATTTCTGGAATTCTTTATAAAAAAAAAAGTGCCACGCTTGTTCTATTATGAATTTTTAAACTCAGTATAACTTAACCAACCTTTTTTTCTTAAAGAACAACAGAAAGATTGGTTTTTGGAAGCCGCAAGGAATTAAACTTTTGTTTAAAAATCGATTGTTGCTTAATAATTTTTTTTTTTTAATCTAATAAAAATAACCTTAATTTTCTTAACACCTTTTGAAAAACATAATAACCTTTTGAAAAACATTTTTTAATTCGGCGCATTGTGTCTTATTTTTAAGTAAATTCAATAATAGCAAATTGTAAATTTTTTTCTCTACAGGATTTGAATTTAGAATTTTTTTACTCTACAGAAATGTAAAATACTTACATTTTTAATCTTTACGTAATTAATAAATAGTTACATATTTAATAATTACGTTGTTAAATCTTTTGATACTTAAGTTAGTTAAGAGTAGACTCGAAATTCTACATTTTAAAATTTAACTGTCAAATTTTTAGAGTTTTTAAAAATTCATAGGAAAAAGTTTGTAGAACAGTTATACAATTTTATTTTACTTGTTATGTAATTTTTTCAAATAATTTTTCCTGGTATGACAGGAAGACGTTCTGTGTATGACCATTCAAGAACGATATTTGATCCACGGGGCATAGATTTCACACCCCTAGTAAAACTCAGCTATTCATTTCGTTTGATTTTAAATCATTACTTTTGCTACAATTAATGATCCTAATATTAGAAATAATTCTTTATTTGTTTATTTAAAATAAAACCGTGTTTGGCGGCCGTTTTCGAACGATATAGAAACTATTTACGCATTTCATCACTTGATACGCAATTCTTCGAAATGTCATTTTTTCCCAGTATCGTATCCATGGGTAAAAAATATGTATTTTGTGCGCCTGCATTCTGGGTTGACCTTGGTAACCATAGTAGTTGATCGAATTCGGATGTTAGTCTATAATAATTGATGACCGTCTCCTCACCCCCATCTCCTTCCCCCAGAAGTTATTTTCAATGACCCCCTTCTTTTACCTGTCAACTTCTGCGATTGCAATATTCATATGGACACACATGAGAAAATGGCGAATTTAATGCCGCCAACTATATAGAGTAATGACCTGATTTTTGGCTCAAATATTTAAATTATATTACTCATCATTTCACGCCAAGTGATATTAGGGTGCTTTGTTTAATGAGAAAAAATAGAATAATACCAGTTTGCGAGGAATTGACTAAGTTAGGCGACAATTTGAGAATAAACACTCAAGTTTTTCGGATTACATATTCTGGTCGATAGTTAATGTGTTAAGTTCTTATTTAATTTATTTTCTTTGTATTTTATTAATAATTTACAAAATATTCCTAAGGTGTTTCGAAATAATGACTACCTTTAATATGCAAGATTGAGCCGCTGTGATCACCTATCACAGTTCTGGTGTAAATTATCCTTTATGGATCATGAGTTAAGAGTCCTTTTGCCGTCAGGCTAATCGTGGGAGACTTTCGTAGTTTTTTTCTCCGTGTAACGCAAATGCGGGTAAGTTTCATTAAAAAAGTCCTCCTACTTTGCTACATTGTTTATAGGATCCAGGAGTCTTCTTGTCTTCAAAATTACAAGGCTAAGGAGTTTAACATTGATAGTCGTTGACACAAAAGGGGGTCGGCTGTTCAACGCCTTTAATAAAGTAAAACGTACAAAGTTATAATAAAAAGTGCTCCCAATTTAATTTAGTGTAAATAAACGCACGAATTATCTACCTGCTAATAAAGAAAGGAAGTTTGTCCCTTTGCAACATTGCTTATACACTGCTGGCCACCCAAATTGCAACACCAAGAGAGACAAGAGATATCACGACAAAATTTATTTTGTAGATAACATGTTGACAAAGTATCAAATGATTAAATTTATAGACTTCTGTGAAGTGTGGTTCCTGCCAAACTCAGTAGCCAGAGATCACCGCTGCCACACGCCTCGGCATTGATTCAAAGAGACTTTGGATGTGTTCTTGGGGTACAGCTAACCAAGCAGCTTCCGCCCGTTGCCAAAGTTGATCTGGCGTGGCAGATGGGGATGTAATCTGGGTCAATCGTTGAGCAATCATGGACCACATGTTTTCTATCGGCGAAAGATCCGAAGAGCGAGCTGGCCAGGGTAGCAATTCAATCTGGCGATTGACGAACTCTTGGACAATGCGTGCCTCGTGTGGTCGCGCATTATCCTGTTGAAATATGGCCATGGACAAGCTCTGAAGGTAAGGGATGACAACTGGCTCCAGCACCTCGGAGATGTAGCGTTGGCTGTTTAAAGTACCGGCAATGCATACTAGAGGAGTGCGAGAGTGATATCCAATACCGCCCCATACCATAATACCCGGTGCAGGACCAGTCTGGCGGCGCATCCTCTCTCCATGGTGTCCCCTGACTCGAATGCGACCATCGTGGTGTTTCAGACAGAAGCGTGACTCGTCAGTAAAGTCAATTTCATTCCATTCTGTCGTCCACATACTTCTTTCATCGCACCATTGGCGGCGGAGACATCTATGGTTCTGCGTCAAAGGTAGACGAAGCAATATACGTCTTGCGGACAGACCACTCTGCTGTAAACGGCGTCGAATGGTACGCGCAGACAGTTACAGATTGAATGTACTGTGCTATGGTTTGTGATGTGACTGAGTGATCAGTCACTGCCATGCGCACAATTCGCCTGTCATCACGTAAAGTGGTGCACTGAGATGGATGCATTCGACCACGTCGGTCCGTCGTACCCTCCTGCATCCAACGATTACATATCCGCATTACAATAGTTAGGTTTCGTCCAACACGACTAGTGATTTCCCTGAAAGATAATCCACAATCTCGGTAGGCCACTATCCTTCCTCTGTCGAACTCGGATACTTGATCAAAAGATGATCGCTGTTTTCTAAGAGGCATAAATAATCGTTTTTTGAAAAAACCACAAGTAAAACACAATTGCCAAACTTGAAATCGTCGAAATCCCCAATCCTTAAATAGCGCTTTGAAGTGGCGCTATAGGCGCTCGTAATGTGCGTCTACGTTGAAATTCTAATCATTTGCATATCTAACTTCCGCTAATGCATGTTGTAAATTTCATGTTATTTGCATGCTTCCTTCAGGGTGTTGCAATTACGGTGGCTAGCAGTGTATATAAGCGGTAGCCGGACTTGTCCCACACGCGAAGCGGTCTCGGCGCTTATGCAATCACTGCTTTAGTGATCCTTTACCACCAAATACTGGTTAACAAAACTGGTATCACAAGTTAAAATTTAAGCGGATAAATAAAAAAACTCTGCCCGAAATCGAAGGAATCATTAATGAGGAAAACGGGATTCAAAACCTGTTTAATTGCCGGAGGAAACATGAAGGCGTTTGAAAGCTATTTTTATTAACGTCTTCGAGTTTCATCAAAATAATTTTATTTTTTTTCAATCCCACTGTCAGTAATAGCAATACATTAAATTGCAGTAGCATATTTTTTTCTCTCTCCTTTAGTTACTAATTCAGTTTTATTTAATTAGACATTCTGAGCGATTGTGTATACAAAAGTGTGTTTTAATAAAGCATGAATATATATTTATTTGGATTATTGGCGTTTAAATGTGTTCTATCAGATGCCAGTTGAAATATCCGGCTGGTGCCCGTTAAACAAATAGATAAATAAATGAAAACGTTTCACTCTTGCAGTATTTCGGTTTTATATTTAGATATTTGATTAAAATATTACATTATACTTTTCATGCGCATTTTACGGAAGAATGTAACAATTAGTTATCAGCTAAAGGGGCCACTGGAGTTAGGCTGCGCAGTTACAAGACGACCGACATGGTTTTTGGTAATATAATTAGTAGAGCCCGGATTTTGATGACCTAAAAAATCTCAATTAATGCGCTTAAAAAGTGCAAAAAATGCTGTTTAAAAGTGCAAAAATGCCTTTAAAAGTGCAATAAATGCCCTTTAAAAATGCAATAAATGCCCTTTAAAAATGCAAATAATGACCTTAAAATGCGAAAATTGCGCTAAAAACGCCTTATGACATGACTTAAATAAAGTAAAAATATTGAACTAAAACAATTTTTTACTCTTTAAAATTATTATGAGTCATTTCAAAAAATATAAAGCAATGCAATACTTGTTCTACGTTCATTAAAGTTTGAAAAATATGTTTTATATCCTAAAATAACAATAAGAAGGAAAATGTATTGACTCCAAAACATTTTCATTTTGTATAGAAACTTTAATGAATATAACAACTTCCATCTCATAATATTACTAAATATCAGAATTACATTGGATTATTAAATGATTTTTGATATTTTGAAATGTAAATGAGCGTCTCTTGTCTGAAAGTAAATTTTTATACCTGGAGAAGCTTCTCGCAACGTCTACTGATGTTATTGGTGTGTACTTGAAAAAGACGGTCTCACTTACTTACAATTCTTCAATTTGAAGAGATGTTGCTTCACCTGTTAATATCCTAGAGATTTTCTTCATTGTTTGGAAGCCAGTGTAATAATGAAAAATGATAAAAAATAATAAAAATTGGAAAAAAATTAACAAAAATTTAAAAAATGCTTTAAAATGCAAAATATGCCCCAAAATTTAAAGAAAAATGCCCTATAAATCTAAAAAAATGCTCTAAAAGAAAAAAAAAATTCCAAAAATGTAAAAAAATGCAAATGTCATCAAAATCCGGGCCTTAATAATTAGCATTGCGCCCCGGCTGCTTTAATTCCGGGAGAAGCTGGTACTCCCCGTTCTTAAGATGAGTGAACTTTTAATCACCGTTCATTCATAATAACAGCTTAATTTTTCCTAAAGTTCTTTTTTGAGTTCATAATGTTGGAAATTTACGCAGGATTGCTTATTTCGGAATAAGTAGCAACCCCCCCCCCCTCCAATCGGCCACATTTTACTTACCTCCTGTAAAGAGTATGTTATTATTTCAACAACAACATAATAGGACGCTATACTGCTCGAGAAATTTATCATGGCAAATTCTTCGGCACTGCCATTAGTATTTCAAAATTTTAGTTTACCGAAAGAAAGTTAAGGTAAACCCAGAGTAAACTATGAAGTTTCAAATTCTGAAAAAAATGTTTTCCAAAATACCAAAATGTAAACGAATCATGCCAAGATTATTTTCCTATTCCAGAGTAAACCTGCCATAAACTTTAAATATTTAAATACCAATTGAGGTTAATAGGATTTGTCATGATGGGTTCCTCGCGCGGTATAGCGTCTCCTTTAAATTTAAAATATAAAACATTCGTTACGGCTTTGTTAAAAATTTAGGCACTATTTCGGAAATATCACATTTTCAGCCTTCAAATATTTTGTTAAACATCTGCTCTGCAGAGTAAACGAACATTGTTTCTGCATCTACAACTTATTAATTGGGGTTTAATATGTCGATAAACTTTGCTTTTCACTTAAAGAAACAGAAGATGTTTATGCCTTGATGGATGGTTTTGGAAGATTAAAGGGCAGTCACCGCTTCTCCATTGAATTGCTTGTTTTCTCCTCTTAACATTTCAGTTCCTCTTACAATCAATCATCAATCATTGTTTGTTTGATGATTGATTGAACTGTTACATACTTGCTCACATCTATCGCATCTTTTATGAGTTATGTTTTCGTGAACCATTTTGTGACGATAATAAAATGTTTGTATTTAACCCGTAAAACCTATTTTTTTTAATTATCTTTTTATAATCCTTTTTTTTTATTTTTAAATTTTTTTTGTCATAAAATATTTTTTTAACTTATTATTCTCGTAAACCCTTTTTTTCATAATCGTTATTCTTTTTTGAATTATGTTTATGTGAACATTTTTTAATTATAATAAAAGTTTTCTATTTAACCCGTAAACCCTATTTTTTTAATTATCTTTTCATAATCATACTTTTTTTGGAATTTTGCTTTTGTGAATCATTTCGTAATAAAATATTTTTGTTAAACTTATTCTTCTCGTAAACCCTTTTTTTTTTAATAATGGTGATTCTTTTTTGAATTGTATTTATGTGAACCATTTTGTAGTATTTTTATAACTTATTCTTCCCATAAATCCTATTTTTCATAATCGTTATTCTTTTTTGATTTATGTTTTTGTGAACGATTTTGTAATTAAATATTTTTATAACTTATTCTTGTCATAAACACTATTTTTCATAATCGTGATTCTTTTTTGAATTATGTTTTTGTGAACGATTTTGTAATTTAATATTTTTATAACTTATTCTTGTCATAAACACTATTTTTCATAATCGTGATTCTTTTTTGAATTATGTTTTTGTGAACGATTTTGTAATTAAATATTTTTATAACTTATTCTTGTCATAAACACTATTTTTCATTATCGTGATTCTTTTTTGAATTATGTTTTTGTGAACGATTTTGTAATTAAATATTTTTATAACTTATTCTTGTCATAAACACTATTTTTCATAATCGTGATTCTTTTTTGAATTATGTTTTTGTGAACGATTTTGTGATTATAATGAGAGTATAGTACAGCTTATTCTTCCTCTTATTTTCCTTTATCTATTCAGAACATTTTGTGATTGTTTTTTAAATAAAATGTTAGGATGCCTCTTCTTCCCGACCGATCTGTGCCGTAAGGGGAGTTTGTCCGGAGAGGAGGGTGTTTAATGTGCTTTTTAATTTTATTTTCTCAATTGTACTTAAAATTAATATTTTCAGTACTTCGAAATTTGTAAAATACAAATTGGCTGGTGATCCATCCGCTATGGTCTAGTATTTAAAGCAAGAGCGATTGTGTTTCGTTGAAATACCGGACTTTCAGTATTTATTTAATTTTTTTTTAATTCCAAAAATCCGATAATTTCTATAAAGTTCAGTTTTTAAAGCAAGAGCGATTGTGTTTCGTTGAAATACCGGACTTTCAGTATTTATTTAATTTTTTTTTAATTCCAAAAATCCGATAATTTCTATAAAGTTCAGTTTTTTTCTCTTTTGCGGTTTTTAAAAAAAAAAAAAAAAAAAAAATTCAGTCTCTTCATAGAAGGTTCGACGACTACGATAAATAAGGAAAAATGTGAAAATTTAAAACTAAATAAAAATAATTCATTTATATTTTTTTGTTTACTTCTTTTATATTTTTCCATAGCCAAACAGAAAAAATTATTTTTCCCCCTTTTTATTCCAAAGAAAACGATTTTTTCTCTTAGTCGAAAATAATTCTGACAATGCTTCTGATAGTAATTCTGCTGATAATTCTTTCTCCATGAACTTTCAGCTCTTAGGTATAAGATGATACAAACAACAAATTACATAATATAATCTGCCTTTTGAAAATTCTTGTTTTATTTTATTATTAATTCTTAGAATGTTAATTATGCTACTGAGCTAGGAAAAATAGTTGATAATAGTCGGAAAAATAGTTGCTTTTAAAGAATGTTTATTGATTTACTTTTGTTATGTTTCCCCATTTTCTTTCCAACATTTAGGAAATTTCCTATTCAGCTATCTCGTTTTTTTAAGCTTATTTAAAACGCAAATTTCTTTTTTTATCTTCTAATATCGTTTTCCTCACATGCATTACGTCAATAGAGCACGTGCGTTTTTGCAAAATGTCTTAGTTTAGGCTTGTGTTTGATTAGAAATCGAAGTGTTACTGCTAACTCTCGTTTTCAAATGTTTTTTTATTTTTTATTATTTACTTATTGATTGCACTCTGGCACATAATCTTTCTACGTTTACGGCTTTCGAGTTATTAGGTGAAATAAGGATTCCAATGTTTGATTGTATCCAAGTCTTTTTAGAACACAATTCATAAGATCGTTTGGCACTAATTTATTCTGGGGACCTTCTGATATTTATTTTTCGGAAGCCGATTATTATTATGTAAATTTCGTACAGAATTTTTGTGGCAGGGAGCGTGTGTTGTCACGTTGGTACCTATAACCGATAAGTGCTAAATTTTAATATATCGTGATCCATTGTTGAAATTGTGTATTTATATATATATATATATATAAATTTTTCCCACATAATTTTTTTAAGGGAAAAAGAAGTTAAAAAATTACATTTTCCTACTGTGGAATTTCATACGGATGAATTGAGAGTCCTACATGGTCCCGTTGTATAAGTCAACCACAGTCGGTAAGGTTAATCCTCTAGACGTCATGTGTCAAATGTCGTTGAACAGATTCTGAGTTTACGACTATCAATTTACGACTAACTTTAATTCCTTATAGCAGTCAAGCAGGCTTTTCAGAGACTATGAGAGTCAGTGGTTTACTTTATTAACCCAATTAGTGTAATATAATCGATACTTGGTCTACTAATACCAGGACTACTATCGCTGAAATATTTATATTAGCCCGAATCATTAAAATTGTGTAAAAAAATTTGTTAGAGAAAGCTGTGTCCTCATATTAAATAGCTATTTTATTTTATTTTATTACCGGCGCTGAACAGCTGACCCACTTTTTTTGATTAACGACTATCAATGTTCAACTCCTTAGTAATTTTAATTTGTAGCCTTGCAATTTTGAACCCGACCCAGAAGACGAGATGACTTTTTTAATAGAGTTCCCACGATCATCAAATTACTTCCAAACTTAAAGAAACTTACTTTGTTTGTTTAGAAACAAAATTGTTTGTTTGTAAAGGAGGTTTGTTAGCTGGAAACATCTAAATTGAAAGAACTGTTTTTAATACTATTTATTCTTTTAGGTACTGCGCGACCTGTACCGTTTTTTGAGCGTCGCCGCCCTCGCATTCTCTATTCTCGTGTTGACTATGAGCCTTCTTTTGTGGACGGTAAGGAACAACCGCACTTGAGCTGCTTGAACCGCACTTATTTGTGCTTTTGTGTTGTTGAGGCACGGCAAAATTTATTGCACTTCCAACCTTCGCTTCGTATTGAAATAATTGTTTTACTCTCTCTGTCACACAGCAAACGTCGATGACTCATATTTCACTCATCACCAGGACTCGTACTATATGAATATTCTTTATTTTTCTCTATAACATGGAAAACACCAGAGATCGCGTTTCCACTACAGCTCGATCGAAGCACTACACTAACATTACTCATTCTTTCTCTGTTCTCTGGTTAAAAAAAACATACCTATAGTTTGTCTACGGTAAGAACACCCTCCTTCACAAAGTTTGAGGCCGTCTTCTGCTATGGAAACAAGAATAGCGCATTTCAGTGAGGGTAGCTTCTCTTCACTTTATGGTAAACACAGTTGTCCGAAAAAAGATTTCATTTCTCTCTCCGATCCGAGCCAAAACCTGTCCTACCCCTATTTGAAATATAGTTTGTCTAAAGTAAGAACTCCCTTAGCAATTCGTCTGGACCCGTGGCAGTAACTATGGTAACAAGTTATAATTATTTCAAGTAGGGGTGTGGGGTGAGCGAAAAAAATTAAACATTTTATTCGGTCTAGAAGGAAGAGGAGCTACACTCCTTGAAATGCGCTATTCTTGTTTCCATATGCTGCAGACGGCCTCAAACTTTGTAGCGGGGGAGTTCTTACCGTAGACAAACTATAACCTCTTTCTCCGTTCTATTGTGTTAGCTCTAGAGTGAAAAGAAGCTACACTCCTTGAAATGCGCTATTCTTGTTTCCATAGCAGCAGATGGCCTCATACTTTGTGGCGATGGGAGTTCTTATCGTAGACAAACTATAGTTATACTTCGTTACCATAGTCACCGCCATATATCCAGATGAATGGCTTGGGGAATTATTACTTTAGTTAGACAAACTAAAGATGGAGTTGGCATTTGCTCAGAACAATAAAAATAAAAATCGATGTGATATGTGAAAGGTTATTGAAAATTTCGATTAACCAGGACCATTATTTTAGGAGGCTGTATATTTTGAAATGACTTAACCGCTTTTGGTGTCCAGGTATTTTAAAAAAAAGTCAATTGACGTAAACCTAGAGTAAATTCTCAAGTTTCGAGTGCTATAAAAATATCAAAATGCAAACAAATTATTGCTGAATTAATTACTTTTCTATCGCGTTACCCTGAGCAATCCTACCATAATGTATTTGCTTTTTGATATTTGGAAGAAAAAAAGCAACTTTATGAAATGTATAGTAAACTATGTCTGGAATTGAGACTATTTTATAACCGTCATTGAGCAGGCGACCCAATTTGTTTGGTTTGCGACTATTAATGTTCAGCACCGTAGGCTTGTAATTTTAAACCCAATTCAAAAGACAAGGGAAATCCTGGTTCAAGTATTAAGAGAAATTTGCCTTCACGGAGGACTTTTTGTTGGAATTAACCCGCATTTATGTTACCCCTTTGGGTAAGTCGAAGACAGATTGAGCACTTTACGGTAGAACTGTTTTAACGAGGACCGATACCAATACCTCCTAGATGGGAAGAAAGCCGAAGGACGCAAAACGATGACTCATGAAGTTAGGCCCAAATTTGCTGATCACTTCAGTCGATGACGGTTTTTTTTTCTTTCGTTACTCTTTTACAAATTTTTTAATTGTTACAATCTTTATATTTATTTGTATTCAGAAATGATTAACAATAAAACAATTTTAACAAAAATAACAGCTGTGTGAGTAAAATTTTTTATTTATTTAAACATTAAATACCAGTTTAAATATTTTTTATTAAAGAATAAAAAAGTATTTCATTAATGATCAATTATTTTATAAATTGGAAAATTTTATTTTGGTTTTTTTTATAAAATGCATGGAAATATATTTTTCAAACATATTTTTAAAGGGTTTCTACACATTTTTTATTATTATTATAATTTTAAACTAGTTATAAAACTTAGAAAAGGGTGTAATTTTTATAATACCATATTTACATTTTTAGTAGATTAATTTGGATTTTAATGATAAAGTTTTTCAGATTATTAAAATTATAGAATACAAAATAAAATAGAAATTGTATCTAAACAATGATATAAAATGAGCTTAGGAAAATTTAGAAAATGAAATGCATTCTTTAAACAAGGTTTAGAAAGAAAAAAACATAACATCAAAATCATGATTATAACTTGGATTTTTTTTCATGTGGAAGTGTGATTATTAGAAGTGATAAACTAAAATAAAGGAAGCAACCTTAGATAACAAATATTTTATTAAATAGCAAATTCAAAAAATGATTAAAATGTACATCAACTTATGTGTTTTTAAATTTCTTTCAACAAGTTATGTATATATATATATATATATGAAAAATTAATAGATTTTTAGGAAAATTTCATAATAAAAAAAATTAAATAAAAAAAATTTGCTTAAAGCACTTAAAATATATTACGCTCAAACAAAAATGTTTAAAGTTTGAGCAGAAAGTTCATAAATACAAAAACTTTTAATATTTTCATTAAATAAAACTCAATCAAAAAGTAATTAATAACCCTTTTCTTAATTATTTACACTACTTTCTTAATTATAATTAGCTTACTTATTTCAATTTAAGAGCAGTCTACAATTACAGCCAATTATTAATATTAGTAAGATAATAATAAAATTAAGAAAATGACTAAACACTTTTCATATTTCAGTTACCTTCTTTTGTCTCTTGATTCGCAGTATTTTCACTATTTATTTTTAATTTTGGCTTATGAATAAAATTTTATTTCTTAAATAATCAAATTTAAAGCAACATATGAATGTTTTTCCTTTAAAAATATTTTCGGCACCAAAATTTGTGCCATATTTTATTTAAAATAACAAATTGCTGCTCTTAACTATTATATATATACATAATATACATAAATCATATTTACATCTATCTATCTATGTATGTTTTTATGTATTTTAATATATTAATTATTTTATTGTTATAAAATCTACAAAAAAAATTATTAAAATATTTTGCCATATGATTGATACGAACAACTTAATTATTAAAATAAATTAATCCACAATTAAAAATAATTTACTCTAAATGAAAATATAATAAAGAATCATAACTAAATTCTAAAATGAGGATCACAGCTAATTTTAATATGAAATTGCGCAAGGGATTTTTAAAAATAAAAACAAGTATTACTCCCTTTGAACTTCAAAATCTCTCGGTATGGCGGCAAGCCATTTCTTATGTAGTTCTTTATTTTTGGGAAATGCAAAAACTAATACTTTCCTAATTAAGGAATTACAACTTTGTAATTTCCTTAGCAGTTTGGTACACAGCACTTATATACCATTATTCATAATACTAAGAATTAATTTAAGCTGAAATTTACAACATTTGTTGAATAAATATAAATTTTACGAAGCACGTTGACATCAGAACACCTACGGTTGTTTACAAATTTTAATCAAAAATGTTCGCCAAATGGCTGAATGCAATGAATGACATTACACAGGTTACAATACTTCAGAATATCGCCAATAGCTCGTTTGATCAGATTCGGAGTTTTTCGTAAAAATAGCTACCCTGACTGGTTTTCTTCTGGGCCTAACTCTACTACGTCATCATCGTCTATAGTAACCCGTTGTGGGGCTTGATTCCTCTCTAGAAGGTATTGCCGATACTGAGCATCCTCGGTCCCTACGCAGACTGATCAAAGTGGTCGCCCGCCCGCTTGCTGACCTCGGCCAGTGATGCTTGACTTCGGTGTTATACTGGGAACCGTGTCTTTGTGATCAGTCCACTGTGGGATGGAAAAAGAAAAAAAAAAGCTATAATTTTTGGGGAAATTTCAGACCTAAAAAAATGTGTTTTGAATAAATATCAGGCTCTGAAAATTTTCTGCACCCTGAAGAATTTTTAAAAAAATTTAACTCTTAAAGAATTTTTTAACTTCGAGTTCGAGAATAATGCAATGTTGTTTCTAAGAATAGAAAGAAAATTTCTTTCTTTCAAATGTTATTAAAATTTCAATTAAAAGGAATAAAAATCTAGTCTGCCACCGTGGAAACATTACCAAACGCCCTTCTTCCCCATTTTATAGTAAAAGTTTTTCTCTCAATTATATAACTTATAAGCAGTTTTTTTTCTCTTTAAAAAAATAATAATACATAATAATTATACATTATTTCTACTTTCCGTTCCTTTTTGAATGCATAATATGCTCTCTCTCCTTTTTTAGACTGTCCATAAGTTGGGAGCTTTTTTTTTTTGTTTGTCTGTTTAATTTTGCATTTCAGTGGTCTGTTTAGAAGAAATTTGGGTCCGTTAACGGAGCCTTCACAAAATATTTTAACTTGAAAACGGAGCCTTCACAAAATAATTTATCATTTAATCGGACCCAAACGCTTCTTCCTTTATTCGCCTGAAATGAATATTCTGCGTTCGGCAGTATAGGCTAAATACCAAATATTTGTATGTTGCATCTCTAATTTAGTAGCAGCAATTGCTGTTTATTTTTTAAAATTTAATTTTTTTAATTATAATTTAGCAGTGTTGAGCCTAATCTTGTATGTCTTTACTGTTTAAAAACTCCTTGAAAAAGTTTTTTTGGAGTAACAGGACCCTATTTGCACAAATTCACAATATCGGGACACTGGTTGAAAGAATGTGACTTAACAACGTTTGTTTTATATTGAAAAATTACGAGTCATTTTTTCGCAATTTTACAAAAACGGACCTGTCACAAAGTGTCTGGATAGACCCCTGCATTTGCTATCTCGTTTACATATAGTATAGCTGAATTTAACTTCAGTGACGTAAAGCTCAACATGAATACTTGCAAGCGCCACAGAATAGTTGGAAATTGTATTAACATGGAAAAGCTATAGTTTATTTTTCCTTTTTCTAGAAAATATGAATTTGCTTTATTATCTTTAGGGGCCAATAACCTTATGCATTGTAAATTATGTTGTTTGCCGGAAGAAAAGGTTTTCTTTCTTTCTTGTCGGGCGGTCGAGGAAAATAACATTTAAAATCATGCTGGAAGTTATTTCATTGTGTAAGGGAAGGGTGTAATTGGTTTTAAAATTATTTTGAAAAGGAAATGTATATTGAGCTTTTGGAAATGTTTGTTTATTGCCCTTTTTGTATTGTCTGTGTGGCTGATTTTATGGTCCCATTTTATTTTATTCTATAACCGTCGTCGAACAGCTGACACAATTATGAGTTTACCACTACCAATGTTCAACTTTGTAACCTTGTAATTTTTAACGCAATCAAAAAGACAAGGGAACTCCTGTATCAAGTATTGGAAGTAATTTACCTTCGTGGGGAACTTTTTGATGGAACTAACTTGCATTTGCGTTATATGGATCGGAAACCACCCACTGTTAGCCTCACGGCGAGGGGACTCTAGCCCACGATCCGTCGACTATACTTCTGCACTGATTTTTTACTTCTGCACGATATTTTACTTCTGCACTGCGTTCGTTGCAAGCTGTATGCTGAATTCATATCGATCAGCGATCTCTTAGATTCGAACCCGGTTCACCTCATTGGAAGGCGAACGCTCAACCCCCTGAGTAATCACGGCTCAAATTGTAACTGTAAACTGTTGAACGGTTTGTTATGTATACAAAATTTATTCTTCAGATAAAGTTTACGGTGGGGCTTTGGTGGTCATTTCGCACTTGTATCAAGTATTGGGAGAAATTTACTTTCGTGGGAGACTGAAACTAACTTGAAGTTGCAATTTAAGGTGAGGAAAACCACTAAACAGCCCAAGGTTAGCCTGACGGTGAGGGGACTCTAGCTCATGATCATTGAGGTCAGCACTGGGCTTGATGCGAGCTGGGAGTAGAATTCGTGCCGATCAGTCCCTGCTGAAATTTGAACCTGGGGTACCTCATTGGGTGGCGAACTATCTATCCCCTGAGTTCCCGTGGTTACGGCAATATCGTCATTAATCTTAACAAATAAGAAAATATCGTGATCATTTTTGCTAAAGTTAATTATGGAATACGATAATATCGCTATCCTTATCAATAACGTAATATACTAAAACGATGATATTGCGAATATTGTACACACCGATAATTGTTGAATACGATATTATTGTAAGCGTTGATTACTTCATTGGGGCTAAGAAAATATTTATCGATTCCGAACACTTTATTACTTCATTTAATAATTTATGTTTATATTTTAATTTACTTTGTTGCATTTTTAAACTTTAATTGGAATTTTTTTTAAAAAAACTTATTTTTTTCTTTTATTTACAGAAAATAAGTTTAGTTGTAGGAAAGTTTCGAATTATTTTACAGATCTTTTCTGTTGATGCATTTAGAAAAGAAGAAGAAAAAAAAAAAAAAAAGTGAAGAGAAAGAATTGATTCCAATCTTGTTTCAGAACATATTAAGCTTCTCTCTCTATCCACAATCTCTTTCAATTATAAACGATAAGATCTCAGTTAGATTGAAACGGAAGTAAACAAGGAATAGAACTGTGATACATATTTTGTTTGTTGTTTATGTCTTTCGATTACTACTAGCCGTATATAATTGGATTCTTGCGTTCCCGAACACGATAACCTCGCTTATATTTTTTTCTCTTTATTTTTTTTTTATGCGCTGTGAATACAAGAAAGCGTTTTGTATTTTTAGATGGTGGTATACTACTAAAATAAAATAGATTTCCCTTTCATTCTCCGAGTAACCAATTAAAACTAATGACTTTAAAGAAGGATTTTTTTTAATTGGTTTTATATCTTTTCTCTGTATATAAAAATATAGCCGCCACCGCTCTTAAGGGTGTGCAACTTTATGGTAAATTTGTGATGCTACACAATAGAGTTACGACGGTGAGTTGGAAAATGCACAAGGGAGTACGATGAAATAAAATAAAAAAAATTAGCATTCTATAATAAGTATGAGAATTAGTAACTGTTAAATTTGTGGAGAAAAATACTATTCGGGCCGCTCTACAAGCCGGAGGTAGTTTATGTTAATTTTGTGTTGTTGCACATAAACTATTAGACATAGAAATTACGACGGAGTGCATGAAAATGCTCAGGGAGTAGGATGAAATAGAAAAAAATTAACATTCGATTATTAGTTTGAGAATTATTTACTGTTAAGTTTTTGAGGGAAAAATACTATGCGGGCCGCTCTACAGTCCGGAGAAATGCAATTATTGAGTTGAAATTTAACGTGCTGAAAAGCCTATCATATTAAACAGAACAAGAATTTTTTTTTAAAAAAATTCCAATTTCATTCCATTTCAATTTCAAATTTTTGATTTTTTTCCTCATATGTTTGCTTTTAATATTGACTATTTATCTATTGTTTAGAAAAATTAATTTCTCCCCTTCGAAATCGTTATTATGATTCCCCTTTCCGATTTCTGAGGTTTTATTTGGTTTATTATTGGTGGTGTCTGCCTATCATAAAACTAGGCTGTCCCCTCAATAGTAATTAGTAAGTTTCGTCAGAGAAAATAGTTGTATTGTCATTAGATAGAATGAGTACGAATATGTAAATTCATTTACGCCTGACACACACATCTGTTCATCTGCCAGGAAAAAAAATCACGATTGTTTTGTTAGAGAAAATTATTGCTATGAAATACGCAGATAGACAATTCAATGCATTTATAAATCACGATTGTATCAACCAATTAGAGAAATGCTAGTTTGCAGTCCTTGTGATGGTTTGGAATTTTAACTTTATTAACCATTGTTCATTTTCACATCAATTTGCTTGGTTTAAAAACAATAGGAAAAATGTCCTAAATTAGTCTAATTATGTCAAAATTAGTCTAAAGCGCTATGAAGTCGGTAATTTTTAGTGTAAGCTTGTACAGGTTGTCCCAACTGGAGCTGAAATTTCAAATACAGTGCAGTCCCTTTTCATTAGAGAGATTTAGCGGTTTCAGGTTATATCACGTAAGTGTGGCTTGCTCAAGCAATGTTCTGATTAGTACATACGTATGTGAACACATACGTGAAAGTACTAAGTCTCAAAAGAGAGGTATTCATCATTTAGAGAGATTTAGCACTTCACGTACATACTATCACTAATAATTTGGTACTCTTATGTTACGCTTCACGTTCACGTACGTAAGTTTTGCACAAGCTGCGTAGAGAACCGAGTTTGTTCTGTAGTAACTGAGCTTCTTAGTACACGTGTGCGCGAAAGTGCTAAATCTTTCTAATAAATACAGTACAGAACCTCTTATCAGAAAACCGGAACGAAATTCCATAAATTTTTCCCCCATTTTCAGAAGAAGAAGAAAAAAAAAAAAAAGGGAAGAAAGTATATATTTTTAATTTCATTATTTTTTTCTTTTTTATCTTATTAAACTTATGTTATTATGCGTGACTTTATCGTTTTTTCTTCTTTTTGAAACTATTTCTAAATAATATTTTTTAAGTTAGGTTTGATAAACAATAAAAAAAAAAAGCCGTTTTGTAGCGATCCAGAAAACCGGAAAAATCAGTTATCCGGAATCGCGATGTTCCCGATCGTTCCGAATAATCGGTTCTCTACACTAAAAATTAAATTTAATCAAAAAATTAAGACACTTAGCTATTTATTTTATAGCAACGCGTGTAGTAAATGCCGTTTTCGTCTTGAATGGCTTATTAACATTTTTGTTAATGACACTTTGAAACATAATTATGGCTGCATCTTAGCGATAACAGTCTAATATTTTTATTGAAGGCTTGCGTGCTTTTGCATGAACTTGTGACTTAGCCCTTTGAACCTTTGACTAAACCTTTGAGAAAAAAAATATTAGGAAAAACAAAAATTGTGGGCGCCAAATCTCACGATTTTTAGACTTATCAATTCTTGTCTTGCAGAGTACGCGAAAAGAATATTGATGATAAAGACTTTTTCTGACTGTACCAATTCAAAATTTGCTTTTACAATAAAGTAACACATCTCATTCTATCCAGTGAATACATTAACATTTTGGTGTATATAAAAATTTAAAAAGGAGAAAAAAAAGTATTTTATTTTGTGTTTAACATTGTGTGTACAATGTGCAAAACGAAAAAGTGAACATCCTGAATGACTTTTGATCTAATAATCGGATTTTCACGCACTAAGACTCAGAGGTTTTAAGGCCCAAGCATAAACATGCTAATTGATTATTAGTGCAAACGATATTTCAATTTACGAAATTCGACTCAAAAACGTACTTTTTCTGAATCAATTTATTTTCCACCGAATGAAATTTTTGACCCTTAAAATACGGGGGTAGTCGCAATCTGGACAATAGGATCCTAATAGTTAAGTCGAGAGCGGTCGAAAATTTAGGCCCCTTGTTAATTTTTTTTTTTTTTTTTTTTTTTTTTTTTACACAGAACTTTAAAATTTGTTTATCTGAAGATAATTCCATGCAAAAAAATATTATTTTTAATTATTATTTATATTATTATTTTACTTCAAAATAGTGTAAAAATTTTGAATTGTAAGGTAACAGATTTTTAAATCATTTTAAAGAATGTAATTTTAAATGGCAAAATACGAAATTTGAACGAAATCGGTCAAAGGCATTTTGAGAAATCAAATTTTAAACATGCGACTATTCGATTTAGAAATTCACTATAAAAAATATTCTGTAACTTGCAAAACATGCTAAAAATTAAGATTAATAATTTTTTAAGTAATGAATAAAAATAACAAAAAAAGCTATTTTTTAAAAAATATTTTATCGCACTTAAATTTTTTATTTTTTAGTTACATATTTCTAAATAAAAAAACGCATTTTCTTCCGTCAATTATTACGATTTCCTATATAAGATTTCGGTCTTACAAATGAGTAATAAATATTACGTTTTTTTAAAAATAATTTCTTTTTCCCCTTAACTACCTAGTATTAAGAAATTTTCTTTTTTGCTCAAATTTTAGAAATAAGTTATTATTTAGGCCATAATTTTTAAAAGTGGAATTAGTTATTTTGGAGCTAAAGAGTCGTTCATTATTTTTTTTATTTTTATTTGATTTGATTTTTCTATTTATTTATTTTTTATTCATTTATTTTTAACGGTTTCAATAATCATTGCATTTTGACGTTCCGTCAAGTTACAATGTTAAAAACATTATTCAAATTGATCATTCAACCATTAACCTTTAAAAGCCTCGGACATATGCCTCTTTAATTTTCTCGGACCCTATGCCACAAAAATAATAAATTCATGCATAATATTATTAATATTAGTTTCATACCTATATTAAATTAAGTAGTACAATCATCTTGAAGTTCCTTGAATTATGTTAACGTGTAATATAATAGTGTGGAGAGGGTAATATCGACTATGTTAACAATCTCATCTATCTAAACCTCAAGATAGTCTTATATACTATTGGTATTTAATATTTATAGTGGTAGTTACGCCACATTACTCCCCATCTAGAATTCTATCAGTATTAGAATTCGATAAACAACAACACTAATTGATTTATGCCGTTTGTTTACTTTTTATTTGTTTATTTTTAGCTTATTTTCTTTTTTTCTTTATTTTATCGTCCGGGAGATTGTATTTACTTCACCGGCTAGTTTGGAAAGGTTAGTACCTCTGATTAAAATTCGCGACTGTGGAGAATATGGAATAAACTGGGTTCTTGATTAATAGAAATAATTTTATTAGGATGATCAACTTAACAGATATCTTTGAATTACCTGTTTATTATAAATGAAAAAGAATTATATAATCTTTTTAAGAATATTTTAAATTGTTATAACCAATATTAGAACTTTCCTTATCTCCTTCATCTTAAATCGTAGTTTTGTAAATGGCGAAACGATCCTTGAACCGCGTTCACCTTTCTTTCGAAAATAATCCTTCTTAGGTTCTGCTTCGCTCATTGTATTCGAAATTCTTCCTCTTGCTTAATGCTTACGTCATTTTTTTTTTACCATTATCATGAATTCAAGGTAGTGTTTTATTTTGTTCAAATACAGGCGTGAGTAATTTTAATCGTCATAATTTTGTGAAATAAATTTATTTTGGAATTGGAGCGGAACTTATTTCGATGTATTATGTTGAATATTTTCCCAGAAATGTAGAAATATCCATATTAGCCGATTTATTTATCTTTTGTCAACTTAAGTATTATTATATCCAAGAACAATTTGCTTCTTGACTGGCTGTTAGGTTTTATTTTATTATTATATTTTAAAATAAAATTTTGAATTATTTATTTTTCATTCATTTTTGTACGTTTAATGCTGCTTTAACTTATTCAATTATAACATCACTAAATGTGTTTTTTTTTATATAATTTTTTGTAATTTTATTTGTTTCAATTTTTTTTTTAAATTTTCTAAGTTTGAAAAGTTTTTTTTGTTTTTTTTGTTTAGCTTGATATTCCCCCCCCCCCTTCTTGTTCTTCGTCACTGCTTTGCATTACTTTTTAAATTTCTCCTAATTTATTATTTTTTTGAAACTCAGAGAAATTTTAGTTAATTAACAAAACACAATCGCTGGCATTCAAAAGTTTATATTTTGAAAACTAGAAACAATGAATATTAGAAAAAAGTATTTCAGATCTATAAAAGTTTCGAATTTTTTTTCTCCATTTTAATTATTATTTTTTTATTTTTAAATTTAAGGCTCTTACACCATATGAATTAACAACCATAACCGTTTAGCGAAATATAGACTATATTTTTATAATTGTAATAGCTGGATAAAGAGTGATAGTTGTTATGATTAACTGTTAAATTAAACGAAGTTATGTACACTTCATGACTAGCGCCCATTACCCTTTTAGAAGGCCGTTCTCAAAGGTGGGGGTTCTCAAATTGTTCGCCCCCACCAAAACTTCTTACCAAAAAATATAGTGTTTATTAAAAAAAAATTTTAATAGGAGAATTGCAGAGAATTTTTTTTATATCTTTTTGTGCTTTGAAAAAGGGTCCGGCAATAAATTTTGTTCTAGGGCCTGTAAAATCTTTATTCAGCCTTCTTCTTTTTGATTTCTGCCATCTTCCATCACTTGTCAACTAACAATATCGAAATTAGGTTTCATTTAGCTGAGAAGCTAGAGTTGTAGCCCCCCCCCCCTTTAAAAAAAAACAGCATTAGTGTCAGGGTCTGGGCAAAACACTTTTTAAATCGTTAATAATCACATAATTTTGAAGTAAACGATCTTATAAGTCCTTTCTTATTTTATTTATTATTAATAATTTTTATTCAAGAAAATTGTATAAAACTATTTGTACGTACAATAAATTATTATTTTTTAGCTTGTAATAATGATGAGTGAAAAATAAACCACCTCTATATGCATTACAAATAGTCTGGTACTGCCATCTGGTGTATAAATTATGAAATAATCATTATTCATCTAAGAAATAGATTCTCGTACTTTATTTCACGCATTACTCATGAACACACCAGCCCGGAAATATCACTGGCACAAGAAATAGGGGGAGAAACTTCACCCCATCATTTTAAAAGGAGTGAGAAGGAAAAGATTAAAGTGGAAGAGGTCTTTAAAATCTGCAATGGAGTTTTTGCTTCAATAAAGATTTTGAAACTTTTATGTTAGTTTTTTAAGCCTTTTGTTAAGCAGTCTATTCATCCGAAGAATAATATTTACAAAATTAAAGTTAAAGCCAACATTAAAAAATGTATGTACAGTGCGAAAAAAAAAAATAAATAAATATAAGAAAGAAAAAAAAAATGACCACCCTGATCTAATAATGAACTTTTGATCTAATGATCGCATCTTCTCGTGCTAGGACACCATCTTAATGGTTCGGGGACGTGACCTCAAATATTCCAATTAATTTGTGCTGATGCTATTTTGACTTACTAAATCAGACACAATAGCGTACTTTTTCAGAATAAACATACCTTTTTTTTTCTCCCTCCAATGGATTCATATTTCCGACCCCCCAAAATGTAGGGTGCAGCCGCAATCTGGGAAAATGTGGCCCCAATTGCTTGGTCAAGAGAGCTCACCAAAGTTTTGACCGCTTAATGTTAATATTACTTCTTGAGTATTTTGCTACATCTCAAGAACTTTTTAAACGAATTAAAAAAATTTTTTTATACAATTTTAAAATTTGTTTAGCCAAAGATAATTCCATTAAAAATATAACATTAATTATTTTTTATCATTTTATTTAAGAGTGGTCGAAAAATCTTGAATTGTAAAGCCTTTAATTTTTTGCAATATTTTAAAAAACGTCATTTTATATAGCGAAATTCAAAATTTGAACCAAAATCGGTTGACCTGAGAAATCGAATTTTAAGTATCTGACTTTTTTTTATATTCGATTTCTCAGGAACGATTCGACCGATTTTGCTCACATCTTGTATTTTGCTATAAAATATATTCTTTAAAGCAATGTAAAAAACGTATACCTTACAATTCAAAAATTTTTCGACTATTCTTAAATGAAATAATATAAAAAAATAAATATTTACTTAATGTTTTTTTTTTTTTTTTTTTTTGAGTAGAATTATTTTTAATTTTATATTTGTGTGTAAAAAGTTTTCAATGCTCTTTAAAAGTTCTTGAGGTACAGTGAAATACGCAAAAAGTAAAATTAACATAAGATATCCAAAATTCGGAATGCTCTCCTGACTAAACTATTGGGACCATCTTTCCCAGATTAAGGCTACCTTCTATATTTTGGGGTCAGATGTCCGAATCCGTAAAAAAAAAAAAAAAAAATTCTGTTTTTTCAAAGAAAGTACGTTTTTGTCTCTAGTTTCGTAACTTAGAATATCGTCTGCACTTATTAATTAGTGTATTTGTGGTCATCCCCATTAAGATAGAGGCCTAGAACGTGAAAAACCGATCATTAAATCAAAAGTTATTCTTAGTGGTCTGTTTTTTATTTTGTTCACTGTATACTAGTATGTTGTTAAGAAAGCATCTCCTTATTTTGTAAATTGATTACGTATTAGTATTTTAATTCAACACTGATGAATTTGTATTATATAAATTCAAGTTTCTTTCTCTAAAATGAGATAATTTTTCTGTCTTCTCTCCTTTAATAATAATAAAAAAAAAGGTATAAAAAAAAGGTTTGGGTTTATTTTTAACCATAAATTGTGGGGATCAATAATAGGAACAAAGCGAAAAAAGTGGTACTAAGTTTATGTAGTACTACTTTCTATTTCCTTTAAATAATTTTATTGTAGCTTTGTGTAATTTTGAAGTTATATTATTTTTACTTTTGAAGCAATATATTATTTTTACTTTTGAAGCAATTAACCAATTTTAAAGCTAATTGTGTTTTTATTTAATTCATATTTCTTATTTTAGGAATCAAGTGCCCAGTATGTTCAAAATTTGTGCCACCAGACGATGTAGAGTGCCATTTAGTTATGTGTCTTACTAAGCCAAGAATAATATATAATGGTAATAATAAAGAAAGTTGTAACTCCATTTTTATATGTTGAGTTTTTTGTTGTCTTTCATGTTCAACTATGTTATTTATTCCTGTATTTTTCTATTACATTACACGAATCTTGATTTTTTGGATCTTTATTATTGAATTAATGAGTTAAATAAAATAATAGGAATTGTTTCTATTCTTCTTACTGGTATGTAAATACTACAAATACCAAAGATGTTTATTTCTCACTATAAATTTCTTGAATTGAAAGAAATGTTAAAATTATAACAAACAAAAAAAAAACAATGTATCTTTAAAATTTTTACCAAATTGTGAATGACTTCAGTGCGTAAAGGATTTGAAATCATTAAAATTTTATGTTCAAGATTTTATTCGAGATTAACTATAAGGTTCAAGAAATTATTATTTGTTTTAAAATCTGATTTAAATCAGAGTTTTATAAAGATGCAGAATTTTATAAAGAACTTAGGTTTATGAATAATTTAATATCGTAATTGTAATTATACATTATTGATAATAAATCATAACAATACATTTCAAGCAATATTACTGCATTAAAAATTGTTTTAATATATGAATAAAAGCATGATTCAAATTAATTACAAATGGAATAAAAAGTAATCATAATTTACTATTGAAAAACAGGCTAATAAATCAAAAAATTTAATTTTCCATTTACTTTTTAATATTTGGAAATGGCAAAATAAATAGCAAAGCTTTATATCTTTTATATTTTACCTTTGATATAGGTTGACAAATTTCTACATATAATAATTTAAATAAACTAGTTTTTTGAAGAAGAAAAATTACACTTGAAAAAAAGGCAATCTTTAAGATACAGAAATATATTTGCAATATTAAAATAAATGATAGTTTTGAAGATTGTTATAATGTTTAATTAATTGTTTAAATGATATGTAGAGATTGGTACTAATATTGATATACTAATAATGTAAAGTAATTGATAAGTGCTAAGTACTAATGCAATTTTGCTAATTTAAACTTATTAACGCAGTATTTATAAACGTTTATGCAAAGAAATTAAATGATGAAAATCATTGAAAAATGTAAAATATTTAATTTTATAATGCTTAGTAAATTTTTTAATCAATGATTTCTTAAAAAATAACATTTGATTTGTAGCAATAAATTTTTTTTCTTTTTAAGAAAATTATTTAATCATGATTTTATTTATGATTTCAAATGGATTAAATGTGTCAATTGTAATTTAGTTAATTTTTTTGGATTTGTTTAAGATCATGTTTGCCTTTTTTTCCTGCTTTAAGTGTTATTTCTATCATATTACATAGATAGTAGCTCTGGTCCATTATCTATGTGATTTTAGTCTTGTCTTCTTTTTTTTTTTTTTTTTTTTTTTTTTTTTTTTTTTTTGCTCTGAAACTTTAAAAAAAATTTCTTAATTTATAGCAATGTTTTTTTTTTCTTTTTTTAAAAAGGATTTAAATCATGATTTTAATTAAAATTTAAATAAAAGGTGGCAATTGTAATCTAGTGAAATTTTTGTATGCGTTTGAGATAGTGACAGCCACTTAAGTATTATTTCTATCATCTTACACAGATAGTAGCTCTGGTCCATTATCTATGTGATTTAAGACTTTATTTGCTCCAAAACTTTAACAAAACATTTTTCACTATATTCTTTTTAGCAATTAGCTCGGTAGCAGGAACTTCGCATCACCAAAGCAGGTGCTGCAGATTATTATCACATCATCTGCAAATAATTTTTCTATTCAGTTAAAAAATTGCCTAGAAGAGAAACAGAGAAATCATTTAATCAATATAAACTTGTTTACTTAGTTACTGTCAGCTTCAGTTCTGTAATGAAATTTGTTTACCAATCAGTATGTATGTATACAGTACAGCTTTGAGGAGAACTCCTCCAGACTAAAAGTCTGGGGCTGTCTGCTGCTATGGTGACGAGCCAGAGAACTTTCTAATGGGGGTGCATTGGAGGAATGTAGGTGTCGATTGGTTTACTCACGCTGACCTCCTATGCCAAGATCAAGACAAAACTATTCACATTACACCCCTATTCGAAGTGACTTTTCCTCGTAACCATGATACCCGTCACGACGCGAAACTGATGTCTGGAGGAGTTCTCTTGATAGCCGCACTATAAGTTGAAGAAGAAAAAATTTTTTAGTTAACTTTTAAAGAAAAAAAGTTTTAAATTTTTTTTTATATTTATTTTATTTTTTTATACTTTGTTGCTGTCTATATTGTGATTTATTCCATTCTTTCAAAGTACTATTACATAAAATTTAAATTAAATTAACAGAAATTTTAAATAACATTTTGTTTCCTGTAAAAATTTTATCCATGTACCTTATGTTTCCAACTCTTTCTACATTCAAGTTAAGTTTAATTTTCACAACACTCTCTTCTGGCTGTCACAGATAAGTTTAAACTTATAAAAATTATGCTGCTGCAGATTGATTCTATAAATTCTGCTACAAGGGCAATAGGTAAAAAAATAAAATTAAAATTTTGGCAATGTTAGTGTATAAATTTGCATATAATATTTTTTTTTCTTATTATTTACAGAAGACGTTTTAATTGAAGATAAAGGAGAATGTGTTATTTGTCTAGAAGATTTAACTCAGGGGGATACAATAGCCAGGTTACCTTGCTTGTGTATATATCATAAAACGTAAGGAAACATATACATCTCTTTGATTACTTTCTTTTTGTTATGTATTTATATCAGTTATCAAAAAATTTCTTTGTAATCAACTATATTTACTTTTTCACTAATGTAGTTACCTATAACAATTACTTTTTTAGATTACAAACTACTTTCATAATACAGTCACTTCTTGTGATGCCACCCTACCCATGCTTCTCATGTGTTCGTTAGGAACAATTATATTCACTTTTAATTCAAAATTTGTGGCGACTGGAAGTGCCCTTTGGGCGCTCCAGTCCCAGCCATCCTAACCGTTTTTAAAAAATTTAATTTTAATGGAATTGCTAACAAAACTTCTCAATGTCGAAGTTAGATTTTCTTGATCCCTTTAAGAGATTTATTTTGATGATTTGTAATTTTATATGATGGCCATGGTGTATAATCTTAATGAATTATTGTTTAATAAATTGGATTTTTACTACGATTCATATTAATTTCCTGGAGACTGTCAATTGTTTCATCCATTCATTAACGGCCAAAAACAACAATAATAAATTAATATATTTCCACTTCCACTATCGATCACCAGGCATCAAACTTCTTAAAAACTTTTAGGAGACAAAATTTGACATGTTTAATCACATGTTTGAAATAAAGTAAAGAACTGATGATTGATAGAAAAAGATTTTAAAAAATTAGTTTAGAGTTATGAATTTACTTATGGGCAAGAAAATATCTATCCTCTTCACTACCTCAGTCCACCTATCACATCTTAGCTTCTAAAATCATGCTACAACGCTCACTGAAATATTTGTGAATATTTAAGCTTTCAAAATAAATGCAAAATATGAAAGTTATTTGTGTTGAAATCCACCTAAACAGAAGTGCATCAGGGTTGGCAAGATTTTGACAGTTTACAGTTTTATCCAGTCTTGACTATGCAGGGGTCTGTTTAGAAAACAGACCATTCACAAAATATCTTTTTTAATAAAAACGGACCCTTTACAAAATAATTTATCTTTTAATCGGACCCTTCACAAATTTGTTTATCTTCATTATTATTTCGTTAATCTAATAAACCCTTCCCAGGGGGGAGGGGGAGAAAGACGGTCTGAGACAAGTTTCCCTAAGTTTAAATTCCAAATGTAGTATTCTAAGAAAATAT
Source organism: Parasteatoda lunata (assembly GCA_949128135.1). NCBI lineage: Eukaryota > Metazoa > Arthropoda > Arachnida > Araneae > Theridiidae > Parasteatoda > Parasteatoda lunata. Next base: position 89,905,797 of record OX421977.1, read on the forward strand.
TTCTACTTTAACAAACATCGTGTGTGCATTATTATTAATATTAAATCATAATTTTTTTTTTGTAAATAAATAATGGATCAATTTATATTTATTTGTAAAATTAATTAATAGAATATTATCTAAATAAAAATTAATTTCTGGCAATTTTTTAAATAAAATATTATAAATTTAAGAATTGTTTAAGTTTACTTCATGCGTAACACATTAAAAGCGATGCATTATTAAATTGTGTTATTTAAAATATGTCAATTGAAATTATTAAAAATTTGAGTGATTTTGTTTCCATTATTCGTCTGAAATGAATATTCTGTGTTGAGCTGTATAGGCTAAAGACCAAATATTTGTACGTTGCATCTCTAATTTAGTAGCAGCAATTGTTGTGCAGAATCTTGTATCTATTTACAATTTAAAAATTCTTGAAAAGGTTTTTAGCAATTTTTGGAATAACAGGACCCTATTTGCATTAATTCACAATAGCAGGACCCTGGTTGGAAGAATGTGACCTAACGCTTATTTTACAATGCTATTCACAAATTATGATTAGTTTTTTCACAATTTTACAAAAACAGGACTTTTCACAAAATGTCTGGACAGACTCTTGCTATGGTTTTAACCATCTTGTCAAAAACACCATATTGTCCTAGTTTTTGACAATTGTCAAATAATGATTTAATATCTAATAAAATGTCCTCAATGACAAAAAAGAAACTTGTGTCAAGTTTTTCTGGTCAAAAGCCCATTTCTTATATGCATGTTAAAGAATACTTCATTTCTACAAAAATTATTTGTTAAATAAATTTTTTTTAAATATTTTTTTCTGTGCGTCTTTAATTTGAATATATTTTCTTGGTTATTTTTGCATTGATAATAATTATTCTTTATACATCTTTTTTTTTTTTTTGTTCTTTTTTTTAATAATTTTTGATTATTATTTAAATCATGCTAAAATAGGGAAATTATGTGTTTATTATTTAGTGAAGTATTCAAAACTGTTGTGAATCTGTTTTAAAACTAAGCTAATTTTATTTTATTGTCAAATTATGGATTTTAAAATTAACTTTCCATTTTACCTAATAAATGCTTCTCTGTGTTATAAAATATTCATTAGTAATTCTGTATTTATAAGTTTTCTATTTTTTTTTTCATTGCTTATTTAATTTGAATTTATTTTATTTTGTTTCAATGCATAATCTTTGTCTGCTATTACATTCGTTTCCTTTATTATCTAGTATACTCATAAATTTGGATATTTTTTATAATATTTAGACCATCGCAAAAACTTTACATTATTGTTTTTTCTTTAAAAAAAAAAAAAAAAAAAAAAAAAAAAGTGATAGCAAATTTCTTTCTACTGAAAATATCATTTGTATAATAAGTAGGTTTCTTACAACCCAAATGAAAGAAACTCTCTTCCAAAACGAAACTTTTTAATTCGCTGGGTGCCTAGCGAAAGGAAAGACGGAAATTATCAAAGAAATCGTTAATTTTGGATTTATATCAGGAAATTTTATCAAAAATTATTTTTAAAAAAAAACTGGGAAAATTTTAAAACAACAATCAATCGCCTAAGGCTTCAATCCTTGTGTGTAAGGTTTGTGTAATCCAACAAAAAATGAAATCAGCAGGTTTTCTTCCCTGTGATTCCCTATTAGAGATGAGACTGGCTCAATTCAAGACCAGTGAGATATGGGCTCGGACTCTGTTACTGTTGCTGTCCTTATAATATATTACACTCATTGACTGTTTGTCCACACCCTCTTAAAACTTAGTTATATTATTCATTTATTTTTATTCATTTATTTTTATTCATTTCTTAATTTTCATATGGACAGTTCTTCTAGATAATATTTTCTAAGCATTAGTTTTGCAATGTTTTCATTCTTGTTTACTTACTATTGTCTTTCTTAGCAGTATAGAAATACTATCTATTAAAAAATAGTTTGGTAGTCTAGTAATTTCTTAGCACAAAGTATTACATTGTTTTTTGGACATTAATTATTTCGTTATATATTTTTTTCATCATAGTCTTGTATTTATTTTCATCTTCCTTAGCAGTGTTGCCAGATTAGGGGTTTTCCCCCTAAATTTAGGGGAATTTTTTTATCTTCAGTGGGTATTTTAGGGGAATTTGTTTTAGGGTTATTTGTGAATTTTACTAGTTTCATTTTGGTTACTTTCTAATATCAAATTTTATAACTGAATGTGTGAGATGGCAATATGAAAATCAATATGTTAAACCAAAACAAAAACATTATGATTTAATTTTAGAACTTAACCTTTTGTTGAATGTAAATGTAGTAGTTTATAACTTAGCTTGATTCTGTACTTAAGTTTACTTAGTGATCGACTTAAGTTTATTTAGCTCGACTCTTGTTTTAGCTTTATTAAGTATTCCATTTTCAAGTGCAGCTGTGGAGAGATGCTTCTCCATATTAAATATTATTAACGACGAATTGAGAAATAAAATGTCTATAACTACATCTGATGCTATTTTGTGAGTTCCATATGAACTTTCTAATGATTGTCAGAATTTTGTACCTACTTCTTCTACGTTAAAAATGTTTAACAGCGAAAACATATACAAATCAGAAAGTATTGATGAAAATATGTTGGATATTTTATCAGAAATTTAAGCATAATGTTAGAATTAAAATATTAAAAAGATTATATCGTTAATAATAAAATATTTATGAAAAAAATGTGCATTAAAAGATAATGTAACGATTGAAATGTAAAAAAGATTAATTTGTTGATAATAAAATATTAAAAAGTATTAAAGCAACGTTTTCTATAGGGTCAGGTGGGGGAAAGTGGTGGTAAAATCAAGGTTTTTTTTAAAAAATCCTTATAACAGTAAGTTTTAAGCACTAGATATCAGGTTTTTAGTAGATATTATATACATTAGACTTATATAGGTTAGAAATATTGTGTTTATATAAAGTTTTGCCAAGAAAATTTCTTGTAGATTCATTTTAAAATAGGCATGTTTTGATACCACCACTTTCCCCCAGGGTGGGGTAAAGTGGGGGTATAATATGTTTTTATTTATTATTTCTTCAAAATTTAACTGTGAAATAAAGGAAAGGCTATGAGATTTACATTCAAATCTATATTCAAAGTATCCAATTTACATAAAATTTCTTGCATAGTTTTTATTATAATTACTGATTAAAAAAATAATGTCCACGACTGTCAAATCTTGGTTCATCTAAAATGCGAATAATGCTGCTAACTTCCACATTATCTTCATCATCTAATTCTGGGAAAGTATAATAATTTCCCAATTTAGACTTAGTAAGATATTTAACATGATATAGATCACCATTTTTCTCAACAACTTGCCCGATAAATGAGCACATCATAATTCTTTTGGAATTGTATTTTACCTCAAGCCATGAACCTTGATTGATTTTTCTGGTATCGAGAGGGGTTGTAGGACTGGTGACTTTTTTTATTTTTATATCAGACCTGTTTTGGTGTTTTCGTTTAGGAACCTGGCCTAAATTGCATTTTTTCTTTCTGTCTTCTTCTTCCAGTGCTAATCTTTTTAAAACATTCTCTTGAGTTAAAATTTCCCCAGATTTGCTTTGCACCCTTTTTCTTTTTTTCTTAGAGTTATCCATAGCTAGAACCGTGTTTGCAGATGGTGTGGGAGATATTGTCAACAGAATTGCTTTTTTCAAATCTTTCATAGGTGAATCTAGTAGTGCAGAAACTTTAGAAGATGCCGAGCTCTTATTTGTAGCTGCAACTGTTGGATTATTTTCTGTAGGAATTATACGATGTTGAATGGCATTTCTATTGAGAGGATAAAGGCCAGTCCCTCTAAATCCATTTACAGCATTTGTTGCCTTCATTTTTTCAAATAATTTCTTTAGAAGAAATGGAAAGGTTGCTTTGGAAACATTTTGCAACCTGCTCTCTCGATACCAAGTTTTTAATACGTCCCTCCACGAATTTTTCATTGGTGAAAAAACTCCAACATCTAGTGGTTGAAGTGCATGGCTGCTATTAGGTGGGAGGCATAGTAAAATAATACCATTATCCATGGCTAGCTTAATGGAATTATATGTTAGGTGACTTCCATGGCCATCATATATTAACAATACCGGCTTTTTAAAGTTTTTGACGAAATCGATAAAAAACTTCATCCACGTTTCAAACAAAAAATCCTGCATCCAACCAGACTCTGTGCACCCGTAAAGAGTTCCTTGTGGCCCTCCAGTCATCCAGGATTGATATAAGTTCTGTCCTTTGTAGACAACAAAAGGAGGTAAATATTCACCAGCAGCAGATATGCAAAATAATACTGTATACATGGCCTTACCACAGTCGGCAGACTTTAAGTAAGCTGTTCGACTTTCCTTCTGAACAAAAATCTTGCTTGATCTGGGATCAGTAGACAACCCTGTTTCATCCAAATTGAAAATCCTTCCTGGCTCCTTAAGCAAACCATTGCTAAGCAGTACATTTTCATATATGTTAAAGAAAGCATTTGCTGCTTCTTCGCACATATCTTTAGCTCTGGCTTTCGTTAAAAGTTCTGGCTTTCTTTTCCCAATTTCTCCTTTCCATCTCTTTTCAAATCCTCTCACCCATTCGATTCCTGGCTTTCCATTAGGAAAGAGATTGCTGAGCTCCTTATTGCTTAGCAAGTATGTTTCAACAACATTAAGAATATCTTTTCTGTCGAATGGAAATCCACATTTTGACAGGAATTTCACAGCTTCAACGATGCATTTCTCTTCTTCCTGACTAAGAAAAGGCGATCGGCCAGGTCCTTGATGTGATGGACTTTTAACAATCCACCTCCTTAAAGTTTGTTCAGGAATACCATTTTTCTTGGATGCAGAATAAATCGATGCTCCATTTTTAACTTCTGCTATAGCCATCTGAAGATCATTTTGTGTATACTTTGGACCACTAGTCTTTTTTATGTAGTTTCTAGGCATACTTTAAGCTGGAAAAAAAAATTACATGTCAGTGAACAGTCACACATTAAAATTATCAAAATTGAAAAAAAAAAAGAATTAAATTTATTCTAATGATATTAAAAAATATTCTAAATCATGATTAAATATGTAAAAAATAACTTTTAATTTAATTGCATTATCATATTAAGATTAAAATTTATAAATAAAGCCTATTTTTTTAGATTAATACTTTTATTACAGCCCATTTTTAAAAATTAATCACATCTACAGTCTAAAATTGAATCATCATACAACATTGAGCTAAGCCTAACTATACCACCACTTTCCCCCACCTCAGAAAAAAAATCATAAAAAATTGAAATAATAAAATAATTCTTACCTTGATGCATGAATCTGTTTCTAAGAAGTTCTTCTACTGAAATGTATCAAAATACACTAATTTTTTCAAGTGAGAAAGGATCAAGAACAAAGTTTATCAATACGATGTGTTAAGAACAAACTGCACATATATGTAAACAAGAAGATAAACAGCAGTAAACTTGTTGCTAGATTTACAAATCTTAATAGAAATATTTGTCACAAACTCCAATTATGTATTAATTGAAAAAAAAGTAAAAATATGTACATTTATTGTGAAAAAAGTGCATTTTTTTAGATTACCACCACTTTCCCCCATCCCACCACTTTCCCCCATCTGACCCTACATTATTTAACTTTTGTACTATTTTTTAATACTTATACTTTAAGTTAAAAATTTTGGGGTTTTTTAAAAAATTTTAGGGGATTTTACAGTGCCATCTGGGGGTGAACGGTTATCGGCACCTGGCAACACTGGCTATAAATAAAATTATCTATAAATAATGCTATATATATTTATATATATAAATTTATATATCTACAGTGAACTCTCGCTACTTTGATATCCAATACAACAATAACTCCCTTTATTACAATAATGTTTCGTGGTCCTGACAAACTTACATTTGAATTAATGTTATGCTCCTCTCAATATTACAATATTCTCTGAAGCAATAAACCCCTGTAAAACGATTTTTTTTCCTAATTTCACCCTTATTTTATCCATTTATTATTGGTTTTCAACATCTTTTGCCATCTTTTCTGACAAGAGAAGACTCACTGCTGACCACCCCAAGAGTCTTAGAATTGCCTCCCTTATCTCTTAAGAAGTCACAGATGTAACATTCTTATCTGATTTCATTTCCTTCAAGTTAAAAGCTGAGTCACAAATGACCGCAAGCATCACATTAACACCTGAAAGAGAATTTTTACTGTAGAGGCGGGTGGAGCATCATTAAGAATTGAAATTTTTTTTTTCGTGCTTTGGACTCAGTGCATACTTAGTTGGTTTACTTGACAGCCAAAAAAATGAATGAACAAACAAAAATATCAGATTATTTTCAATAAAAACAGTTTTCAGGTTTCTTTAAGATCTTATTTTCTGAATTTATTTCAATTGTTTCTAATATTTAACCATAATTAATAACCATAATTAATACTCTGCAAATATAATTTTTCGCATAACATATAAATGCATTTATAGTTAATACATATATGGGTGATTCTTTTTAAACATGACAATTCAGACCAAAAAAAAAATAAAATAAAATTCACCAAATCTTGAATGCCAGGAAAATGGCATATTAGCTGAAAAGTTTAAAAAACAGTCATTATAAGTTAATAGTAAGTAACTCAACTTAAGCCTTTATGTTAGATGGACCATAAATTGCTTAAATTAATACTTTTTATCCACTGTAGAGAGAAACAAAAAAAAAATTTTGCTGATATGTACGAAATAAAATTAAATTGTGTATAATAATCATTAAATAAATAAATAACTTTGATTACATCCAAGCATATTACAATCATACATAAACTTGGTATTAGGTTAGTATTTGCTTTCCCTCATTACAGTATTAGCTGTTAAAAAAAATTTCTGGTAACACTTCAATGTCCTGGCATTCGTAAGCAAGGAAAAGGACAGCCAGCACATGACAAATTCACCATTTTATAGCATATAACTTTACTTTAATTTCATATTTTGTCCTAAGACGTTTATATTCTGCAGAAAACAACAGGGTTTCTTAAAATAACTCAGATAAATCTATGTAGTTTATGTTATTAATGATTTCAAGAAGCCAGGAAAATGACAACACAAATACCTACTCACCTTGAAAAAATTTTTGAAATAGATTTTGAACCAGAAAATTGGTTCTTTATTCATGCAACAAGACATGTTCATATAGGAGGGTATCTAATCAATCTATTAGCATAAGATATTGATTGCTGGCTCTATCTATAGTTATATATCTATAGTTATATCTCTATCTATAGTTATTTAGTTATAAACCACTAAATAAAAGTAGCTTGGAAAATGACAGATTTTCTTGGGACAAACAAATTATTGACAGGAAAAGTTTTTTTAAACGAAGCTTTTGTAAATAATACCCTCTGCATATATTCTAGAAATGCTTGCCCCGGTTGATATTTTTAAAAAAAATTAGATATTGAGAAATTTATGGGAAGTTTTGAAGCTAGTTATTATTGAAAACATTGTTTGGGACATGCCAGGAAAATGACATTTTGATATTCAATTAAATTTTTTAACTATGCAAAACAGTCAATGCTAGTGCAAAGTCATTTTAAAATGCTAACAGCATTGCTATTTATTAATTTTTTTTTTTAAAAGCTCTTTTAGTATTATAGTATTAGATCTTGGCGCAAAGGACAGTGAATTGTCATATGTCGTGAGAATCACCCATATAATATCAAAATTTTAAAAAAATTTATTATTGTGTCCCCAAAGACAGTAGACCCTTGAACAATATATCCCTCTACAACAATATATTTATTTGATCCCAAAAAATTTTTTATTGTGTCCCTAAAGAAAGTAGACACTCCATATAACAATATATCCCTCTACAACAGTATATTTATTTGATCCCCAAAGAATTGTTGTAGCGAGTTTTACTGTATATATATATACTAAAACATAAATAATGAACTTATGATTTATATTTAGTATTATATTTTCGAAATTTTTTTTTAAAATTTATCATTGTTTTTATTTTGTTATTGTTTCTTTTAGTTGTATAGACGCCTGGTTCAAAGTGAATCGCTCCTGCCCTGAGCACCCCCTTGATTGATATGTTTGTGTGTGAACTAATAGATGCATCTGTGATCCATGGCTGTGTATATCATGTTTAGAACATCAAGTTTATGCTTTTTGTTTAACTGTAACTGTTTGTGGCTAGGTGTTTGTTCAGAGAATGAACTGCAACACGGGAAACTCACTGTTGACTGTTTTTTGTAGCCTTACAAGTGTGCTTATTTGTAAAATTTCACAACTTTTATCAAGCAGTAGTTGAGTGTAAATGAAGAGACGGAGTGTGAACTTATGTGCAAATACAGTTGACAAATTTCTAGCCTCATGGAACTTGTTTTATTAAAATGTGCAAGGTGTCCTAAAACTGAAAGATGATTTGAAAAAAAAAAATCATTTAATGAAAAACAGAAGGAGATAGAAATAATGATTTGCCACTTTTTGATTAGGAAACCAGTTACGAATTCTCACACGTTTTAAAAATTAGTTACAAAGTTTCTCAACAGTTGATGCTGCTTACTGAAAAATTTATGAAGCAATGTTTTCAAAATTGTCTCTATTTGCAGCTGCAAAATAGCACAGTTTAAGGGCAAAATTAATGATAACCATTCAAAACTTTTAGTTTTAAGGGCCTACCGTGTAAAAGAATCATAAATCTTTTAGTATTTGCAGTTTAACTGTGCATCTTGTTGAAGAAAATTTGTAGACAATTCAATTATTTATGAATGTCATCTTCACAGGGTTTAAAAGCATATTATAGTTAAAAAATTCAAAGAGTGTAATAATTTATGTTAAACTAATGTTTGGTGTGTAATAGCCAGTTTTAAATTTTTTAAGTTTCTAAATGTTAATAAAGTGTAAATGACACCAAAAATTATTTTTATAAAAATGATTAGAACTGCTATTTTGTTGTTAAAAAAAATTAGATGCCCTTAAAGCCTGCAAATATGACATTTTTAAATAATGAAACTGCTCCTAAGTAACTAATTTTAAAACTTGGGGAAAATAAATGCTTTGGAGAAAGTAAATTCTTTAAATTCTGATGCTACATATTGTGTGACATCTGTAAAAGCCAGTTTTCAATGTTGGAAAAGATTTTAAATGTTTATAAAACTTAAAGTGTAAAAGGCACTGACAGTCATTTAACAAAAGTTTTTGGAACTGCTAAATTTTTATTTTTTATATACACGTCCTTAAAATCTGCAAGTGCGACATTCATAAATGATGCGATTGCTTTGTAGTTCTTTTGAAGCTATTTTTTACTTTTGGAGAAAATAAATTCACTGGTTTTCTATGCAAAAAGCTGCAAACTGTAAATTTCTGTCTTCTTCCTATTTTCTTTTTAAATCAACTTTTCAAATTGTCTTATATTTTTAGGACACTCAAATAGGTGTAAACAAATTGTTATATATAGCATGACTCACTTGGCTTTGATATTTCTTGTATAAACAAAAACAAAAAAAAAAAACTTTGTAAAATAAATATATGACATGTTTTTTTAAACAAAAGAAACTAAAAGCAACGACTTTAAATACCCTAAATCGACTTATACTCTTTCATAATATGGCACTGAATTAGGGATATCTTAGCAATACTAAAATGATATAAATGTATAAAATTTATAATTATTATTTTATTTATACATGAATTGATTATTTATTTTTTCATAAAATATTTTTTGTGCAGCGGCCAATTCTCCAATACTTTTATAATAACCTACAGTGTTGTAAAACATTTTATCTTGACTTGTAGTTTTTCTGAAAATAATAATAATAATAAAAGCTACTAGCAACGACATATGAAAAGTTTAAGTTAATTCTATTTGATTCATAATATGGCACTAAATTAGCAATGGCTTAGAAAAAATAGTCATATTTACTTTTAAAATAATATATTTATTATTTTCCCTAATACTTAAACAATCACAGGTGTTATGATATATTTGTAATTCATAAAATATAACTTTATATCAAAATTTTCATCACAAATTATATTTCAAAAGTTTATTTTTTTTTTTTTTTAAAAATTTTAAACATGATTTGGATTAAAAGGAATATATAAAGAAGAATCATAACATCACATTATTGATCATTAACCTTTTCATGAGTGGCTTTGAAAAAGTTTTTGCTTCTAGCATTTTCCAAAAAGTTAAAGGATAAATCCTGAAATTCTGGTCTGCTTGGCTTATTGTATCACTCGTAAACCAACGGTTAAATGTTATAACAATATCACTTTAAATTTTGTAACTAACTTAAAATCTTACTCTAATATTTGAAAAAGTTTAATTAAAATAAGGAAAACAACATGAGTTGCTTTTGTTTGTTTTTTAAAATTAAGTTTTTTGTTGTTGTTATTTTAGGTCATCTGCATAAATTTGAAAAATCGCCACATATTTTCACATAATTTTTAAAATACTACTGCATAATTTATGGGGCCCTTCCTATACTTTTATTAATGCCTCAAATTTTTTTATTCAATTTTCATAATTCTAATATTTAAGAAGCTAAAAATATGAATAAATAGAAACTTTCTATGCTTTTTTTTATAAAATTCAATTTTCATAATTTTGTAAGAATCTAAATTACTAAATTGAAAAGTTTATTTGTTTTCATTCAATTATTCCCTTTCCTAGAAAGTTAAAAATAAATTCAGTGCTTTTCTGGGTAGCTAATATTTATATTTTAGAGTAGTCAAATACTGAAATGACAGATTTTTTTTTAAATTTAAACTTTTCTATTATTGTTTCAATATTAAAATAAATTGATAATATGTGCTTTACTTTATGACTTTTAAAAATTATGTAGACATATGTGATTTATTTATCTTATATTTTTAAACAAATGAAGTTGTTATTTGTTATTTATTGTTAATTAATGCCATATGTATCTTTTATAACTAATTGAAAATATTGACTGAAAAGCGCCAAATATGTGACATTTGTCTTCTATCAGAGATAGTACTAATTATTTTTAGAGTGCCAGTGCAATTTATATAACTAAGTATAAGAAAAATATTAACTTGTTGATTTGTATTAAAAAAATTCTTGGTCTTTCCAGAAAAAAAAGTCAAATATAATTTTAATTTTATAAAAGTATTTTTTTTAGATACATATTTGCTTTCATTTCCTAAAATTTGATTGAGAAGTTTACACAATGTCAATCGTTTATAAAATTAATTCTATTCTAACAGTTAGTTTTGTTTATTACCTTAAATTGATTTTTATTGATATACTATTCTAATTAATTTCAGCATTTAAATTTTTTAAATCCTGGATTACTTATCCTTTTATAAATAGAAATGTAGGAATGCCAAGTCCTTTACATTTTCCATTATTTTTTATGAATTTTTGTTCCAGATGTTACAACATGGAAATATTTTAAAAACTTATATTTCCTAATTTTCTGAGGAATCATTTTGAAAACTCTTTTTAATCCCTGATTTGCTGAGAAAGTGATTTCGAAACTACTTATAATTTACTTATTTGTGTTTTCTATTTTTAAATTTTTTTTAAAAATTTTATTTTTACGTACTTTTGACGCATTTTTTTTAAAAAAAAATCCAATTTGTAGTACTTTTAGCCCTTTGATGAAAAATGTTAATCTTTTGCTTATGAAACTTATGTTTCCAAAACATAAATTTTTAGCACTATTTCTAAAACACTCTTGTTAAATCCAGTTATTAATCTTTATACAAATAAATACAAAGTATTTACTGTTGTTTGTTTAAGTCGAGAACTATTTTTCTGTCAGTCCAAGAATTTTTAATCTTCTCTTTTGTGTTTTACAGGTTTAAATATTTCAAAGTTTCATCAAACTTTTTTTAATTCTTCTCTTCTTTTCTATATTGAAACAAATCTTTATTACAAAATTAACCTTAAACTGAAACTTTTATGAAATAGGTTTTCAACTTTCTTCTGGGAACAAAATAAAAATTTAAAAAAATTATTTTTCAGTTTTGTAACTATTTTATAAATTGTTCTAAATTCTCAATAAAATACAACAGAACAGTTTCAATATTGAACTTTTTTTTTTTTTTTTGTTTCTTTACTGTATGATGCAATGTGATTCATAAGTTTTTGAAATAAGAAAAGTAACTTGCATACAATAATCAGCTTAGTAAGTTGGTGTGCCATGGATTTTTCTTGTTTTCTCTTAGTGAGTCCCTTCTAGAAGCTCTATTCTCTCTTTGCAATTCTTTTTTTTTTAACTTCTTGTCCTTTCTGATACTCAAATTGATTTATTTTCTTTAACTAACACTAATTCTTTGGATAAAAATTATTAAAGAAGTTGCATTAATTAAAATTATTATGGAACCCATCAACTTTCTTAATAATTTGACAGTTACTAAATTCAATATTATTAATTTAACTAGTTAAACTAATTTAATTGACAATGTAATGTTAACTAAAATGTTGTAATTTATGTCGATTGCATACTTGAGTGTTTTTTTCATTAAACCTAAAATTGCATTTTATTGCAATTCAACTAATTAAAAAAAAAAAAAAACTTCTTTAATATTGAAAAAACATTCCTGTTTCTTGTATTGTGACGAAAAATTCTAGGGTTAAACCACAAATTCTATATTAGCTGAATAACAGCCCTAATTCAGCCATTTGGATGAATAAGATAGTTATATATTGGTACTATCTTTACTGAACAATGACGAAATACATCAGCTGAATTTGTTAGTTTTTAGATGGAGTTTTTATTGGCTAAATAATAGGTATGAAATATCGGTTGAATCTGATAATTCTCTGAAAAGTAGCTAAAAATAATGTTCGGTTGAATATTATATGTATAGTCGTTGCTGCGAGGAAGGATAAAAACTGGTCTTAGGGAAAGAGGGCTCAATATTTTTTTTAATTAATTATTATTAGAGAGAGAACAATCATCCAAGTGACCCAAAATCGAAGTGCTCCTCAATGAAAGTTAGGGAAAATCTTGCAAAATAAATCTCTAAAATGTTCCGTTTTAGGGGAAATCTTAATACATTATAATTGGTCTATTAAGTAGTGTGAGGAAAAAAGTCTTTTCTCCCGAGTTAGTAAAGGGAAAAAGGTTAAAATTTTGTATATATTTATATATATAATGCAAGATAACTTGAAGCCGGAAATAGATTAAAAGACAAGATGTGAGTTGAGTATTGAAGTGTGGGAAACAGCGTTTTGTTTCGAATAATAAATTAAGAAAAAGATTTAGATACAGGAATAAAATTAAAAAGATTAGTTTTATGTTATTTATATCTATGCTTGTGTGCACCGGACAATTTTGTATAGGTCTGATAGTGGCAAAATAATGGCCCCCTTAACCCTTATTCAGCCAAAATTCATGAATACTTGTCCAATGAAAGTCCTAGTTTCTTTTAGCTACTACGGACTATGTGCTATGTTAATGTTGTTTTATTAACATTGTGCTCAAATTACTTTTTTTTTTACCTACTCCTTCATGTGTAGCTATGTTGGTTTGGGAACATAAAGGTAAAAAAATTCACAGAACTCCAATGACCATTTAGTAGAAATTTAATTGTACAACAAATAGACATAAATTTAATAAGTAAAATGGAATTTTTTTTTTTGTAAAAAAATAACTTTAATTTACATGACTTCCACAATATTTCTCTCTTTTTCTTTCCTTTTGTATTATGTTCCAAAATCCCTTCTTTCATTGCATTGTCTCTTAATGATTTGCCATTTTTTGTTCTTAAATTTTCATTTCTTTTCTCACGGTAAATTTAATATGCTACTTTTTGTTCTCTTTTTTTTTCTCTCAAAAAATATAATTTGCTGATTTCTGTTCTCAGATTTGAATTTTTTTTTTCTCTTTTAGCAAATTTAACTACTATTTGTTCTCTCAAATTATATTTTTCTCTCATTTACAACAAATGTAACTTGCTACTTTCTGTTCTCAAATTAGAATTTTTTTTCTCATAGCAATTTTAACATTCCTTTTTTTTTTTTTTTTCTTTTTTTTTCTCTGATTTTAATCTTTTCTTACTTACAGCGCAAATTTAACTTTCTACTTTTTGTTCTCGTAAATTTTTGTTTTCATACATTTACAGCAAAAGTAACTTGCCACATTTTTGGTCTCAAACTTAATTTTTTCTCTCAGCAAATGTAACATTCCTTTTTGTTCTCAAATTTTAATCTTTTCTCACTTATAGCAAATTTAACCTTCTACTGTTTGTTCTCTTAAATTTTCGTTTTCAGTCATTTACTGCAGGTGGTACTTGGCACCTTTCGTTCTCAAAGTTCCATTTTTTTTCCCTACATTGCATTTTGATTTATTTGCGTTTTTTGACAAAGCATTTAATCTTGACACATGACTGCCTCGCCATTTCGAGTCCTTAAAATCCATGATAGACTGCATAATAACCCCCTTCAACTTTTTGACTTAGTATCTTTATTTTCTTTCTCGCTTTTTGATTTCCCTATCGTAAATGTCACCTGCCACTTTTTGTCATCTCTCAAATTTTCAGTAGGCAACTGGAAAGTGTTTCGTTCCCTCTCGTGATCTACGTGGAATGTCACGGCTTGGCGAGATCTTGGCAGCTTTCCACTTCTAAGTCTCTTCAGGGTCTGGGTTCTCAATGCACGATATCCAGTCCTGTTATTGGAAGATTTCACCTTCGTAGTGCCACTAAAACTGCTGATGCGACCTCCTATCGACTGGAACCTGGCATCAAATTCTTCCACTTCCTCTTCTGTGAGGAAGTGGACATTGGCCACGCAGTCCACGGCTGATTTCGTCCTGCGTCCATCCCAGTATTTGTACGGCTGGATGTTGCACCGACACTTCATGGGTCGTTGAAGAAGTGGTAGTCTCAGGGAAGTGTTGTCGGCTAAATTCAGAGGAGTACTCATTCGAGGTGATCCCCTCGATTTTGGAAGGGGACTTCTTCTGGTGGGTGTTAAAATACTGGGGAATTTGTTGTCTATGGAATCTTTTATGGAATTATCATCTTCTGGTTCGTACAGACGAATGGATGGTAATCTAAGTCTTTCTGCACTAACTGAAAAAAATATTAAATTGTTAATATGATAAATAGGGTTACCACGCAAAATTATCTATAACTTATCGCTAAAGGACATAAATCAGTTATTCTGCCGATTGACTAGGCAATGTGCAGATTAAAAACTAAGATGATCTGTTAAAGTGCCGAAAATCTTTTTTTTTTCTTCGCAAACTACGAAGGTAATCCAGGGTGCGTAGCGTTTTTAAAGGTGCTTATTTTCGATTTTCGTTATTTAAAAGTCCATAAGGGTGCTATTTTCTTTGGGTGTTTTTAAAAAGTGCTCAATTTTCCCTTTTCCAAAATGATATTCTTTTTCCTAACCATGTCGATTTTCGCCACTTATTATGCAAAAGCGTGATTTTCTCATTGTTCTATTCAACGTTTTCACAATTCATTCAACCACGATCTATTTCTGTGTACTCTTGGTCCATAGCGTATGAAAGCGCCGATCATTTTACATGTTTGATGAAATACTTGCGAGTGCGTCTACTAAACTGAGTTCTGTGAGATTATTGCACTCTCATGCGCAACTCTGCTACATTTTGCAAACTATTCTCAAATTCGGGCTTCATTTTCCACCCTCTGATATCGAATCGAAAAATCTCTCCATCATTTTATAATGACTAATGTAATCAACAAAAGAGTTCTTTGTCAGAAACTATTTATTTTATCATGATCATGTAAAGTCTTAGAAAATTATTGTGCCTTTTCTTAATGTATATAGTGCTTAAAAATATTTTTTGAGTTCTTAAAAAGTATTTTAAAGGTGCTTACTTTTTGTTGAAAGATTTGGCTACGCACCCTATAATCTACATAATACCTATTTGACATTCTTTTATCTATACATTACCCACAAGACTCCCATGCAAGAGAAAATAAGATCTTTTCTAGAACAAAACGTTCCTGTGCGCTTAAATTAATGTTATTTCTTTCCAATATCTAAAGAACCAAGTTGATACCAATAAACACATTAGATAATAGAATCAATCATCAATTAAAAAATTTTAATGAAATCAAACGGTTTAAAATATTTCTATAACTATGGAAATAAACATCTAAATGGGAGAATCAAACTGTTACACTTTAACGATATGAGGCTGTTAATTTGCACAAAAACTAAGTGAAATGAAGAAAACTCTTAATTCCGTACATAAATAGACTACCGTAGTTAAAGTGTATACTAAAGACTTTAGAGGAAATATATACGTACATGTATATATATTTATATTTTCAATTTTTACTCTAGAAAAACTTTTTTTACTTCATGTACAGAGTAGGGAGAAAAAGTTTTAAGACGATACGTTTGCTTGTAAGACAATTACAATTAAATACGTAAACAAATAAAAATCTAAGTTTAGTAAAAGAAGCAGACGATAAAGAAAATTATATTTCAACGAATTCGATGTGCAATACGGCTCTGTATTTAATTAACTTATCGTCAATTAACATTGTAGAGAAACTTAGTTCAACTTTATTAAGCCATTTTGCTGATAAGAATTAGCTAGCGTTG
The DNA here is from genome assembly GCA_949128135.1 of Parasteatoda lunata. Classification (NCBI taxonomy): domain Eukaryota; kingdom Metazoa; phylum Arthropoda; class Arachnida; order Araneae; family Theridiidae; genus Parasteatoda; species Parasteatoda lunata. Next base: position 89,922,373 of record OX421977.1, read on the forward strand.
ACGTCATATGTCACAAGTGTGGGTAAGGGAGGTTATTTTGATGTGCAAGTACCAGATTGATGGTCGTATCATGCAATAATCTCGTTTGCTAGGAATATTTAAAGAAATATGTAATTAATACTTTGCAAAACAAAAATGAATTATTAATTTTCATTTAATTACGAAAAGAGGCCGATAATAAAACAAATCTTACAGAGAGAACGTTAAAACTCTATCTTGTTTACTAACAACCAGCTAGTGCTGAGGTTATAGGTCAGGTGGTTGTGTATCAGTGGTCTTCTTCTCGGGTTGAGAGTATTCCATTAGCGATGGGAAACTAATACTAAAAAAAAAAAATTTAACAAAAAAAAAATTTTACGTAGATGTGCTAGTTATGTAAAAAAAATTAAAAAAAAAAAATCACGCGATGTTGAACTTTTACGTAAATGAAGATGGCAACAGTTTGGAAAAATTTAGACAGTGTTGAATCGTAAAAGTTACTAACTTTAATTTAACGTCAATTTTGAGAATTCAGTTGGTTATTTGCAGTACACATATTTAATATACAAATATTATTGATTGATAGTAATTTGTTAAATAATTTTTTGTTATCGAATTTTTTTTAAAGAACATTTTTCTTCGAATGAGGCAGTAAAAGAAGAACTGTCTACTTTTAGCATTTTGATTTCCTCTTAAATTGTAATGACTGAGTTAAAGATATTTAATAACTTCATTTATTATAGTTATTAGATAATTTTTAAATCGCAGAAAATATGTTATGCCAATTTCATCATGATGTGATATTGTGAACAAAGAAGCATAGATGTCGGAGATGGATTGGAAAACAATAAGAGTCGGTTGCGATACTTACTGGGTGAAACTTCAGTGTCGCTGTGCCGCAAGTCACTTGGAGATGATCCAGATTCTTTGATAATGGACATCTGGCGATCAGTTCTTGGCGTGATTATGTGGTCCTGAGGAAAATCAATTATTACTCAAATGCATAGTAATTAATACAGTAATTTTGAAGAAAAAAAATATCTAATTCAACTTACTGTTCGATTTATAGATGGTGTACTTAATGATTTATCTGAAAAAGAAAGAACAAATACGTTAATGTGTGCAAGGATCTATAACAAATTGCAAGGACCGTCAAATATTTCGAGAACTATACATCAAATCAAAGGTCTGAAAGCACACGTGTGAGATATTTTTCTTTTCTGAATAGTAATTTGTTAGATTTTGATGAATTTTTTCCTCATCTGAATATTAATTCGAAACTTCTATGACTGCGGTTTTCAGTTTTTTTTTTTCCGCTATCAAACCCTAAATGATAGAATTTTTGGCGGGAAAGTTTTTTTTATTAGTCATTTTCAATATAATAACTCCAAAAAAAAGTTTTTTTTTTAAATATTAACGTGAAAAAGACTACTAATTACGTTGAAAATATTTAATATGGAAAAACTTGTAATTATTTTGAAAATATTTAATATGAAAAAAAACTACTAAATATGTTGAAAATATTTAACATGAATAAGACTACTGATTACGTTGAAAATAACAGTATCTTAATAGCAGACTCAATTTTGAGTTTAGGACTACCAATATTCAACTCCGTAGCCTTGCAATTTTGAACCATATCCAGAAGACAAGGGGACTCCTGAATCAAGTATTGAGAGAATTTTGCCTTCGTGGAGGACATTTTTGATGGAACTAACCTGCATTTTTTTACATGGAAAAAACCATGCGCCTCTCGTGGATAGCTTGACGGCGAGGGGATTCTAACCCACGATACATCTACTCCTGAGGATAATTTGCGTCAGCACTGTGGTTGATGCAAGACGATTGCAGAACCAGCTATCGACCAGCCATCGCTGTGATTTGAACCCGGGGTACCTAAGTGAGAGGCGAATGCTTGATCCCCTGAGCCACCATGGATTTGCTTTCATTATATTGAGCATTTTTTGTCGCTGTTTGGAAACAGGAAAAAGGGATATATGACGAGGGAGTATATTATGGACTAATATCACGTGAACTGTGCTATTTATTCATTTACCTTAGCAGTTCTTAAACCAATACAGTCTTACAAAGGGGGGATGCCCGGGCACATAATCTAATACAAAAGCACCACAATCAGAGATTTCTTTAACCGAAAGCGTTGCGAACGGAGTACGAACGATCTTAAGTCCTGTTTTTAAAAACATCTCTATCTCTTTTGGAAGGAAAAGCACTTTTAGTTCATTTACGCTGAATCGGTTGCTATATTACACTTGCGAGATTGATATAGAGTGATTCATCAATGACTTAACGCAATGCATAGTTTTACACATAGAGCGATACAAGAGTGTACTTACTTCTGCTGGTACCAAGGCGCGGGGAAGGCTTGTGGTCGTGCAGATTTCCGTCCGAGTGTGCTCTGAAGATGGGTATACTTGACCTACGGACACCTCCTCTTCTCCCGTCCGCAGTCTGCCTGAGGATAAAGATAGCACTCTCTATAGTCACTGGAACAAGCTCTAGTTTTTTTTTTTTTTTTAAATTTAAAAATGACACAAACGTAAACATTTAAAAATGACACAAACGTAAAACTTAAGTGAAGACTTTTCATCTTGAATGACCGATATCAATAATAAATCAGTAATTATAAAACGGAGGGAAATATATACATTGCATTTAGTTCTGATCAAGAAATTTATTCTGACCGAGTCTTGAAATTAGTTACAATGTTAATAAATAAGAGCGCTGTTTATTAAGGAAAATTCCTCTGTTTTCTAAACAACTACTATTTACAGCAGCAATGGTGATGTAGAATGAGTACAAAAATGACAGACGTTAGTGAAGGAGCTGTGGTGGTTCACGGGACAGAGCGTTCGCCTTGAACCAGGTTCGAATCCCTGCGATAGCTGGTCGATACGAATTCCGCACCCGGCTCGCACAGACAAAAGTGCTATCGTAAAATACCCTCAGTGATAGACGGATCATGGGACAGAGCCCCCCTTGCCGTTATGCTAACTATGGGAGGTTTTAGTGGTTTTCCTTTCCATGTAACGTAAATGCCGGTTAGTGCCAGCAAAAAGTCCTCCACGAAGGCAAATTTCTCCCAATACTTGATCCAGGAGTTCCCTTGTCTCCTGGATTGGGTTCATAATTACAATGTTTTGGAGTTGAACTTTAGTACAGTCGTGCAATTGAAAAAACAACGCATGTTCTTCCCGATTGATTCCGTGAAACTTGATAATGTTTCTCCCTCTATTGCTATGAAAGCCAAAATAGAATTTCAAAAAACTGATAAAACAATATTTTTTGTAATATGTGTGTGTGTAGTTTGCATATAAAGTTGCCAATTATATAAAAATCCAAAATTTTGAATTTTTTGTCGCTTATGTTGATTTTTCAATTGCACTCGTAAACCCGAAATTCGGTCGACTACGGTTACAAGATATAAAGACGCTAGTGAAAATATTTCAGTTGGAATGATCGGAAAGACAGCAGAAATTTTTTCCCCAGTAGTTTCCCATTTAGTAGCGCCATCTCCTGATCGATTTAGTAACTAATTTTAAAACGTGATAAGAATAAATCGTTTCTTAACAATAAACTATACATTCCTATCTTCCCCTGCATTGATTTTCAAACCGTCGCTCCTTTTTTGAATACCTGTTAGTTAAATGTCAATAATTAATTAGTCATCTTCACCATATAAATGCATTTCTCGTATTATTATAATGAATTATTGTCCCGCAGTGGACTGATCGTTAAGACACGGTTCCCAGCAGATCACCGAAGTCAAGCATCACTGGCTGCGGTCAGTATGCGGGTGGGTGACCACTTGGATCAGTCTGCGTAGGGACCGAGGGTGTGCGGTATTGGTGCTCGTTAAACTGTTCTACCGCAAAGTGCTCGACTTCGCGTGCAGGTCGTTGGGCTACCGAAGCAGAGGTGCCATCCCCTCTGCAGAGGATCAAAATTGTGATGGCATGTCTTCGGATCATCCTCAGGGATGTTTCCCAGACCGTCGCCAATAGCCCATTGTGCAGCTCTAGTGCGACGTAAATTAACTACATCTACGCCATCTATAATGAATTATTTTACGTGTTACATAAAGATGAACAAAATAAATTCCCACCTTTTAAAATCACTCCCCAATGTGGAAGATGCTTCTCCAGGAACTTGCAAAGCACTTCGAACAATATTTTCCCTCCTGGGACTTTGGGGAATATTGGGGCACATGCTCAGAGAACCACTACCATCGGATTTAACAGATAGTTCACTGGTGGTCAACGAATCTCTTCTTGGCGTGCGATGATAGTCTGAGAAAACAGAAGAATTCGACTTGCGTCTACTTGATTCTAAAATGGGCAGTTTGCTGGTCAACTTCTTCTGTTTGTGCTTTGGTTGATCGTCCACGTTTTCATCGGTGTCTAAACTTGGCAATGAAAGCTTTTGTTCCATCTTTGAACCTTTCATTCCAGTGTTGATCATCGCTGTTGTGTGTCCGAAATCGATGGTTATGGAACGCCGATGCTTGTGGACTGATTCCGTGGTGCTGATGTAACCGGAATCTTTTACGTAGGACTGATCGCTTTCTCCTGGGGCTGAACTTGCATCTGTGGTGCAATCTCTTTTGATCTTCTCCTTTTTGCGGTCTTTCATTCTTATCTTTATGCTGTAACCGGGATCTTCTTTACGTTCGATGACAAACTTCATATCACCTTCATCTAGAGACGATGACTTCGCCGTTTCGGACAATCTGGGTGGTGTTTGTTTTTCATTATCTTTATCATCTTCGTCTTTATCATCTTCATCAGCACCGTCTTTTGTTGCGTCTCGAGACCTATCATTATTTACATTCCGTATGTTGCTGGCGATATTTAGTTCTTTATCGTGATGACTTTCTTCTTTATTGTCTCTTTTCCCGGTGTTGGATTTCGGTGGGCTTTTTGATTGGTGTTTAACAGATTTATCGCGGTGTACCGTTGTGTTTGGTATAGATGATTCGTTTTGTAGAGTTTGATTAGCTTGACTAGGTGCTGATTCATTTCCTGTTTTATGAAGCTCATCTTCTCTAACTTGTGGTATTTGTTTACTTTTTTCAGGTATATTTTCCCTTCTTGGTGAGTTAGTCGCAACCTTCGATGCTAAAAGTTTGCTCTGTGTCGATTTTATTGGTTTTTGCTTACTCGGAGATTGGTTTTGAGAGCCTGTACTTTTATCTAACTCTTTAGAATCTTTTCGCAAAATTACCCTTTTCCTTGTTTCAACTTTAGCTTTGTCTTTAGAGTTTTGAGCAATCTTTGTGTTCAGAACTTTGGATTTTACTTGCAGCGCCGGGCTGCGTTCTGAGATAGAACCAGTTTTTTCATCTTTAGCTTTACCCACATTCGATTTCGTTTCTTTAGTTGTAACATCGGTTTTACCACTTGCTGGTATACGTCTCGGTAGTTTGTTAGTTAGCGTTTTGCCTTTTTGTGCTTTATCACTGGCTTTGTCCTTTTCGGGAGATTTTTCCTGTTTAAACCGTTGACTTGAAAAGTTAGGTTTGCGTTTAAGGGTATGTATGGGGCTGCTGCCTGAGCCAAAATGAACCCACAGAAACCCGGGTTTATCTAAGTTTGAGTACTCTCCATGTCGTTGGAAAGGGAGTCTGTTTGGGCTATCTTGATGAGAATTTGGAAAATGAATATTGCTATCAGTGCTGGGATTAATAATAGTACTGTTGAAAACTGTTAACTGTCCATTAGAGTTTAACCTTCTAAAAGCAGAGTTTGCAATAGCAACAGCTTTCTCTGACTCCAAAGACCTCTCTCGCTCTCTGGATTTAAATCTAGTGTCAGATTGCTGTTTGTGGGATTGTTCATAACGATCTGAAGTTAATCGAGTTGGTCTTGGCTGCATGTTATCTTTAGCTGCTATACCAGGTGTGGTATAGAATAAAGCTCCACGGTTTTGTTTTTTCTTGTCAGCTTCTTTCGTTTGTTTGGTCATGGTAATATTAGTATCAACAGGCTTGGTACTGTAGAAAACAGCGCTTGGATTTTGTCTCTCGGGAGATTTCTTTGGCGAAACTTGGGGAACTAGATCCTCAGTATTTTTCAAAATATTATCTTTACTCAAAAAATCTTTGGTAGAAGTTCCTATATCTAACATTTTCTTACTGCCAGTTCCTATGCTTGATGTTTTGGGCACGTGTAAGGTAGTGGGTTCTCTTGAGGCATCTGTTTGTATGGCTATACTTTGTTGAATGTTATATACGTTCTGTTCTTCTTCGTATTGATCCATCAATGACACTGAACGCCCCGTCTGAACTGAAATTGATCTACTCACTTCAGTTTCTAAATTATTCTGATTTTGTTCATCTTCGTCGTCGCTCGAGACATTTTCGTTTACATTTTCTGCAGGTTTTCTGCCATTTTCAACGTCTTTTTCTAATTGGGTTTGACTATTTACTTTCTTAAATTCCTTCTTTGGCTCAGAAGCCTTTTCTACAGGGGTTTTGTAGTGTTCATCAGTTAACTGTTTCCCTCTTTTATTTTTTCCTGATGAAATAAGCTCATCTAGCTTCTCATTTTGCTCTGTCGGTATTAAGCCTTGTTTTTTAATGGCTGGAGACGTGGATTTAGTTGGCTTTGCTTCATTTTTATTGGAACTATTATGGTCATTTTTTTCATTGTCCTCAAACTGTTTGTTTTTATTGTTATTTTCTGCTTCATAACCATCCAAAATGCTACTCTGAGCTTTTAAAGTGTGTCTTTTTCTAGCGTTTTCAGGATTAATTGTCTCTTGAGGTTTGGTTGTAACTTGGAGTTTAGTTGCATCTTGTTTATTGGTTGCATCTAGAAGATTAGTTGTATCTTGATTATTCGTTGTGTTTTGATGAATTGTTGTGTCCGGTTGAATAGTTGTGTCTTGATTATTAGTTGTATTTGTGCCTAGAGACTTGATAGCATCATGATCAATTTCTTCTTGAGGAACTGAATTTTTTTCTTTTTCTTCAGAACTGTCCTTTTTATCCGAAAGTTCTTCTGAAAGTAGCAGGAGTTCTGGTATATCCGGCTTTGGTTGAATTTCGTCGCTCTCATCAGTAAAGAATTTTGTCTCTGCCTCAGATGATGAGTCTGGGTCAGAGAATTGCTCAGGAGGCTTCTCTTCGTCAGGAGGTTCGACTTCACTTTCAGATAAGTTGTTTAGATCTTTATCACCTGTTATAAGACCATCGTGAGTTTGAATTTCAGTAGAATGCTCTTCTAAATTAAATTCCTTGTCGTAATTAGATTTTGTGCCTTGGTCATCTGATTGCATGTTAGGATCAAAATCTTCTGAGAAGTCGTTTGTAGATTTTGATTTATTTTTTTCTGATTCTGGGGATGTTCTTCGTTTTTCTTGAGATTTTTCTTCCGAGTATTCCTTTGCCTCATGTATATGTTCATTATGTGTTAAATCCACATTGTTTTCTTCGTTTTGTGGAGATGGTTTTGTTATTGTTCCGTCTATTTTCTTTTTCAATTCGATTCGTGGAACATCTTCTTTTTGGTTTTCCATTTCATTTTTCAGTTTAACCGCTGAAGATTCAGTTGTTTGATTTAACTCTTCCTTATTATTTGATTTTCGTTCTTTGAGTTGCTGTTCGTTTGATTTATCATTTCTCCGTTCTTCAAGGAGCTTTTCTTTCGTTTGTTCCTCTATTTTCTGTTCTTCAAATCTACGTTTTTCTCGATCTTCCAGTAACTTTTCTTTCTTTTGGTCTTTTGTTTGCTGTTCCCCCGATTTAACTTTATTTCGCTCTTCGAGTAGCTCTGTCTTTGTTTCTTTAACTCTCTTTTGTTCTTTCACCTGTTGTTTCTTTTCTTCTGCATCTTTTTTGAGCTTTATATGCTCTTTTTGTGTAGTATCCATCATATGTTCTTTTAACTGTTGTTCCGCTTCAACTGGAATTTTTTCCCTTTTCTCCATTTTGGATTTAGTATTAGATTCCCGATAACCAGAAACAGTTTGTTTTTCAGGATCGTCTGCAATAAAATTAGAATTTAATGTTTCATTACTTTTTGTGTGATCTTTCAATTCAGCTTTTTTTTCTTGCCGACTTCCATCAGATTCTAACTCTTCTGCGTCGGCAACATGTTTATCACCTGCCACTGTTGCAGCTTTTTCTTTTAATTCTTCTGTTTCGAATTGTGGATCGTGATCAGACGCGTTTTCATTATCACTGTCGTAAGCTGTTCCAGAATCTTTTGATATTTGCCCTGGAGCTGGACCTCCCGATAATGGCTCTCGTTTATCTCTTTTGTTATTTTTAGATATTGGTCCTGTTGGCTCATGAAATTTTGTGTCATTATATATCTTATCCACTCCTTTCATATCATTTTCTTCGGCATCATCTTCAACTTGAGGATGCCGTAAAGAAGCTTTTGTATTTGTACCAATGAGTGTTTCGTTTAATTCGCGTTTTTCTTCCCCTTCAACTGGAACGATTATTATATCTGGAAGTACTTCACTAGCATCTACAGTTTTGTTTAAACCGACAGCATCTTTTTCTTGCTCCGATTTTGCTTTACGAGCATTTTGCGTTGGTTTTGTAACTTTATGACTTTGTTTTACAGCAGGTTTCTTCGTAGAGCGTGATGTGCTTCTACTTGTAACTTGTGCTCCTCCTTTTCTTCTTGGACTTAAAAAACTTGAACGTGAGGTTCTCCGTTTCGAAGACACAGCTACTGGTTTAGGCGCATCGATTTCTTCTTTAGCTTCATCACTTAGAAGAACTAACTTGTTTTTGTTTTCTTTGATGTCTGAAGTCTGTTCCTGGATAGGAACTGATAGACTTTTTGTTTTTTCAGTGTTTTCTTCTTCCAAATCATCTATTCTTTGGTTATCGGTCGATTCTTGGTTATCAATAAGTCCTTGTTTACTAGAAACTTCTACATCGTCCGCGATAAGTACTCTTTCTGATTTAAGCTCTTCATCGAATATCGTAATCCGTGGAATTTCTTCTGAGTTTCTTCTAGGCAGAACGGACATTTCGCTCTTCGATCTCTGTTCTTCGAGACTTGAATGCAAGTGGTCAGATCTGTAAAATCGAGAGTCGTCGTCGGACAAGGGGCGTCTTTCTGATGAGTAACCCATGCTTTCACTACGTCTTCGTAATCGAGATCTTTTCCGATGGAAATGCCTTCTGTTCTTCCGATGTTCGGCAAAATGGTGAAAATCCCCTCGAACACTCAGATCTTTTTCTAGAGGTGGTCGATGGCGATGGTGATGATGATGGTGGTGGTGATGATGGTGGTGATATTTGGATTTATCATCTATCTCTTCAAATGTCTCCTCCCTTTCACTGCTGGCCACATTAGAAGTCGTCTGCATTGGAACTTCTAAGAACTGGCTCGAACTTTTGCGCCTTAGTAGATGTCTTTGTGGTGAATCATCATCTAAGACCATTTCATTGTTGCCTTCTTCATTTTCATTCATTCTGCCGCCATGTTTCCGTCTGTGATGTGTCTCTCGGTGCTGGCATTTTTCATCCTGGCATTGAGAAGACCTCCTGTGCCTACACTTGGAATGTTTTTCATGTCTTGAAGGCGTTCTAGAATGTCTCCTCTCAGATCTATTCCTTTGATCAACGTCTTTACCTTCTTCTTGCAAATTATCTACGTCCATGCTGTTATCAGTGGACTGCCATTCTTCCTTTCCATATTTTTTCCTGCTTTTATTCGAATGGTGTTGTTCTTCTGAAAAGTTCTTTTCGGGATATTTTTCTTTCATTCTTTGTTTCTTATGGAAAGCATCATAGTCTTCACGCACAATATGCTTGTACTTATCTGATCGTTGGTGTTGAGGTTCATCCTCGTCAGCATTACCTTTGGCCTCGTAATCACGCATCTCTGCTGCCTTAGCCTGCTTCTGGAAGTAACGCTTTAAATAGGGGTTGGGCTCCCTATGATTGGGGCGGTGACCACTGCTGGTTTCACTCTCTTCGGGTTCTTTCCCCCAACTTCTGGCATCTGATCTTCGTTTTTTGAGTCTGGTAACTTTCACGCCAGTTGCAATTCGAGTGACTTCTGTATCGCTGCCAACGCTGTCTGAGAAATAATTCTGCTTTCCATCATCGCGGTCAACATCAACGTCACTTACGTAACTGGACTCGTGGTCATCAAAATCTTGAGTAGCATTGGTTTCAGTCTAAAAAGAAAGACAAATAAATAATTTTAAATATGGGATTACTTTATTCAAAACCTAGAAAATTAAAATAAATTTAGGAAAAAACTTTAGTCATACTATATTTTATTATGTAAATCACTACATTCCAGTGCTAAGCTGCATTCAAAAAGGTAAAAACGCATGTTAATACTATATGTTAACATATAAATTTCTACGGTCAGGATAGCCTGGTTGGTAGGACGTTGGGCTCGTGTTCGTGAGATCCCACTGGCCGAAGAATCCCCGTGAATTAAATGGTTACTGGTGTACGCTAAATCTGTCGGTGTCCCTAAATCCTCCAAGTTTCTTTGACAAATCAATACCTCCGGGGTAACTGAATTGGAGAGTGATCGTTCTCTGGTTTAGGTCAAAATAACGATCTGTAGAGGAATGAATGAAGTTTAGTTGTGTCCGTTCTGTAAAACGGGTCATGACGTGTGTGAGGCTGATGTCGTATTCTTGGCCATAGATGGCGCCCCTGAAAAAATAAGAAACGCACCCTCTGCCTTAAAAATTCGCTTGATTTCAATCAGGCTAGGTGGTATTGGCAAGTGGTATAACTAACAACAGCAATATATCACCCTATTCCAATGCTAAATTGTATTCAAGAAAGATAAAAATTCACGTCAATACAATACGTTAACATAAATGTCATTGTATTCCAATGAAATTGTTTTTTACCTCGTAGACTTTTGGAAGAGGTTTTTCGGACTTGAGATCTTCTCTGGTTTGTCTTGATGTCTTTTTCGTTTTTTTCTTCGTTCCATCATCTTCGGCATTGAACGTCCTTGATCGGCCATCCTCGTCTTCAGTTACGCTGACCACAATTCCCCTTCCGTCTCTCGTTTTCTTATTCAGGATAGACTCTCCTGCGATCTCCTTGCTGGAAGTTCTTCTCAAATAGACATTGGTCAGAATTGGCTTAAGCTGCCTCACTTCAGACGATGGTCTCCTTTTTCGTCGACCTTAAAGAAAATAGATCATATTTGTGAGAAAAACATTCAGTTGTTTTACCTAAGTACTTATTTAGACTCAATTTTTGACAAGTAATCTAATAATGTACAGAATACACTATATGTACCCGGATATCCGGTTGTAATAGTGGTGGAAGCATATTGGTGTGGGGGTGTTTGTTCCCGTGAATGGAAACGTGAACTCTGAAATGTATGTGAACATTCTGGACGATGCTACAATCCCCACTCTACGGCAATATGTCGGGGATGGCCCATTTCTCCTCCAGCAGGATAATTGCTCCATTCACACCCTCTACTCTGGCCCCTTGCTTGTTTTTTATTTCCTGAAGACTTTCGAGCTCATTGACTTGGTCTAGCCTGCGGCTGACCAAGAGGAATAAGTCAACAACAACAACAACACACATCGAGGCTTGCAGAGACGTGGTTTTATTTTTTATTTTATAACCGTCATTGAATAGCCGTCCCAATTTTATGGGTTTACGACTGCTAATGTTCGACTTCGTAGCCTTGTAATTTTGAACCCAATCCAGAAGACAAGAGAACTCCCGGATCGAGTACTGGGAGAAATTTGTCTTCAGTGAAGACTTTTTGAGGGAGCTAACCCGCTTTTGCATTACATGGAGAGGTAGACCGCGAGAACCTCCCACTGTTATCCTGACGGCAAGGGAACTTTAATCCATGATCAGTCTACCACTGAGGATATTTCACGTCAGCACTGCAGTCGGTGCAAGCCGGATGCGAAATTCGTATCGACTGGGATTCGAACCCAGTTCGCAGCACTGGGAGGCAAACGCTTTGTCCCCTGAGGCATCGCGGTTCAGAGACGTGATTTGACGAAATGGGTGTTCTAAAACTGTACTCGTCTTCTCAAAGCTCCGATCTAAAACCCATAGAACACCTTCCGGACTAATTAGAGAGCAGGCTACGTTGCCAGCCAAATCCTCACTGCAAGCACTCACTTCATCTGTGATGGAAGTCAATTCCTGTCAAAAACTTGTGGAAAGTCCTCCCAGACGTGTACAGGCTGTCATCGATGTAAAAAGGGGACCAATATCATATTAATATCTGCGTCAGGACGCTCTAAGTTCATACCACTGGGCGTCCGGATACTTATAACCGGATAGTGTATTTCATAATCATCGTCCTCAATATGTATTTTTTTAAAATCCTTATCTGCTTTAAAGTAAAAAAGATATGGAGATTTAGAGTTCGCAAACATTTTTGACTTCATTTTTCACATGGATGCTAAAAATATGTTTTAAGGGTGGTGATTGTGGAGATTTGGGGAGATAATCGTTTACCTTCTGATGACATTTCTGAACCAGACATCTCCGAAGTCAATTCTTGCATGAGGGACTCCCAAAGTGACCACAGGTCATCACGTGTGAGGTGTATATGAACAGAAGCGTCTGTCACTTCGCCTGAAGTCACATTCGTGAGGAGAGATTCGTCCGGAACATCCGGTTGCGGTAGAGGTTGGGGCTGTCCGGCTCGAATGGTCCGGGTTTGTGTGTCTCGGGGTATGCTTGACCTTCCGTCTGGCTTGAGTAAAAAAGGATCGAAACTGGCGGCTGAGACGGGCTCTTCGTCTGACCTCTCCTTTTGGTTGAATGCAAAGTTTCCAAGAGAAAATAATAAATTCCTGGAATAAATGAATATTTTTTTAATGTTAATATAAAAGTTAACAATAAATGAATTGTTTTAAAAGTTACGATAAATAGTTAACAATTAATTTATAGCTTTACAAGTTAATATGAATAAATAACAATTAGTAAATATCTTTAAAATAAACAATTAATGAATAGTTTCAAAAATTATCATAAATAGTTAACGATTTATGATTAGCTTTAAAAGGTAACACGAATAGTTAAGAATTGTTTTAAAAATCAACCTAAATAGTTAACAATGAATGAATAGTTTTGAAAGTTAAAATGAATGTTTAAAAATTGATAAATGGTTTTAAAATTAACTGTTAATGAATAGTTTTAAAAATCAACACGAATAGCAAACAATTAATGAATAGCGTTAAAATCTAAGATGAATAGTTAAAATTAGTGAATTGTTTTAAAAAGTAACATGAATCGTTATTAATCAAAGAATAGTTTTACAAGTAAACATTAATAATTAACAATTAATGGATAATAATAGTAGCATTAACAACTAATGAATAATTTCAAAAGTTAACTTGAATAGTAAAAAGTGTATGAATAGCTTTAAAAGTTAATCTAAATGGGTCAGAATTGATAAAATTTTTCAAAAATTAACACGAATCTTGGCCTCCTTGACCACTTGTCATGATCTTTCAACAAAGTGTGACCTTCTATAATTAGGTCTTCTGTTGTTGTTGTAGTTCACTTACGTCTCACTAGAACTGTACAATGGACAATTGGAGACGGTGTGTGAAACATCCCTGAGGATGATCCGAAGACATGTCATCACAATTTTGATCCTCTGCAGAAGGGATGGCTCTCCTGCTTTGGTAGCCCGATGACGTAAGAGTGAAGTTGAGCACTTTAAGGAAGAACAGTTTAACTAGGACCGATCAAATTGGTCACCCGCATGCTGACTGCAGCCAGTCAGCAAGCGTGACTTTGGTGTTCTACTGGAAACCGCGTCTCTACGATCAGTTCTCTTTGGGGCCGGCCAGGTGGTTGACGTGTCTGACTGCGAAGCCAATGGTCGCGGGTTCGAATCCCGCTCTGGGCATGGATGTTTCTCTCTCTGTGTTGTCTTCTGATGAGTGAATGTGGTCCACCCTATGAACGGGTATGTGGCAGTGTGGCGTGGGTAACGTTGCTCGCCCTTGTGACTTTGGTTCACAGGTGCCAACCGGGTAACGATAAATGAGCAACACTCCCGGCATCTTCTATGGCGAAGAACGAAAGTTCAGTGCCTGCCATTATTAAAAAAAAGTTCTCTTTTGGACGTATTGTCTATTGTTTATTGAAATTACATACATTTGCTGACTTGTGTGCTCAATATAGGCTTATAAGTCATTGTCAAGTAGAAAATACAGATAGAACAATTCAGAGAAAGACATCACAAAGAATACATCCAGGGTTACGGCGGGATTCGAACCCGCTACCTCCACGCTTAACAGAGCGTTTTGACCGGCGATACCACTCGGCCAGGGAGGCCCCCTTTCGGACGTATATGTGTAACAATAGACAATTACCTAAACTGATATGCGATAAAATTGTCATCCGGAAGCGGAGCTAATAAAGTCACCTGAAATCCAACATGCTGTTATTTAGGCAGATGAAGAAAGAAAAAACTGTGCTTTAGTTGAGTTGTGTTTGCTAAGAACTGTATACTAGGTGTTTTCTTTTATAGAGTTATAATATAGGAATAGTCGAATGGTTTTCTTGTGGTGTGTAGAAGAAGTTTTGAGATTATCTGTTTAGACACAAAAATGCAGCTTCTACTATGTGATGAGCGTGAATTTATAATGAAATCAGGGTAAGTAAGTATTATTTGTGCTAATTTTTTTAAACCAAAAAATATCCAAACATTTGTCATGTCAAGCATTTTTTGCGCTAGCAAAATAACTTATTCTATTAACTTTTATTTGTCCTATTAAACGAAAAAAACCATAAACCAGTCGGGCAGTATCAGCAACTGCCTTTTCTCCAACAAATATTGTGTTATTTATTTGAGGGTTTACTGTTTATAAATATATTTCACAGTAAATTTAGGTTTTTAATAATCTAGGTTTTAAAAAGTCAAACTGGAAAAATGAAAAGTGGGTGTTTTCTTATTATTTTTGCTAGAAATTTAATTTTGTCTTTATTAACAGATTATTTACATTTTTGTTGTATCTTTATCTTTTTATAGAGTTTCTACTGCAATGAAATCTTGCGTAATCACTGTTTTTTTGAAAGCTTAACTTAAAATGTGAAACAATGCTTTATAAATAAGTCAACGATTTCAAATATAGCTGATACTTTGTAGCTGACGATTATACATAAACAAAATATAAAATTGGTATTATACGTTAATTGCAATATCTTCGTAAATCATTGTATGTTTTCAAATGATAGTTTTTCGAAAATCTACTTAACTTTAGTTTTTCTATCATAAAAACGTTTCATAAATTAATAACGTAATTATGTATGTTATTACAAATAATGTAATTATATTAATTGAGAAAAGTTATAATTACATTATTCTTTGTTATTTTAATTTAATAATAGCATATTAAACAATATAAACAAGTTTCAATGAATTTACTAGATGCTAAACTTTAAACCTTAGACAAGGAAAATTTTTATTTTATTCTACATAAGCTTACATTTTTAATCATTCAGTTAAAAAATTTATTTGATTGTATTTTTTTTTTAAATTTATTTTTCGATAAACAAGTTTCAAATAAAAAAAAATGCGTTTATGTATTGATGCGTAAGGTATGAAATTGAAATTAAAATCATATTACAAATTGGAAGTACTTTTAAAACAATCAGATTTACCTATTTATTTCATTATTTTCGAGTACTTTTGTGGCAGGTACCGCTCCATGCAGTTGTAAGTACTTGGCACATCTCTGATTTCCTTGGTAGACAGAAACATCTAGCGGGCTCATCAGAAAACCCTATAACAAAGATAATTTTCATCATAGGCTTAAAAAATCTAATCGGAAAATTTTTGTTTTAAAAATGCATAAATAAAATGAAAAAAAAAAAACTTCTCACTGTATTGAAACATACAATTAAGTATTTTCTCCCTTTATAGTCGAGTTTTTTAAATTAATTTCAGTAATTTTCGAATAGTTTTTTTTTTTTTTAAAATGTTGTTAAGCCTCGTTATTGCGAAATCAAATTGATTCACTAAGATTCACTAAAAATTTCGTGATATCGAAAATGTGGGATATTAATAATCGAATATTTTAATCGAATAATTTTTTTAACGATTCAATCTAATAACACGAATTTGTTTAAGAAAAAAAAAAAAAGAAAAAAAAAACAGTTATTTCAAACGATATTACAATGTGATTTATTTTTTCAATTGATTTTACGTTTTGCTAAAGCTTCTCAGTTTCGCCATTTTCCTTCTCCAAATACATCTTGGAATCTTTTTTAATATTTCTGATTCTTCCCAATCTCCACGTATTGAAAACATCATCCAGAATGAATACTCTATTATTATCAATTAATAGTGAATCCAATTAATTTAACAAATCATCAAATTTTATGAATGGTTATCCTTATCTATGTACGATTCAGGCAGTTTTTTTTCTCCAATATCTTTCTTATTAGGTTAGCTCTGTCTTATTAAGGTTTCGAGAAATAATTTACCAAAATTATTTAAGAAATTTCTTCGAGAATTTCATCCAATTTCATGAATTGGAATTTATAAAAAAAAAAATCAATTTAAATTCCTCAAAAATAAGGGAATTTCTTATTAGTTAATTTTTGTTAAAAAACGTTACTACTGCGTTACTTTTTAAAATATAGAGTCATGTAAAGATAAGGTTGGCTAACAGAGATTTTAATCCATTCGCAACACCTCTAGGTTTAAATTAGGCAACATTTAGGTTTTTTCGTGATATCGAAAAATTCGTTTCCTTGAAGTTCGAGCAATCGATTATTGAATATGAATATGTTAGTTCTACAGTATTTTTCAAACCATTTGACCGCTTTCAGATTTTTTTTTATCAAGGTTGATTGTGCAAATAGCTAATATCTGACTTTTTAAATTTTTTTAATTCATTTTTTAACGCGTAATCGCTGGGAAATTCATTCGAGCTCAATTTTTTTTTAAGTCTTGACGTTTTTAATAGGGATGTTAGGAAAAACTAAAATTAAAAAAATTTCTATTGTTCACTCTAACAACAAGAATATTTGTTTCTGAAGCAGATATAAAATTCATTTCTAAGAGTAAAATAAAAACGAAGACCTGTAAGTGAATTGATGGATATTAAAATCAATTAATTAGTAATCAATTAATTAGTAACTCAATGAATCAGAGAATCAATAAAGGAACAAATCAATAATTTAACGAATTTACTGCTCTGTTCATCTGTCGACTAATTTGTTAGACTCTAAATTAAAAAGTAAGGGAGTTGATACATCAATACGTAGAAAAAAAAAATCTTTGAATTTGCGAATTAATAAATTAATGAACCAGCTAACTAAATAAGTTATAAATTAACATATAAATGAATAGATAAATTGATAAAATAAGAGAATAAATGCATCAGTGTGTTAAAGAATTTATTAATTGGTGAATTGAAAATCATAGAATCAATAAGAGAATTATTAGGCAGACTATTAAAGGATATAGCGAATGAATTAAATAGCAAATTAAAGAATGAGAAAATTAGTTTGTTGAAGAATTCCCCATTCGTTGACTTGTTTCAGTGATTTATTCAAACACTGATTTATTGATAGTTAACAAACTAATAAACTTGCTTGATTTTTCATTCGTTCATTTGTTTGTTGATCTGTTGCTTTTGAGAGCGTTTTGTTGATTCCTTCATTTGTTTGCTCACTCGTCGATATGCTCATTTATTGATACGCTGATTTTTCGATTCGCTTATCTTTTGATTTGATAATTAGTTGATTCATTCAAAATTTTTAAATCAAATAAAAAAACATATTGGTATAGCATTGCTCAATTTTTTCAAATAAAAGAAGAAATTGCCATAATATTGCGCTTCTATTTCAAATAAAACAAGAAATTGCCGTAATTTTATACAACTATTTTAAATAAACAAGAAATTGCCATAAAAATTATACAATCATTTTAAATAAAACAAGAAATTGTCATAATATTATGACATTTTTCTAGTATACAACTTAAACAAAAAATCGCCGCAATGTTACACAACTATTTCAAATAAAGCAAGCAATTGTTATAATATTATACAATTATTTTAAATAAAACAAGAAGTTGTCATAATATTATGAAACTTTCTCATGAAATTTTCTGATTATACAACTTTTTCAAAATTTCTGATTATACAACTTTTTCAAAATTTCTGATTATACAACTTTTTCAAAATTTCTGATTATACAACTTTTTCAAAATTTCTGATTATACAACTTTTTCAAAATTTCTGATTATACAACTTTTTCAGAAATTGTCATAATGCTGTTCTTTTTAAAATAAGATAGGGAATTGTCATTATACTATACAATTATTTCAAATAAAACAAGAAATCATCATAATATAGTCCAACTTTTTTAAATAAAACGAATTGGACAGAATTTTTTTTAAGTAATGTTTCAGCTAATTTAATATTTGTGTACAAAATATTTTTATTCAAAAAATTGTGACTTGTTTTGTTGTTTTACCTTTGCATTGACCATCAATGGATTTATGTGTGCACCATAGTCAATTAGGACTTCACACATTTCTACGTTATTCTTTTGGGAAGCTAAGTGAAGGGGAGTCCTACCGTTGATGTTTGTAGCATTCACAGCTTTCGGACACTGTTGAAGGAGCCACTGGACGAGATCTGAAAAAGAAATGACTATACAAAATGACAAATGTATGTTTCACAGTATCTTTGAATTGGTCTCATTTTTAATCAACTTAAATACATAGTTCTGCACATATTAGCTATTCTATAATTAACCAGTATATTCTAACCATGGATATTAGAATATTCAATACTCTATACCCCATGACACCAACTCTATACTGAAACGTGTGCCGAGGAGAGGATTTGCTGAAACCATGATAACGGTGAGGGAAAAACGCGTAGACTTGAGGCTCCTATTCTATTTTGTTTTATTACAGTCGTTAAACAGCCGAACCAATTTTGAGTTTACGACTACCAATGTTCAACTCCATTGCTTTGTAATTTTGAACCCAATCCAAAAGACAAGGGAACTCTTGGATCAAATATTGGGAGAAATTTGTCTTCGTAGAGGATACTTTGATAAAACCAATCCTTATTTGCGTTACATGGTGAGGTAATCCACGAAAACCTCCCACAGTTTTACAGACGCCAAGGGGACTCTAACCAATGATCCATCTACTACTGAGGATATTATTACGTCAGCAAGCCGGGTGCGGGATTCGTACCGACCAGCCATCGCTAGTATTCGAAGCCTGCTCATAGCCTCACTTCATAGGGAGGCGATTTATTTGATATTATTGGGATTTATATGGATATTATTAGAATATATATACACACAGTGTATATATCTCTCTGTAAAAAGTATAAAGAATTAAAGGGCTTTGTGAAAAAATATGGTATATGACATTTAAGTTAAGTTGAGAAAATCTGCTTCAGAATGCTTAAAAGTATCACTTAGAGTTTTGTGGAAAAATATGTTGAAGGATATTTAACTACAGTTGAGAAAATCTACCTTAGACCTTTTAAAAAGTATCATTAAGAACTTAAAGGGAATTGTTTTAAAATGACATTCAACCATATTTGGAAGGGGAAAAAACAGTTTTAAAATGAGTATTAGAAGGCTATTTTCCGAACCAATTTTGAGTTTACGACTACCAATGTTCAACTCCATTGCTTTGTAATTTTGAACCCAATCCAAAAGACAAGGGAACTCTTGGATCAAATATTGGGAGAAATTTGTCTTCGTAGAGGATACTTTGATAAAACCAATCCTTATTTGCGTTACATGGTGAGGTAATCCACGAAAACCTCCCACAGTTTTACAGACGCCAAGGGGACTCTAACCAATGATCCATCTACTACTGAGGATATTATTACGTCAGCAAGCCGGGTGCGGGATTCGTACCGACCAGCCATCGCTAGTATTCGAAGCCTGCTCATAGCCTCACTTCATAGGGAGGCGATTTATTTGATATTATTGGGATTTATATGGATATTATTAGAATATATATACACACAGTGTATATATCTCTCTGTAAAAAGTATAAAGAATTAAAGGGCTTTGTGAAAAAATATGGTATATGACATTTAAGTTAAGTTGAGAAAATCTGCTTCAGAATGCTTAAAAGTATCACTTAGAGTTTTGTGGAAAAATATGTTGAAGGATATTTAACTACAGTTGAGAAAATCTACCTTAGACCTTTTAAAAAGTATCATTAAGAACTTAAAGGGAATTGTTTTAAAATGACATTCAACCATATTTGGAAGGGGAAAAAACAGTTTTAAAATGAGTATTAGAAGGCTATTTTCCGAACCAATTTTGAGTTTACGACTACCAATGTTCAACTCCATTGCTTTGTAATTTTGAACCCAATCCAAAAGACAAGGGAACTCTTGGATCAAATATTGGGAGAAATTTGTCTTCGTAGAGGATACTTTGATAAAACCAATCCTTATTTGCGTTACATGGTGAGGTAATCCACGAAAACCTCCCACAGTTTTACAGACGCCAAGGGGACTCTAACCAATGATCCATCTACTACTGAGGATATTATTACGTCAGCAAGCCGGGTGCGGGATTCGTACCGACCAGCCATCGCTAGTATTCGAAGCCTGCTCATAGCCTCACTTCATAGGGAGGCGATTTATTTGATATTATTGGGATTTATATGGATATTATTAGAATATATATACACACAGTGTATATATCTCTCTGTAAAAAGTATAAAGAATTAAAGGGCTTTGTGAAAAAATATGGTATATGACATTTAAGTTAAGTTGAGAAAATCTGCTTCAGAATGCTTAAAAGTATCACTTAGAGTTTTGTGGAAAAATATGTTGAAGGATATTTAACTACAGTTGAGAAAATCTACCTTAGACCTTTTAAAAAGTATCATTAAGAACTTAAAGGGAATTATGTTTTAAAATGACATTCAACCATATTTGGAAGGGGAAAAAACAGTTTTAAAATGAGTATTAGAAGGCTATTTTCCGAACCAATTTTGAGTTTACGACTACCAATGTTCAACTCCATTGCTTTGTAATTTTGAACCCAATCCAAAAGACAAGGGAACTCTTGGATCAAATATTGGGAGAAATTTGTATTCGTAGAGGATACTTTGATAAAACCAATCCTTATTTGCGTTACATGGTGAGGTAATCCACGAAAACCTCCCACAGTTTTACAGACGCCAAGGGGACTCTAACCAATGATCCATCTACTACTGAGGATATTATTACGTCAGCAAGCCGGGTGCGGGATTCGTACCGACCAGCCATCGCTAGTATTCGAAGCCTGCTCATAGCCTCACTTCATAGGGAGGCGATTTATTTGATATTATTGGGATTTATATGGATATTATTAGAATATATATACACACAGTGTATATATCTCTCTGTAAAAAGTATAAAGAATTAAAGGGCTTTGTGAAAAAATATGGTATATGACATTTAAGTTAAGTTGAGAAAATCTGCTTCAGAATGCTTAAAAGTATCACTTAGAGTTTTGTGGAAAAATATGTTGAAGGATATTTAACTACAGTTGAGAAAATCTACCTTAGACCTTTTAAAAAGTATCATTAAGAACTTAAAGGGAATTATGTTTTAAAATGACATTCAACCATATTTGGAAGGGGAAAAAACAGTTTTAAAATGAGTATTAGAAGGCTATTTTCCGAACCAATTTTGAGTTTACGACTACCAATGTTCAACTCCATTGCTTTGTAATTTTGAACCCAATCCAAAAGACAAGGGAACTCTTGGATCAAATATTGGGAGAAATTTGTATTCGTAGAGGATACTTTGATAAAACCAATCCTTATTTGCGTTACATGGTGAGGTAATCCACGAAAACCTCCCACAGTTTTACAGACGCCAAGGGGACTCTAACCAATGATCCATCTACTACTGAGGATATTATTACGTCAGCAAGCCGGGTGCGGGATTCGTACCGACCAGCCATCGCTAGTATTCGAAGCCTGCTCATAGCCTCACTTCATAGGGAGGCGATTTATTTGATATTATTGGGATTTATATGGATATTATTAGAATATATATACACACAGTGTATATATCTCTCTGTAAAAAGTATAAAGAATTAAAGGGCTTTGTGAAAAAATATGGTATATGACATTTAAGTTAAGTTGAGAAAATCTGCTTCAGAATGCTTAAAAGTATCACTTAGAGTTTTGTGGAAAAATATGTTGAAGGATATTTAACTACAGTTGAGAAAATCTACCTTAGACCTTTTAAAAAGTATCATTAAGAACTTAAAGGGAATTATGTTTTAAAATGACATTCAACCATATTTGGAAGGGGAAAAAACAGTTTTAAAATGAGTATTAGAAGGCTATTTTCCGAACCAATTTTGAGTTTACGACTACCAATGTTCAACTCCATTGCTTTGTAATTTTGAACCCAATCCAAAAGACAAGGGAACTCTTGGATCAAATATTGGGAGAAATTTGTCTTCGTAGAGGATACTTTGATAAAACCAATCCTTATTTGCGTTACATGGTGAGGTAATCCACGAAAACCTCCCACAGTTTTACAGACGCCAAGGGGACTCTAACCAATGATCCATCTACTACTGAGGATATTATTACGTCAGCAAGCCGGGTGCGGGATTCGTACCGACCAGCCATCGCTAGTATTCGAAGCCTGCTCATAGCCTCACTTCATAGGGAGGCGATTTATTTGATATTATTGGGATTTATATGGATATTATTAGAATATATATACACACAGTGTATATATCTCTCTGTAAAAAGTATAAAGAATTAAAGGGCTTTGTGAAAAAATATGGTATATGACATTTAAGTTAAGTTGAGAAAATCTGCTTCAGAATGCTTAAAAGTATCACTTAGAGTTTTGTGGAAAAATATGTTGAAGGATATTTAACTACAGTTGAGAAAATCTACCTTAGACCTTTTAAAAAGTATCATTAAGAACTTAAAGGGAATTATGTTTTAAAATGACATTCAACCATATTTGGAAGGGGAAAAAACAGTTTTAAAATGAGTATTAGAAGGCTATTTGGGAAACCTATATATTTCTATTGAAAAGAATTCGCAGAATAAAATAATGTTCTGTTTCATTCAATTGTTTTACCTTTTCTTCCTGATTGGACAGCTTCATGAAGCGGTAGATTTCCCCTACTATTTCTAATCCAGAGATCGGCCCCGTTACTGTCCAGTATCTTCATGATTTCCAGCTGACCCTTGGCCGCGGCACAATGGGCTGGTCTGAAAAAAGATACTTATTTTAATACTACAACATCAGGTAGGGAAAATACTGTCCACTCACCTTAGAAAATCAATACATATAGAATTGGTTGAAAAAATTAGTATATGAGTGTATAAGTTCAGGGGTTATATAAAAACTAAAATAAGATGAAAGAAACGGTCAAAAATTAGGAGGGGGAAAGCTTAAGAGGACGCCATACCGCGGAAGTAAATTTTCTTCTCAAATTCTCTTTCTCCTTCATTGCTAATTTAATATTTAATGTGTAGAAAAAGTGAGTTCAGACAAAACTAGAGTAAGACATGAAGTTTCAAATACTGAAAAGAAAATTTTAAAATATAAAAAATGAAAATAATTATGAGATGATAACTTAGGATTAAGCAACTGAGAAGTTCTCTTCTTATAATTTGTTTGCATTTTAATATTTTGAAGTATTTTTTTCAGCAATTGAAACTTTGTGACTTACTCTAGTTTTGTCTGAACTTACTTTTTCTTTCTTTTAAATTTTAAATAAGTAATGAAGGAGAAAGAGAGTTTGAGACGAAAATTTTCTTCCGTGGTACGGTTATAATCTTAAGGAGTTTGGGAAATAATACAACTTCCCCCTGGTATCATTAGCATGAGCAACTTAATGAATCAAAAAAGTACCTATCCCCAATTACAATTTCATAATTTATTGTAAAATATATTTTTTAAAAATTAGTTTCATTACATTTATTTTATTTATTAAGACTTTTTTTTTGCCGAATATTTGGAATTTTGCATGTTTTTTTTTCCTGACGAAGAATTTTAAAAAGGTAAATTAAAAAAAAGGACAAGGAAAACTATTTTATTATAAAAATGTTATTATTAATAATCGAATCATTAAAGACGTAACCTTACATAGTTGTTGCCTTATCTAGGGTCGCAACCTGTGGCACTAACAAACAACTTATAATTTTTGTTCTTTAGAGATGAGTTTCAAATTTTTTTTTTAAGCTCTTAACTGTTAGTTTTCTTTCTTTACAAAAGTAGTTTACATTTCCTTAATTTCATGATTAATTTTTTTAATGAGATATATTTTTGACCATTTCTTTATAAACTTTTATTTGTGGTACTGTTATTTGAGTTAAAAAAAAAGAAGGTAAACCATTATCATTTTGGTAATAAAGTATTAGTAATAAATAAATAAAAATTAATGAGATCTTAAATATATCATAATTAAGATAATTTAAAATCATTATATAATCGTAAAATATTTTGTTTTTAATAAATCAACTTATTAAGCAGTCTCAAATTAAATTTATAGTGCTGCCATCTATTAACAGTTTGCTCATTTAAACTTTTATTAAATAGAAAACAAAATGAGTTTCAAAATATTCAATAAAAATGAGTTTTTATTTTGTTCATTCATTTCTTGAATAAAGAGAGACAAGCCTTAATGTAGTTTGAAACTTTAAAAATGTTTATGCTTATAATCGTATTTAATATAAATTTGGATAAAATAAAAGGGAAATAAAATATGAATCTCATTGGATGTAATTGTCTTGACTATTTTTATAAGAAAATGCGCACTGTATATTTTTCATGAAGTAAAAATAAAAAAGTGAAAATATTTCTCTTTTTGGTACTTAATGGACCATGTGTTGGCGACTTCTTTACAGAATAAGTCGTCGTCATACGGACATTGGTCCCTATAATCTAGTCTCTGCTAATTTTTATATCGCGATGTATTGTCGAAATTATCAATAGCCAGCAATATACCATGGTATTTTTCCAATTAAATTAACTTATATTATTTCTCCAAATATATATTTTTATCTAAATAAAATGTATCAACACTATAATATTCAATAATTATGTCTTAATATTTTCTGATATTTTACGTTATCGATATTGAGTGCGATATTATCGTTTTCGATAATTCTAGATATTAATACTGATTATAGCATTTTTCAAATCGATATGTATGGTTATATCATTAATAGTGGCGGTGTTGCCATATTTATGTATATTATTGGTTTCCAGAGCAAACTAGAATCGAGTACTGTTTCTACATGTTGTTAACTTGGCTTCATTGTTTCTATTACCGGTTACCATATATTTATGTTACTATTCTATAAAGACTGTGACGTAATTTTTGAAATGTTAATATTGTTTTTAAAATTACTCATCACTAAATGGTGTATTTTATATTATTAGTACTTTTATTTCAAACGAATTTTTATTTTTTTAAATTAGTCTTACTTATATTTCAAATTGATATTACTATATTCAATGATATTACTATACTGTGCAACTTTTACAGTATTACAAAATATGCATAATTTTGGCATTTTCTTGTAATATTCTCGAAGTTAAAAAATAATGGAGATTATTATTACCACCACTTTTTGTGCCAGGACTCTTTCAATTTTTCTTTTTTTTTTTTGGTGCATAATGGCCAAGTTGTCTCAATTTATAAAATAAAATTTTGCAAATTAAATAACAAAAAGAAATATCTAACGAAAATCGAGGGTAAACTTATGAAGGAAAATGATAAAAAGAAGAAAAAAAACACAAAATAAGAAAAACTTAGACGGAACATGATCAAAAGAAATAAGAATAAAGAAGGGAAATTTAAGAAGAAAAATGATACAAAAAATAATAAAAATAAACTTGTGAAAAGGAAAATGATTTAAAGAAATAAGAACAGAGGAAATAAAAATTTTGCTAGAAAAAAATGCAAAGAAATAGAAACAAATAAATAAAATTTTTGCTAAAAAAACTATTAGAAGAAATAAGAACAAAGGAAGAAAACCTTAGGAAGAAAAAGAAAGGAAGGAAAACTTACGTTCTTCCTTTATTGTCCTGCAAATTTGGATCGGCTGAATATTTAAGGAGTACCTGCATACTGTCAGCATGACCTTGAGCGGCTGCGTAGAATAACGGGGAACATCCAATTGTGTCACCTGCATTGACTCGAGCGCCACATAGTGTCACTAGTGTTTCAACACAGGACGTGTGACCTCTGCTAGCAGCACAATGTAACGCTGGAAAAAAAGTTGCCCTCTAAATTAGTTGCTACGTCTTAAAAGAAATTTTTATAATGTTATAAAACTTCCAAAAATTTTTTGTTTTTTTGTTATTTTCGAGGGACTCATTCAAATCCTGTTGAAGGTTTTATACCCCTATTGAAATTAATTTATAAAACAAAATTTACCAATCGTATTTTATAAATATATGTAATTGTATAAATTATGTACTGTTTATTTGCATCCAGTATTTCTAAACATGAAACTCTTACGAGTTAATTTATCAATGCTCAAAGCTTGATCAATTTTGAAAATATTAATTGGAACATTTTCAGAATTTTTATTAACTAAGGCATATATATTTAATTTCAATAAAAATATATTTAGTTTTAGGATATTTCCGTTCAGAATCGGTTTTAAAAAATACGATTTTCAATTCCAAAAAATAATAATAATAATAAATGAATTCTTTCAAATATGTTTCAAATAAACAAAAGATTTATTTTCTTCACGTTGTTTTCCTTTTGTCGTGAAAAAAATGGAACGGAAATTTTGATTAAATAATACAATAAAAAAATAAGTATACTGCTTTATTTTGGACCCAAATAAAACAGAATAATCGAAAAAAATTTCTGTGTTCCTACCGGTTAATCCGTCTTTATCCGTTGTTTCAATATTGGCACCAGCAGTAAATAATATGAGCACAGCTTCGTTGCTTCCTGCAAACAAAATTACAAATTTTTAAGAAAAATACTTCTAATTCGTTTTTTTTATTAAAGTGTTCTATAATGTCCACTCTTATTTTTAAAGGTTACCGAGTGTTAAGGGTGGACACAGAACAAAGAAAATTTATAAAATTTCGTTAATCCAGAAAAATCAGGGAAATGTCTGGGGCTTCAACTGAAACACCTAAGAAGTGGTGACACCTACACTGTAAAAAAAATTCGGTAAATCTTTAACCAGTATTTAATGCAGTTTCTCATTATCCCAAAGATTAGTTAAACGAAAGATTATTTCATTTAAGTTACACCATAAATTGTGAAGTATGATCGTGAAATACTACCATGGTGCAACTGACTGCACCAAAATTTGGTAAAAGACACAAAGCTTTGACGTTGACTGTAAACTGAAAGTTCTTGTTTACGACGCCATGTTCTCTTTACAACTCTGTCTCGATGTATCGGAACGACTATCGTTTTAAGTTTCTACTTATTTAGGTAAGTAAATGGTTTATTTGCATTAATTGAAGTTCATTTATTTTATGTTGCCTTTTAAAATTTGGTTTGCGGTATAAAATGGTTAGACGTATGATATAAAATAACCTACTTACGGTAAATAGCAACCTTGACCTGCATTTGAGCGCTTTAAAAATACCTAATAATGGTGCAACCTTTTGATGTAAAAAAGATTGAAGGAAAATAAGTGTTTTGTTTTTCAAAACACCTATTTTTGGTACAACCTTCTACTGATATTTGGAGCTAGTGAAAAATACCAAAATATGGTAAAATTCAGTTCCATTTTATGCAGCTAACAAATGAATACTAATTTTTGTGCAACGTGGCTTGGAATTTTTAATAGTTGAAAACTCGATAAAATCAGTCTGGGGAAAAGTCATAAATTTTTTTTCTGAGGTGGCCACCCCAATCCTAAACAGAAATGCATGCGCATTGCGTGTATATAAATGAGGTAGTATTTAAATGAGGGAAACACGGTGTTATAATCTGACAAATCACTATTGAGGAAGGCGCGGATGCACAAGATATCAAACTTAAAAGTGTTTCTGATAACTGTCTTTCAACTCCGTTCTGTTTTCTCCTACAATCTAATAAGTTCTGATGTTTTGTACAGTCGGCTTCTACAATTATACGGACTCCATAAATATATATTAAGGATGATCATGACAGAACACCTTGCATAATTAGTTTCAGTACAGAAAAGTTTTTATTTGAAAATTGATCTTTTCAAAAACATCAAAAATCGTGTTTATGTATAGCTAGAAAAATTTCAAAAAATTGGTTTCAAAAACCAAGACAATTTGGTTTTGAAACCAAACGTTCAATTTATTTTGATTCCATTCTTAGTAAATAGGGATCTCAAGGCTACACGATTTACCCACTCTCGCCACTTTTACTCTCTCCGTTACCACGGTTACGACACATGTTGCTTTTTCCTCTCGGTAATGCGTATCAGTCAGAAGAAACTGCTGGAGGGAAGAAACGAGATTTGCGGCAACCATGATAACGGAGAATAAAAATTTAGAGAGTAAGACAAATTACGCAATCTTGAGACTTTAAGTCTATTTACAAAGATTATACAGCAATTAAATTTAGTTTATAAACATATATGAGTTTTCACCTGAGCTGGCCGCCCACAGTAAAGGTTCTCTTCCATCCCTGTCCCTGCACTGTACAGATGCCCCCCTCTGTACCAGTTTCTTGAGCGTGTTGATGCCTGTTTCGGGATCTTTACCATTGAGGCTATGTGTTCCACACATTTGTGCAGCATAGTGGATAGGATAGGCACCCAGGATGTCAGGCAAAGAGGGATTCGCACCATTGTTCAGCAGCAACTCCAAGCTCTCAATATCTCCACACACTAAGAATTGAAGGGGAAAAAATGGATTAATTACAATACTTTGGACAAAAGAAATATTATTTTTTGCCAACTCTTAAGATGAGTTTTTCGGAGATACTAACTTTAATCAACCGATTTTCAAATACTTTCTTTTTTGTTTAAAATCCCAATTAAGTTCAATCTCAGGTCAAACTAAAAATAAATGTGGTTTTCCAGAGAAACTACTAAATTGATTTTTTTTTTCTCGTTGAAATGCTTTACTCTGCTAGAAAATTATAAACTAGATGTTCTATTTCAGACAATGAAAAAAATTGATGTGTAGTTTTTTTTTTCTGAGAAGCTGTTGAATCAATTTTTAAAAATATTAATTTTATTAAATACTGTGCTAGAGGAAATTCCGATATTCAGTTCTCAGCAAAGGCGAAAAGGAATCTAGTTTTTTTTTCTTTTGAAAAACTAATAAATAGGTTTAAAATTTTTTCTTTTTTGTTTCAACTACCAGCTTTTTTAGAAGATTCTAATTTTTATCTCAAACAAAGCTAAAAAACAGGAGTAGTTTACCCTAGAAACTACTAAATTGATTTAAATTTTCTCTTCGTTTAAATACTTTACTGTGCTAGAAGATTATAAGTTAGATGTTCTATCACAGGCAAAGGCAAAACATATGTAGTTTCTTAGAAACTACTAAATCTATTTTCTAAAACGTTTTTTTTTAAAATTTATTATTTATTTATTTTTCCTATTAAAAAAATTCTTTAACGTCCTAGAATATTTAAATTCAGATGTTCTATCACACACACTGGCAAAAACGGATGTAGTTTTTTTTTTTTTTTTTTATGTGAAAAACTACTGAATCGAGATAAATAAAATGTTTCTATCTGCTAAGATTTAAGTCAGATTTTCTATCATAAGCACAAGTAAAAAAGGAAGCAGTTGTCTATGTGAAAGTGCTGAATTGATTTTAAAAACTTTACTATGTTTAAATCCGTTTGTTATGATGCTAATTTGAATGTTTCTCTATAGGTTTTGTTTAAACTTTTTGTCATTTTATTTAATTTTGCTTAAATTAACCATTTGAAAGCATTCTTGAGTTTTAATTTGAATTGTCTTAATTTTTCCACTAAAATTTCTTGTTAATGTAATACATTTTTGCAATTCCGCTTGTAGACAAATTTAAAAGAACACTCTCCTCTAATCAAACCAATAAATATTTCGAAATTTTTGAAACTTTTATGGATTCAAACTGTTTAGTAATGAAGCAACTTTTCAAATACTAAAAAAATTAGATCATTAATGCTTTTTATTTAATCTTTTTAGATTATAAAAAGTTAAATATACTTAGATATGTAATTGAAAATAAATAGTTAACCCTTTGACGCAGTTGGTACACCGGTGTTTCATTTATCTTTATTTTTTTCTGACGTAAAAATATATTTAAGTAGTTTTAATCATGAAAAACTATTTTCATTTTAAAATTCGTTACTAAAAATGTTTTTTTTATATTATCGGTATTGTATTTGTAGTAAAATATAAAATCTAAAAAAATTTATTGATAATTGATTTTGTAAATTAAAGAAATTTCAATGATGAGTAACTGTTTCTCTTAAATCTAAATAGAACTGCAAGTAAGTTAAATTATTGTTTGGAAGGGAGCCGTGTTTGAAAGATTTTACCTTTAACGCAGAAAACACTAGTGTTTTATGCTATGTTTCATAACTATAAATTATTAAAATGCTAAATATTATATTTTTCACTTATTTTGTGACCTAAATTGATACAAAATAATGAAAAAAGTATGAAAAATATGTTTAATAAAAATTCTGAGACAAAGGGTTAATTATACAGTCAGTCAAACATATAGTGAACACGGTTTATAGTGAACTCCCGGATATAATGAACGAAATGATCGTTCTCTTGCCTTGCTACACACGTATACTGTTATTTTTTGTGGATTTTGTGTGTAATTTTGAAATTTTAACTTCAAAATAAATACATATACCGATTTTTAAAACCATGGAATGTAGCAACAAGCATTTTTTCTTGTTTGCTTCGTTATTGAATTGGTTCAGCATTCAAAGAAGCCACAATCTTCCAGTATCTGGACAAATGCTTCAAGTCAAAGCAGATGATCTAACTAAGCCATTTGGTGAGACTACTTTTATTAGCTCGAATGGCTGGTTAGACATGTTTAGAAAGCGGATAAATTCTGGAAAAATTATCGGAGAGTCTGAAAGTGTTTCTTTATCTTGGAGGATCGCTCATCCGCTAAAGATTACTAATTTCTTTTTTGTAGAAGAAGTTTTGACGAAGAGTAGTAAAAAATAAAAGTTAACACATTTTTTGATACTACGTATTATTTCTCAGCCATCTTTGTATTTCATTTTATTGTTTCATTTATTTAAATAATGTGTCATAAAAGGGGGGATTTTGTAACCTTTAATTACAATTGTTTGTGAAACGGATATAGTGAAGTCTCGGTTATAGTGAACTGAAATTTCATTCCCTTGAAGGTTCACTATAGCGGGGTTTGACTGTAGTTTAAAAATGAAGAACATTATTATTTTATAAAACGAAACAGCTTTAAAAAAAAACAGTCTTAAACATAAATATCAGAGTTGTGAGGAACATTATTGCTGACCGGAAGCCCAGTGTACTGTGGAATGCCTTTCTTTGTCCACACGGTCCGGGTCCGCTCCGTACTTGAGGAAGAGTTTGGCCACGGATCTGTTACCGGCAATGATGGAGAGATGGAGTGGCGTGAATCCGTCGTTGTCCTGGACGTGGAGGAGGTTAGGGTCAGCTGCCACCACCAGTTGTGCACACGGAAGACTGCCGGACTCGGCACAATAGTGCAGAGCCGTCTTGCCATTGCGATCACGGCTCGCAACGGCAAGAGGCTGGAAAAAAAAAGACCTCGTAAATACAACCTCTTATGTTAGAAGTATACTGTTTTAGGTATACAATGCAATAGAATGTATAAATGCAGCAAGAGATTAATAAATTGAAGGTGGAAAGTAAAGAGATAAATAATGATAATAAATAATGCAAGAAAAGTTTCGAATCGCAAAGCAAATGGCAAATTAAGACATTATAGCTATGATAACATACGAGGCGGCGGGCCCGGAAATGTAAAATACCGTTCTATCCTGGTACTGCTATCTGGTGAGTAAAATGAGAAAAAAATGTTTTCCGGGCAAAAGAAATGAATTATTTTTATTCTTATTGGCGCGTTACTACTGAACAATACAGTCCAGAAATTTCACGGGAGCGAGAAATAGAGAGCGAAACCTCTCCCCATCATTTTCATGGGAGCGAGAAGGATGGGGTTAACAGCTTCCCAGATTATCCCGAGTTAACTCTCGTATGTATATATTGCAAATATTCATTATTCCGCGAAAACTCGGGCGTAGCAGATTTTGTCAGTATACGTTTTATTTTATCACGTTTTTATTCGACCGGAAGAAAAAAAAGATAAATGAATGATAATAATGTGCTGTGATTGGAAGTTTACCAAATTTTGTTTGGGAGTTTTGTTACTGGATTATGGGACTGTACGATTGTATTGGTTGCCAAATTTAAGGGGAAAAGAAGAATGGCGTAACATTTCAATGGTGTCACTTTGTGTTGTCCCTTGTTTTAAAAACTATCGCACAAAGGCTAATATTTAACTTTTTTCATTTGCCCGAGATAACTCGGGATAGCAAACTGATGGTAAATTAAATGCTTTTTACACATAAAAAAATTTACAATTTCAATTTAAAACTTCTGTATTATGTTTTGTTTTAGTTCCTTGTATTTATTAATCAGGGATCTGTTTAGAAGAAATTTATGGACCCTTCACAAAATATCTTTTCGTAAAGATGGACACTTTACAAAATATTTTATCTTTTAATCGGACCTTTCACAAATTTGTTTATCTTCATTATTGTTTTGTTAATCGAATAAACCCTTCTCAGGAAGGGGGGGGGGAGAGAAAGACAAATTCAAACAAACTAAGTTTTGTCTTCGGCAGAACCTTCTTCCTTTATTCGTCTGAAATGAATATTCTGCGTTCAGCAGTATAGGCTAAATACCAAATATTTGTATGTTGTATCTCTAAGTTAATAGCAGCAATTGCTGTTTATTTTCTAAAATTTAATTTTATTAATTATAATTTTACAGTGTTGAGCATAATCTTGTATGTCTTTACAATTTAAAAACTCCTTGAAAAAGTTTTTTGAAATAACGGACCCTATTTGCAAAAATTCACAAAAGCGGACCCTGGTTGAAAGAATGTGACTTAACGTTTATTTTATACTCACAAATTACGAGTCATTTTTTTCACAATTTTACAAAAACGGACCTTTCACAAAATATCTGGATAGACCCCTGTTAATGTAATAAAAAAATACGTTGATTCTTTGCATTTTTCTTCTCCAAACAATTAGTAAGGAAAGCGGTTAAAAACACACGCGTTTCTGAAAAAAGGTATAAGTAGCAGCACATAAAACAGAGGGCGGAATAACGTGTAAGGAAAGTGAAGGCCAGAGGGGGATTTATTTTCTTCTTTCCAATCATCTTGTCCAATCATCTTGTTTACATATATTTAGATGAAGCATTTACCAGGTGTTCCCAAAAAAGTCCCACGATTCGATAAATCTGTTAAGGAAAAGCGGCAACAGTTGGAAATGGGACTATTTGAGTCTGGAAAAAATATTTATTCTCGTCAAGTTTCAAAATTTGTTACAAAGTTCGTTAGCAGATGGCGCTACTAACGAAGAAAAACTATAAAACAATGTTTTCAATGTAACCACCATTTTCAATTTTTTTTGGAATCGTTGATCTTATTTTGTTACTTTTTAACCACATTAAAAGTTGAGCAATGTCATTACTTACCTTTTTCTGGAGGATGATCTTGACTTCGAGTGTTCTACCTTGCTCGCAGGCCACCATGAGACTGGTCTTGCCGGTGGGGCGGTGCCGGTTTTCCTCCCCTCCGGTCATGAGTGGCGGCAAGCGTAGAACGGAGCCCCTGCCCTTCCTCCGATCCACCTCTTCCTTTTTAACTGTTTCCTTTTTTTTTTGGCACTTACATCTTCATTTCTACCTTCATCACTGGCACCCACTCACGGGTCACATCTGTCCAAAACAAAGCTACGAGTTACAGATTTACGCACAAAATCTTCATTAAACACTCATCCATAAATAAAGAATACAGTAATGAGCGATATACGTGAATTCATAAATAATATAGTTCTGAGTGAGTGACAGAAATTTAATGTAGAATACTGTACTGAGCGACACACATCAATGCATGAATGAGCGACTCGCATCAGTTTATAAAGAATTGATGAAGATTACAGTACTGAGCTACACAAATCAATTCATGAAGAATTCAGTAGTGAGTGATCTGCATAAATTCATAAAGAATACAGTAATGAAAGACACAATAAATTAATAAAGAATACAGGGCTAAGTGACACAGATCAATTCATAAAGAATATAGTACTGAGCGACGTGCAATAATTCGCGTACTGTAATGAGCGACATACATGAATTCATAAAAAAACACAGTAATGAGCGACGCATGTCAATTTAAGTGTTATTTGATATAACTAAAGAATTTTTGAAATATTCTAATCGTGGGGTTCCGAATTCAAAGATCCCTTTGGCTAAAATTAATTATTCATTGTATATCATTTATTCTTACATCATTTAATTATCTAAAGAAATTTAAAAATGCAATGCCAGATTTAATTTCGTTCCAATTAAATAATTTATGAATGCATCTATTCTAAAATATTTGCCAAATTAGTTATAAAGCAAATTACATTAATTATGTCGGCTTCATATGAATAAAGTTATCCATTATGTTATGATTTATAAAAAAATTAGTTTAAGAATACAAAAATGAGAAAAAATTAAAAATAATCCAATAAAAAATAAAGCTCGTTAAAACACGATAGAATGTTGATTCCACGTCTACGTCGTCTTTTTCTTTCGCTATAACCTCCTGGAAGCCTGTGTCAATTTTATTGGACAATATATGGTGCAATTTATTGCAGAAGAAATATTTTATGGTTCTTAAATGTTTATCTGTATTCATTAAGCGTTGTCTATGTAAAAAGATAAATGGTTGAATTACCCTCGTCGATCAGAGTTTTAAGCTACAATGAAAAATTATAAGAACGTAAGAAATTCGATTAAAGTCAAGTACTCATTTGTATGGTAAATAAATATCTTATTATTTGATCTCAGTGGATTTGTTACATGACCAAAACGTGAGAAATATACTATAGATAAACCCTACAATATAAAGGAAAAACTTTATGTTAAAATTGAAAATTTTCGCAATAATTAAAAAATAACAGTTAATTTTAATTAAGCTAAAAAATCTTTTTAGTTTACGACTTTACTTTCTTCTAACTGTAAGCTTCATATTTTTTCGGAGAGTCTTATAGAAATTTCGCAGCAGTTTGAGTAATAGCATTTAACACTTTTATACGACAATTATTTGTGCTAAACTGGGAAAAACTCTCTGTAATCCTATTTTCTATAAATGTTAGAGAGTCGCAGTACCTTTAAATCAGGGAGAAAAAAAGAAAGAAAAAAAACATTGAAAAAAAAACTTAATTTTTAACAAAATAAAATAGAATTCTTATTTTGAATTAATATGAATATAGAGTTTCAAAGCTATAATCCGATGCATTGAAACGCACCGTAACAAAAGTGTATTTCTCGGAACTTTAAGGATAGAAAGGAAGCAAATTTGTCTTTCTGTCCTGGGCTCCTGATGGCAGAAGAAAGAGGAGAAAACTAAGAACGACTTTGCACTGTCGACGGAGTTTAAGACAGCAACATTTTATAGGGAATAGAGGAGAGAAGCGGTGGCTCAGTGGTTAGAGCTCTCGTCTCCCAGGTTGAAATCTCAGCGTAGATTGGTCGATAGTTATTCTGTCCCGGCTGGCACCAATCACTGTGCTGGCTTAAAATACCTTCAGTGGTATAGGGATCATGGGCTAGAATTTCCTTGCGATCAGGCTAAGCGTGGGAGGCTTCCATGGTTTTCCTCTCCATGTAACGCAAATGCACGTTAGTTCATTGAAAAAATTTTCCCGGATGGCAAATTTATCCCAATACTTGCTCCAGGATTTCCCTTGTCTTCTGGAATAAGATCAAAATTATAAGCTTGCCGAGTTAAACATTGATAAAGTTGGATTGGAAACGTGGAAAACCCCTTTACAGAGGCGAACTTGTCGCTTCTAAAACAATTAATTGGTTTTCTTATAGGAGAAAAAAATACTAATTCATAAAAAATAATTTTTCTTCCATTGAGAAATAGTAAAAACTCATAACGTTTTTTTAATGGAAAAATAGTTAATATATTATAAATTCATTACATTTTTTTTGTATAAATTAATAAAAAATGTATGTGCAAAGTCCAAATAGGCATCGTGTTCAACTAGTTTAAGCAGGAAAATGCTAGTACCACTCCGGTTTACCCCCTTCTCTTGCCGTCTGAGTTTGGTCTAAAATTACGAGGTAACAAAAAAGAACGTCTACAAACCTACTATGTAGACGTTTCTTCACGGACGGCGTATATAAAATAACATAAATTACTAATTTAAGATACGATTAATATGGGAACACCATGACTAATGAATGCGGAAAGGCTTCATTGGTATTCAATGGGTCATGGAATATTCTCACGAACATTCCATTCTGTTCTGCACCCTGAACAATTCTACAAAAAACTCTTCAAAATGCTAATGAGCAGCAACTGCCCTTTCCGTTTCTTCTTACTTCCCAGTTACGTCAGAGAGGGCAACGGACAACTCGGGCATTTAATAACATCGTCTGCTGTTTTTCTTCAACTAAGAAACCACTCGAAATCGTTTGTTTTTTTGAGGTACTTGATGTGCATTTGCCATGACAACGTGTCGTTTTGTCAGATGATGTAAGATTCTGAAAAAAAGTTGTTTTGACTAAGACAGGTTCTCTTAGTCATTTGGTCTAAGTAACTAAATTAATGAAGACATTTTTTTTTTCCGAAATTTATTTTAGAATGCTTGCGAAGTATTTATTGACACCTGTGCCCAATCCGCAATAGTTTTTAATGTACATTTTCGTGTTTTATTTTTGGTTCCACATTATCCACTATAATTTTCAATTCTAATTGTGTATTTATTAATGGATAAAATATACACAAAATATTTGTTTATTTATTAATGGTAAATTATGGGAGTAAGAAAAAACGAACTAGTCTTTTTTCCTAAATTTTTTGATCACTATTAAAGTTAAGTAAAAAAAAGCAATAGCAATTTCAACACAGTCGTTAGATTTTAAGAGCAACATTACAAAAATAAATGTTTGGTTGTTCCACATAAAATATGCTTTGAATTTATGCTTATCTACTATTCCTTCCGAAGAATATGTCAAATAATTTATAGGTTTATCTGCTAAAAGCTTATGAATATACAGTCCCTGGCCAAATTATTAGTCGCAACATAAGATTCTATGTAAAATCTTAATTATCAGGTGATAATATACAGCTTTATTGTTTTGACGCGACTGAAACCGATATACACTTGATAACGCTCAGTTGGTTAACATTGTAATGTAATATGTTAAATACGAATAGGAAATTTATAAAAAAATCTCCTGAATAAAAACCCATTACATGAATGTTTCCTATTAACTCGCGCAAAACATGTAATTAAAAAACTACAGTGCGTTTAATAATTTGTCTAATTATTAAATTATTATTATATTATTAAATTGTATCTAATTTTGTCTAATTATTACAATACAATAATATAATACCTGATATAATAAATATTCTATATTTATATAATATATCGTCTAATTTATCCAATCGTCGAATTTATATTATATATCGCCTAATTCAACCAATTGATAAACGAACATAAACAAGTGCAAACCGGTTTCAGTCGCATAAAAACAATAAAGCTGTATAGTATCGCCTGATAGTTACGATTTTACATAGAATCTTACAGTGCGTCTAATAATTTGGCCAGGAACTGTATTAAATAAATACCCTTTACAAAATTAAATGGCGAATTCTAAATTTTCTTCGTCAGATCTAGCAATATTTCGAAGCTATCATCGAAGATTTATCGTTATTCCGAAATTGACATCGTCGTATCTAGCATTATTCCGAAATTGACATCACAGATTTATCGTTATTCTGGAATTCTCTTCATCCAGATATAGCATTATTCCGAAACTGACATTACAGATTTATCGTTATTCTGGAATTCTCTTCATCCAGATATAGCATTATTCCGAAATTGACATCACAGATTTATCGTTATTCTGGAATTCTCTTCATCCAGATATAGCATTATTCCGAAACTGACATTACAGATTAATCGTTATTCTGGAATTCTCTTCATCCAGATATAGCATTATTCCGAAACTGACATCACAGATTTATCGTTATTCTGGAATTCTCTTCATCCAGATATAGCATTATTCCGAAACTGACATTACAGATTTATCGTTATTCTGGAATTCTCTTCATCCAGATATAGCATTATTTTGAAACTGTCATCGCAGATTTTTCGTTAGACCAAAATTGTCATAGTCAAATCAACCATTATTCGACATTGTTCTCGCAGATCCAGCATTATTTTGAAATTGTCAGATGTTTATAGATGTTCCGAACTGAAGTTGTCAGATGTTAAAGATTTTCATAATGTAATTAGCAATTTTAATGCTTAATTAATTCTAAATAATGATTAAATGTCATAAATTCTAATAGATAATTAGTATAAATCGAATCTAATTGACGTTTAGCAGCGATAAACTCAAATTAAGGCTTAGTTATTAACATTAATTGATTATTAATTATTATTTAATTTTACTATATCTATTTTGAATCCATTTTTAACTCCACTTTGAATTCATTCTTATTAATAATTATCAGCCTTAAATGATTAGTCATTAACTATAAGCGACTAATCTCGAAATATTTATAATTTGTTATAAACTTAATTGATGAGTATTACTCATTAAGACTAATTATGAGTTACTATTTATTATTGATGGTTATCTCTAACAAATGCAACCTTTAACTATTTGTTGTTGTCATCGTTTAAGGCAAGGGTTGCGATTGTTTTGTTTCCCAGTGGCGCCATCTATGGCCAAGAATTCGACTTCTGTCTTACCCGTTTATACTAATTATGAGTTACTATTGATTATTGATGATTATCTCTAACAGTTGCAACCTTTAACTATTTGTTGTCGTATGCTACTAAGGCAAGGGTTGCGATTGTTTTGTTTCCCAGTGGCGCCATCTATGGCCAAGAATTCGACTTCTGTCTCACCCGTTTATAGAGTGGACCCATTCATACATCCATCCCCAGATCGTAATTTTGACCTGATTCTGTACCTCAATCTCTAATTCAGTAACCCCAGAGGCATAATTTGTTATGGGAAGGGGGAAGACTTTGTGACCTGACAGATTTAACGTGCGCCAGTCGCCATTTACTATACTGGGAGTCCTCCGCCAGCTGGATTCGAACTCCCGTTTTCTCGAACGTGAGTCCAGTGCCCTGCACACCAGGCTATCCCGGCCAGCCTCTAACTAGTAACGAATAGTAATTAACTTTTATTTATTGATTATTAACTCTCATCAATGATTAGTAAATATTTAAACTCATAATCAATTAAAAGAGAAAAATGTTCATTGTGGTTAGTT
The DNA here is from genome assembly GCA_949128135.1 of Parasteatoda lunata. NCBI lineage: Eukaryota > Metazoa > Arthropoda > Arachnida > Araneae > Theridiidae > Parasteatoda > Parasteatoda lunata. Next base: position 89,961,823 of record OX421977.1, read on the forward strand.
TATCCGGACCCAGTCGAATTTATCCTAATTTCAAAGAGTCTACTTTATTATTTAATCAATTTGATACAAAGCTCTTTCTTAGAAAATAACAAAGCACACCTTTTGGCTTAAAAGAGACATTGACCCATGAGATGACAATTACGACAATGAATACAAATCCAAAAGAAACATTTAAAGCCTGGCTTGGCGGTTTGCCATCGACTGCAATTTGTTTTACCTTCATATGTGATCACTAATAGATTCCTTACATATGTTTTGATACATTATAAGATTTATGAGGGTCTATTAATATCCCCTAAAAACACTAAAACCGAAACATATTTCAAATATACAGAGAAAACAAAAGTGTATTTATTATTTATAGATATTAATAAATCTGAGTTGATTCATAAAAATTACGAAAAATAATTTTTTTTATTTCGATTTTGCAATTGAGTATATTTAGAGTATATTTTCAATATGCGATAGACTGCATACAAACGCATACAAGTTTAGTGTCTTTCATATTTATTAAATTCGTTTTAAAAGTTGTATTTTAGTTTTTCTAATTAGTTGTTATTCCTAATCGCAAGCTTACGAGTTGAAAGGGGGATCATGAAATAAAATAATTGAATAAATAAACTAAATAAATTTGGAATATGCTCTAAATTATATAAGCATTTTCCTCAAAATAAAAAAAAAATGGCGTAGGTTCGGGAAAATGCAAAATTTTTTTGAGAGAATAACATAGAAGAAAACTATACATGACATAAAATATTCTGTGAATAATTTTTTTTAATCTTTTCGATATGGCTAACACTTGACATTCTAACCGTCAACATTAAGTTCATCCGTGTAGGACAGGTTTTGTTCGCAGACTGGCAGATGATAACCACTGAAAACTTTGATAATGGTGAACATTTTTAGAAACATCGTTCGCATTTATATTAATTTTACGTGATGGTTAAAGTGGAAGTTTAGAAAGATTTTGTTGTACTGTGTGCACTGTTATTTCGAGTGTTTTATTCTGTGCAAATTGAAAAAAATGGAGAATCAATAACTTTTAGACCTGTTGTTCGTATTATCATTTACTTTCGCCACTTTGTATTGTTCACTCCAATTTTAAGGTTAGGGTTAGTGTTAAATAAACTGTTTTTCTTGACAGACGATGTTTTAAGCTACGAAATCAGACTAAAAAACGTTATAATTCTTCTTAATAAACATGGGATTTAAATATCCGATTCTCAAAATATGAAGCCTCAATCTCTGAAAAATATGGCCCTAACGTTCAAACAGGAGAGAGATCGATATAGTTAGGGCCGTTTAATGTTTTTGCCTCAGCTCTGAAACTTTCAAGTGAAAATAAAACTTTTTGTTCACAATTATATGAGTCATTCTGCTAAATTTTTGTGCAATTTTTTATTACATTTTTATTTTATTTTCAAGCTTTTTAATTATCTTGCGCTTTAAATTATCTGTAGTTCAAATTTCATCCTATTAATTCTTATCGAAGTGTGAAACTTCTTTTTAGCTAACCTTGTATATGCAATGTTACGTTATAACAAAACAACAGTCGTTCGTTTGTCGGTTATGCCATGCTGTGTTGAGAGTTAAATCACAAAAGTTTTAAAAACATTTCACCAGGTGGCAGGCTTTATGCGAGCAATTTTTAGGATTTTTTTATTATTTTTTAATAAATTGATTTTCAAACCTCCAAAGAGAAATTCTAACTCCTTACCTGGAGAACATTAATGTCATTTAAAGTAGTGTAGGAAGCGTATTCCCAACTTTAAGCGCACGCATCCCATTGCGCACCTTATCACGCATCCCATTGCGCACATCCTAACCCTCGAATTAAACAGTAGTTAGATTATTCACTTTTGTGATTCTTCCCAGGCAGCGATTGTGATGAAAGCTCACGAGGCAGACGGCCTCTTCTGAAACGTTTTGATACGTGTCTTGTGTATTATGTCTACGTCCTGTAATAAATGTTATTTGTTAATGTAGTTAAGCTCCTTTCCTTTTCCCATAGTATATATTTTTTTTAAATTCATATTTTATTTGAATTCGAAAATCTTTAGAATATTAATTGAAAATATTAAGTAGAATTTATAACTGTAAAATATTTAGTATGCAACTGCTAAATATTTAGTATATAACTAGAAAATATATATATTTTTTTATATATATAAATAGAAAATATTTATTATACATATAAATAGAAAATATTTATTATACAATTCGAAATTCTTCAGCTTATAAGTAGAAAACATTTAATAGAGATTATAACATGAATATATTTAATACGTTAAATATTAAAAAATATTTAGGTTAGAAAACAATAAGCATATAAATAGAAAATATTTAATCTGTAAATATAGATGGAGAATAGAGATTATACCTAGAAAGTATTTTATACATCACTAGAAAATATTTAAGTCTATAATCTCGAAAATATTTAGGATATAAATAGAAAAACATTTAATAGAAATTAAAACTGGAAAAAATATAAAATATATTACTAGAAAATATTTAGTAGGTAACTTAAAAATATTGAGTATATATCTAGAAAATAATAAGCATATAAATAGAAAATATTTACTCTATAATTTCTAAAATATTTAGTTTATAAAGAGAAAAAATTTAATAAAAATTATATCAGGAAAATATTTGTTATCTAAATAGAAAATATTTAGTATTTATCTAGAAAATATTTAGTATTTATCTAGAAAATATTTAGTATTTATCTAGAAAATATTTAGTATTTATCTAGAAAATATTTAGTATTTATCTAGAAAATATTTAGTATTTATCTAGAAAATATTTAGTATTTATCTAGAAAATATTTAGTATATAAATAAAAAACATTTAAAAGAAATTATAACAAGAAAATATAAAATATATTGCTAGAAAATATTTAGTATTTATCTAGAAAATATTTAGTTTGTAGATAGAAAACATTTAATATTATTTATACAAGAAAATATAAAATATATTACTTTAAAATATTTAGTATATAACTAGAAAATATTTAGTTGTTATCTAGAAAATATTTAATAGAATTTTTTAAATAGGAAATATAGAGTAAATTAGAAAATATTTAGTAGAAGTTATGACAAGAAAATATTTAATATAATATGTCTAAAAAATATTTAGTATATTAACTAGAAAATATTTAGTATGTATTTAAAATTTTGTATGTAATTTAGTTTTTTTTTTAAATGTTTAAATATTTTTTTTAAACTTAAAAAAAATATTTTTGTTTAAGGATTTTACCCTTGACAAAATTCTATCTTATTATTTTCAAATAAAAAATCTTGTAAATAATATTCATATACTTCACCAACTTATTTTTAAAAAAATGATTATAAATGAGTAATTCTATGTATGACTAGCCTTAACAAAGACTCGATTCGTTGGGTTAATGTCTTAAATTAAAAACAGATCATGACCTCGATGTATTAAGCTCTTAACATGGGATTCGATGGGATCTGTTGACATCAGCGATCATATAGGAAAGATATAGGAAATCCCACTAATCAACTATAAAAGGGTCTGACAACTATCCCGTTTGACCATCCGATACCCTGGTGACCTGATTTTTTTTAATCCCCCTCGTTGGATCGCCGGGGTTGCGTGACCACTTTCAAGACAGTCCCTGAATTTGAATTGCTCTCGTCAGACTCCCGGGGCGTGGTCAATCCCAAAACCACTTTCTGCTTTCTCATAAAATATAGAGTGGTCAAGATTTCCTAAGCTCTGTTTTGTGTCCGACTTTTCTTAAGAAAATCGATACTCGTGGCCCGTTTTAATTTTTTTTCCTTCCTGATTTCCTTTTCAGAATTAAGGAGAAGGCAGTACCGATCTCCTCTTTTTTTTCTGCCCTTTTGCATTTACGAGTCTTAAATAGAAAGGAATTAAAGTGAAATATTAATATCATTTAAATCTATTAACTTGCTGAAAGAGAGATTTGTTTGAAATAATTAATTATATTAGAGTTCCTTTTGAAAAAGAAATTTTAAAAAATGAAGTAGTAAGGATTGGTAGCGTTATAAAAAGTAAAATAATATATTGACAATAGAATAAGTTTTAGATATGTGTTAAATAATATATTGACATTAGAGGAATAAGTATTAGTATCATAATAAAGTGAAAAAGAATATTTGACAATAGTAGAACAAGTATTAGTTTCATAATAAATTGTTAAGGAATATATTGACAATAGTAGAATAAGTATTAGTTTTATAATAAATTGTTAAGGAATATATTGACAATAGAAGAATAAGTATTAGTATCACAATAAAGTGTAAACGAATATAGTGATCATAGTAGAATAAGTATTAGTATCATAATAAAGTGTATAGGAATATATTGATAATCATAGAATAAGTATTAGGATCATAATAAAGTGAAAAGGAATATATTGACAACAGTAGAATAAGTATTAGTATCATAATAAAGTGTAAAGGAATATATTAGCATTAGAAGAATAATTATTAGTATCATAATAAAATGTAAAGAAATGTATTGACAATAGTAGAATAAGTATTAGTATCACAACAAAGTGCAAAGAGTAAGTCTGCAAAATAATTAATTTCATACTGTTTATTTATAGTATGAGTAAGCTAAAAAATTAAGATCTCCCAGAATAACTTTTGTTCTAATTTTCACTGACTAAGAGTCTATTCTAATTGTTCAGGAGGGTGATCTTTTAGCTAAATACTGAGATAATTATTAATTGTCTAATGAATTCATATGAAGAACGTTCTTTCTCTGAATAAAATAAAATCTTTTTTTTTTCTTTTTCCCCCCAATAGATTGAAGTTCTTAATTTTTAACCCTTTGACGCAAATGGGTCACCGGTGTCCCTTTTATATATTTTTACTATATTTTATATAATTACTATATTTTAGGTACTATTCTTTTATATATTTTATATATTTTTACGTAAACTATATTTTATGACGCTCTAATTAACAGCAAAACTATATTTTGGTATTTTTTAATTATAATAAAAAGTGTAGTAATTACTAAAATAAATCATTTAGATTTTCGGAATTATATTTGTTTTAAAATATGAAAAATTTAATGCAAAATTGTATTAAAATATCCACACAAAGAACAAAACAAAAAAAAAATAGCTAGAATTTTTATTTTATTTCATTTATATTTTAGAAATGAATCAATAAGTGATTTTGTGAATTAAAAATAAATTTAGTAATGAATAACTATTTTCTTTAGATCCAAATAACTGCAAATAATTTCAAATTTGAAAATTTTTTTTGAAATGAACCGTATTTGGAAGATTTTAATTACATTTAACGCAGAAAAAGACATCGATGTATTTCATAACAATAAATTATTAAAATTATAAATATAATATTCTTTTATTTTGACCAACAAAAATACAAAATAATGAAAAAGTATGAAAAATACATTTAATAAAAATTTTGCGTCAAAGGTTAAAATATAGGGAGGTAACCGTAATCTTGGAAATATGGTCCAATTACTTTAGCCAAGAGAGAGTTAAAAAGTTATTCACTCTTTGGACGTTTCGCCATATTTCAAAAACTTTTTATGCAAATCAAACAATTTTCAATCAAAATTAGAAGATTTGTTTAGCTAAAGATAAATCCATGTAAAATAAAATTTTATAATAAATAATTATTTCATAACTAAGTTATTTAATAATAGTCGAAAGCTTTTGAAACTTTTACATAATTTTAAACTACGTAATTTTAAGTGACGAAATACAAAATTTAAAGAAAAGTGGTTGAATTGTTCCTGAGAAATTAAAATTTAAAAATACGACTTTTTTAAAATTTAAAAAATCAGAGATTACACGATTGATTTCGAGCAAAATTGCACAGTATTATAAGAAATTGTTTTGAAACTTTAGCATAGAATATATAGATTACAAGGTAGAATATATAGATTACAAGGTGTTAATAGCATCCTTCATAATGTTTTTTTTAAAATCTTTCTAAAGTTAAATTGAATTTCCTTCTGCGTTTGTGCCCTAACGAATGATGCTTTAAATAAAGTTTGTTTGTTTTTTATTTATTTATTATTATTATTTTTTTTTAATACAAGCCACAATGCTAGAAAAACTCGTGATTATTGAATCAAAGACGGAAGAATTGTGACCTTTTGTCGTAAAGGAAATTTGTGAGGAAACTTTCTCTATAATCTCGTAGGACCAATATTTCCTAATTTTGTGAATAAAAAAAATAAAATTTTAAGATTATTTTTCTGTTTGTAGGTCTTTATGTGGCAATTGTTTGTGTGAAAATATAATTTGTTTTATCCTCGACTTTTTTTTTTAAAAATATCTTAAAAATTTATTAGAAAGGAAGAAATTTGCACATGCCATTTTTTAGACAGTTTTATGGCGTGTAAATATATTTATATATTATATGGATATATATTATTTGGATTGTGTTTCATGACCTAAATTTGAAGAAAAACATTATAAAAATATCCTACAATGTGTAAAATGTTTAAGTGTAAAATGTTAATGTATGTTAATGTGTAAAATGTTAATGTATAATTTTTTTTTTATGTAATGATTAAAAATGAATTAAAATGCAGGAATAAGTGATAAAAATGAATGATTAAATGAATAAAAAACTGGGGAAGTAGCTTCACGAATGGATGCTGCTGCTCTCTATCCGGGTGGTTTTGAGCAAGGATATACTTTTACCTTTACGGTGCTCTCTTGCCGCACCTTCCTGACTTAATACGCAAATGCCAACGGCTTGCGTCCTTGGTATGTCCAAGTGTTGTACGAAACAACAACATGAATTAAAAATAGTTAAGTTTAATTAATGGAAACTTTATCAAAAATTTTTTTAATTGCCTTTATGAGTTACTTTTTTTCTAATCTACATAAAATCGAATATTCTTCTATAATTTACAGCTTGCTTCAGAGAAAAAAGTAGTCCTCAAAAACTGTTTTGTTTCTGTGCGAATAATTGTTTAAGATGAATTCAAAATTAAAGCAATAAATCCCCCGGGGCAAAACGACAGTTGATGCGTCATCGGTACATAAAATGGAATAAACTTTACTTCCAAATAAAATTTCTCTTTCACAATTGTAGATTAAGATGATTGCGAAGCAATCATGGGGTTGGGGAGCGAAGCGAGAAGGAGTTTCGTGCTTCCTGGTTATTTAAATTGTCACAACTTAAAAACGTTTTAATCGTATAATGGAAATAATTTTGCGTAAGAGAGCTCAGGAAATACATACAGAGGATTTATCAAACTAAAAACTGAAAAATTTTGTTAAAAGTTAGATTTTAAAGGTATATAGCCACCTTAAAAAGAATACCAATTAAAATAATCACCGCCATTTAGTCGATCAGATGTTTTTGTGCATCTAGTGGAAATTCCCGTAGCTTGTAATTATCTATATTGTTGGAAACAATACTAAGAAACAGATTGATTGTCACCTTCATCAAAACAGATGCTTATCAATATATTTTTATAAGACCATAATAATTAAGTGTTTGCCCAAAATCGTTAAGCTTTGACTACGCAAACTCTTTATCGCTGATCATCAATATTGTTGCTTTCGCTTGGAAAGGAATATGGGTGACTCATTTATCAAAACACGAAGAAGAAAAAATTGGAAACTAATAACTAATTATGTAGTTTTAAAAGGTTGACTGCATCTGGTGTGAATCACTAAATCAGTTGCTTTGTCAGTTGAGCCGTTTTTCTTACAGCCGATTTCTCACCACACGCCAAGAGTATTAAAAAAAAAAAAAACCAAAAGATTCCACGGAATTTATATGCCCGCCACTAAATGCCGTATCTCATTTTGCAGGGGCGTTACACTGGTTTCATCTACCATAAACTGCCCGTAAGACTAATGGATTTCCCAAAGGCATGGTTGGGGCGGTCGGTATGACAACAAAGTCCGTTCCGCCAAGAATCAAAGCCCCGTGAAGGAAAAGCCATCATTGACCACAAGATTACGGTACACGTATGTTGCAAACTGACCACTGGGCATTCCGCAATTGACCTCTGTTTCCTAGGAAATTTGTTCGGAGCTTACCTCCCATTACAACTATTACATTAATTGCAGCGATTTTTGTATTCCAAACGCGCCAAACGATCGCTTGAAATGAGCAAACGATTTTTTTTGGAATGGTCAGTAAACGCGGAAATGTTTTATGAATAGTTAAAATTTGTTTATGCATTCGTGGCATCAAACAGGTTGATTGGAATTAGGCGAGAAAAAGGATTAAAAGGGATTAATTATTAACGAATATTAATGCTAGCAATTATTCTTCAAATATTGAGATTTATGATGATGATGATGATGATTGATTATATACGAAAGGTGGCAACATGATTGCTTAAGACGATAAAAATATTATTCCATCGTCTGATATGGAGTAAAACGTTTCGTAACTGTTTGTTCTTAGTTTACAACTGTAATAATTACATAATTTACATAAAATATGCTTTGAATTGATTGTACCTTTCGAACAGCAATTAATCACTGGTGAATTAAGCTAGTTGTAGAAGAAAACTGAAGAATATTAAATGCTAGCATTTTGAGTTTTGTTCGCTTGTTTGTATCTAGGTTATGTTTTTTGTTTTTAACATTTATCGCAATGTTAAATATAGACATTAAAGAAAAGTTGAAGCAATTTGCTTTCAAGGTTCTTTTTTAATCAAAATCTTAGGCTAAAACGATTTTGATTGGCAAAAAAGGAGCTCAAACCTTTTTTTCTAGATTTTAATTGCCTTATGACATTTTGAAATGCGTTTTCAAAATTTATGGATTTTAGTTTTGTTTATTTATTTGTTTTTTGACTGGGACAAATATTTTTGAGCGATAATTATTTAAAGTAATTTTCCAGTTAATTTCACTACCCTCAATGTTTACATACAAAATAATATGAGGAAAAAAATTTGACTTTGGCATTGATGAATGGATGAAATACCTCGCGATTGACATTTTAATGAATTTGATAAAATACCCAATCGCAGAATGTCTAGAGCATAAAGAAGCTGTTTACAAAACATCTTTTTATATAATTCTCCTTAGGCTCTTCACGCCGGTATCCAGCCTATTTCTCCATGAGCCCGGTCGTTGGCTTTCTCTAATCCTTTAAATTTTAAATTTTTTTTAAATCCGCTTTCATTTGTCACTACCAAGTCATTCTTGGTCTTTCCCTTTTTCTCTTGCCATCAGGGATCTTAGAAAGAGAAACATACGGTAATTTTTCTCTTAATATTCTCAACATGTGTCCCGAGAATTTCCATATTCTTTTAATGATTTCATCTTTTATCTTGTATTTGGGTTTGCTTTCTCTAATATTGCTCCGTTTCTAACGTTAAAAATGATTTTGAGAAATTTTCTTGAATCAGATATTTTGAAAAACCTCATGTCCTTAGATGTCTGACTTACTAAGACGCCATGTTTCATATTTTATTTTATCACCGGCGTTGGACAGCCGACGTAATTTTATGGGTTTACGACTACTAATGTTCAACTCCGTAGCCTTGTAATTTTGAACCCAATCCAGAAGACAAGGGAACTCCTGGTTCGAGTATTGGGAGAAATTAGTCTTCGAGGAGGAATTTTTGATGGAGCTAACCCGCATTTGTGTTACATGGAGAGGAAGACCACGAGAACCTCACACGGTTAGCCTGTCTGCAACAGGACTCTAACCCATGATCCGTCTACCACTGAGGATATTACACGTCAGCTCTATGGCCGGATCAACCCGGATGCGGAATTCGTATCGACTGGGATTCAACCCGGTTCTTCGCATTGGAAGGCGAACGCTCTACCCCCTGAGCCATCGTGACATCCTGTTTTACAGTCGTATACTAAAATTGACATTTATTTTGGTCCTGTATTTAATGCTCGTTGATTTCCAGAATTTTTCGAGGTTTCTTAAGAGGACGACATATCCAAAAAATAACCATAAAAATTTTCGTAGCAAATTCTCTTTCTCCTTCATTACTAATTTAAAATGTAAAAAGAAAGAAAAGTTCAGGCAAATCTAGAGTAAGTTATGAAGTTTCAATTGCTGAAAACAAAAAATACTTTAAAATATTAAAATGCAAACAAATTATTAGAAGAGAACACCTCCATTGCGGGATTCTAAGTTTATCATCTCATAATTTGTTTTCATTTGTATATTTTAAAATTTCCTTTACAGCATTTGAAACTTCATGGCTTACTCTAACTTTGTCTGTACTTATTTTTTCTACACTTCAAATTTTGAGAGGAAAATTGTTGTTCTTGCATCTCCTGTGTTTAATATCTGCTTCTTCACCCCCCCCCCCATTGCTGTAAAGAACATAGGTGAATTATTCTGCATTGCCAGTTTTGTCTTTATCAATTTTTAGTTTTATGTATTCTTTTCGTTTATAAACATCCCCACATTATTTGCATATTTATTAAATAATTACGTCTTATTATCGGAGTCAGAATATCTCGATGATATTAGCATGATGTCGTCTGAAATATCCAGGTTTTCTAGGAACAAAAGATATTTCCATGTCCATAAGAAATCCCTAAAAGGCTCCCAAAGGAAAGAATATTCCCTTCGGAACATTTAGTCATTGAAAGTCTATTCATTGTTTTTTCAAATTATAAAGCTTCAATATATGAAAATAACATTTGGGTTAAAATAACTTAATCGCCAATTTTATCAAAAAAAAATATTTTTTCACGTACTATTAAATACATTTGCATTAGTTGTCGTAAAAAAAAAACATGACTATTTTAGATAAAGAAAAATCTAAACACCAGGACCTGCAACGTTTTATATTAATTTAAAAAAAGAAATACCTCCGAAATTTAGAAAAAGTGGGTTCAACTAACCCGGATTTATTATACTTAACCTATAAAATTATTTTATCATATGCTCTGGGGTAAAATGCATGTTAAATCTTTTAATTAACCCAAAGAACAGCTTAAGAACAACTTAAAAATCAGAGCAAGTTCATTCGTTTTGAACATAATTCTGATTAAGCTTAAATTTTCCTCAAAGTCATTTTACTCCTAACCTAAACCTAATAATAGTTTAAACACAATTATAACAAATTACTTTTATATACTATTAAATACAAAAATTTACTATAATTAGCCAACCGAATCATTTTATTATGTGCATTGGGGTAAAATGTATGTTAAATCTTTCAATTAACCAAACGAACAGCTTAAGAATAATTTAAAAATCAGAGCAAGTTCATTCGTTTTAAACATAATCCTGATTAAGCTCAACTTATCCTCAAAATCATTTTACTCCTAACCTAAACCTAATGATAGTTTAAACCCAATAATAATAAATTATTTTTATATACTACTAAATACAAAAATTTTGCGATAATTTTCTTTAAACTAAACTGCTACAGATTAAGAAAAATTAGACTTTAGGACGAGCATAGTTTTTTATAAATTTTTCTTTTTAAAAAAGCACATCCCAATTCTAGAAAAAGTGGGTTCAACTAACCCGGATTTACGATAATTAACCTACAAAATCATTTTACTATATACACTAAGGTAAAATGCATGTTTAATCTTTTAATTAACCCAAAGAACAGCTTAAGAACAACTCAGAAATCAGAACAGGCTCATTCGTTTCTGAGATATCGTGCTGAGGATAAAATCATTGTCTATTTGAAGGCAGAGATGGACACTAATGTGGCGTGTGGCTATAAATATAAAAAGTTTATATATATATATATATGTTTTTCGTTACTGTAGGTCAAGGTTTAAAGATCAATAAAATGTTCTAGGCAGTCAAAAAAGCACTGCTTCTAAAGAATAGCCTGCCACACCTTTTTTGGAAGAAAAAAAATTTATCTATGAGAATTTTCGTGTTCGGATTTCATTATCTTTGAGAAATCCTCAAAATTTATAATTAATAGTTTTCTTTTTCTTAACAGGGTATATCTTGACATTGTCATTTGTGTTTCTGCTTTTTTTTCCTTCTTTTATATGATAATGAATATGGTTAACTGTAATTTAATTCAAAACTGCTTGGTTCTAGTCATGTTAAGATTATAATAATTTATTTTTTAAAGTGCTTTTCGTGCTTTGAGATGAATAGTATCTTCGTTTTCTGAGTAATTACCACTGCGAAAAGAATTTAAATGTACTGTTTTTTTTTTAAAATTTGGTAACTCAGAAAGTATTCAATCGATTTCGTTTAAGTTTTGTATTTCGCAATATAAAATTACTATCTTTAAAATTTAAATTCTCTTTATATCTTTTCAATTCAAAATGTTTTCAACTATTATTAATCCCTTAACTTAAAAGATCGAGATTAAACAGCTATGCGCAACCCGTTGCATGGAAAGATACAACTAAGTAACCGCTGTGGTGGAACTTTTCGAGCCTATCATTGAAACTCTTCAAAACATATCAGAATGGAAGGATAAGGAATCAGCTACTCTTGCTAATTCTTTACTGTGCACATTATCTAATTGCCAGTTCGTAATATCTCTTTTATGCATTTACAAAGTTTTCACCATAACAATCCATCTTTGTAGATACCTACAAAAAACAAGCATAGATTTGATAGAGGCAGTGAGTCTCGCAGAAGATGTTATTGAAGAACTAAAATTAATGCGTGAAAATGTCACTGAAACATTCTCTGAAATATTCAGCTCTTCTTCTCTTATGCTAACAAGCATTGGATCTTCCATACAAATCCCTAGAATAACGGGACGACAGAAAAATCGTGCTAATTTTCCCTCGTCGACACCCGAAACATATTTCAGAGTTAATGTATTTATTCCATTTATAGAAAATTTTATAACACAATTATACTTAAGATTTGTATCGCATCGTGATATTTTGAAAGAATTTCAGTGCCTTCTTCCTGCCGATCCTTTCATTCGCCAACCTTCAAACATAAAGGCTTTTGAAGCACTAGTGGAATTTTACGCTCAAGATTTGGATACCTGTAAAGAAAGCCTTAAGTCTGAACTAAAACTCTGGAATAAAAGATTGAAAAGGATTAGTGAAGACGGAGGTAGTGTTCCAAAAACTGCTGCGGATGCTCTTGGAATGTGCAATAAAGATATAACACCAAACATTTTCAAACTCCTAGAAATATTAGTCATTCTACCTGTTTCAACGAGTGCAAACGAAAGATCCGTTTCGACTTTACGCCGTTTAAAGACTTATTTACGCAATTCAACGGGTAATAATAGAATGAATGGATTGGTGCTCTTATACATTCATAGATAATTTACCCCAGATGTAGAAGACATTTTAAAGGAACTTGTAAAAAACCCCCCGTCGTTTGGATATTACTGAATAAATCAATAAATTTTTCGCGTGTTTGTATACTGGTTTAATTCCCCATTTGTTGGTCAAATTTATTGGTTTTCTATAGAATATTCACATTTATACGGTTATTATTTAGCTAGCTGTTACATTATGAGTAGTTTTCTCTGGTTTGATTAATTCCTACTTTTTAATAAAAATAAAATATTTTACCTCTTATTATAAAAATAAAAATAAAAATATGTTCTTAAACTTACGAAATCAAATTAAAATTTAACTAAACAATGTTGTCTAAATAAAGAATCAAAATTGTCTAGCTGTCTAAATTAGGGAAATAATAGTGTTTTTTTACATACTCGAATTTCTTTTAGCAGTTTCAGAAAATTATGAACACCCCCCTTGAAACAATTCTGCGTACGCCACTGACCACGAGAACCTCCCACGGTTAGCCTGCAGGGGTGATTGTGAGTCAGACAAAATTCCGGAAAGTTTCTTGAGTAAAAAAAAAAAAAAAAAAAAAAAAGATTAAATCGAAAATTTAGAAAGAAAAAAAAAAAATTAAACAAGGTTTTTTCCTTTTTCGCAGTATTTTTCAGTTTACTTAAAATATATATATAAAATTTTACACATACCTGTGTCGACCTGGAGAAGTAATTGAAATATACAAATATGTCTTTCTTTATTGAGTTTATGATTATAATAACTACTTACTGATAAAATAAAATATATTAATCTTGAACATAAGCTTATAAAGGAGCTCCTTAACATATAAAATAAACTTTGTTTTTAAGTTCCACCTTTGAGAATTTGATTTCCAGAAACATTTGTGATCAATGATTTTTTGATACGTCTGAACCTTCGATCTCCGGAAACTTCCGGATCACGGTTAGCGAAAAATCCGGAAATCCCGATTTTTTCCGGAACGCAATCAGCCCTGCCTGACGGCAAGGGGGCTCTAACCCATGATCCGTCTACCACTGAGGATATTTCACGTAATCACTGTTGTCGGTGCAAGCAGGATGCGGAATTCGTATCGACCAGCCATTGCCGGGATCGAACCCCGGTTCACCTCATTGGAAGGCGAACGCTCTATCCCCTGAGCATAAGCATAACTTTTAACATTTAATAAATTGTTTTTCTGCTTACAGACTATTTACGATTTTTTTTATAATCAAAATAGAGGGCACTGGTTGCAGATGGAAAAACTTAAGTCACAAATAGCTGTTACACGCACAGAATGATAATAAAGATATCATGTTATTCCCTGAAATGAGTTATTTGAGTCGATATGGCTAAAGGGATAGACTGCTAAGGGATAGAGTGGTCGTAATAAAATGACCAATATTTGATTCCCATCCAAGGCTGATCGATACGGATTCCGCACCCTACTCTTACCGATCTCAGTGCTGACGTAAAACATCCTCAGTGACAGATGGATAAGGGGATAGACTCCTCTAGCCATCGGGCTAACCGTTGTAGGTTTCCGGGGTATTCCTCTCCACGTAACGAAATACGAGTTCGTGCCATCAAAAAGTCCTCCGAGAAGGCTAGTTTGCCTTACTGCTTGATCGAAAAGATCTCATTGTATTCTGGGTCGGGTTCAAAATTACGAGGCTGCGGAATTGAACATTGATAGTCGTAAACCCAAAAATGGGTTAACTGTTGAACAGCGGCTATAAAATAAAATAAAATAGCTATTTAATATGGGGTCACAGCTTTCACTAAAAAAATTTTTTTACACACAATTTTAGAGATTCAGGCTAATATGAATATTTAAACAACAGTCCTGATAACTAATTATCGATTGCATTACACTTATTGGGTTAATAAAGCAAATCTCTCATAATTTCTGAAAATCATGTCTGACTTGTATAAGGAATCAAAGATAGGATAAATAATGATCTGGAGGCATTTAACTTTACACTAAATGTCATTACTAAAAGGCGCATGCAGGAAGCATGAAAGTTTTATTTTAATTTGGACAGAAATCCCTAAATCAGTTATACGAATACGTGTATATACTTAACAATGCAAATGAGATATGGCTGTATTAAATGCCCCTTTGCAAAAACTAATTTGAGGCTGTTAATTATGCATGTGGTGGATTATTGGACAGAAATCGGGCGCAATCATCTCTCCGTTTCAGTTGACCTATTTCGAAAGAAAGCACTAAAAGCTAGCCATTCTAGAGAAATGTTGTGTTTGATAGTTTGTATAAAAGATTGATATTTTGTATTGATTACCCATTCATTTTTTATTTTATTTTTTACATTAACTTCGGAATCTTTGTTGTTGTGTAAAATGGCACTTTTTAAAAAATAAATATTTTAAAAAGTGCTGTGAAAACGGTTCTCAAAAGGTTGGAGCTTAACAATAAATCGATCAAAAAAAGCATAATAAAAATAGAATAATGAAAAAAGAAATGAAAAAAATTAATAAAAATCCGAAAAAAAGATATAATCACTTCATCAGCTCACACGATTATATCCGCAAAATGGAGGGAATTCTAATATTGCATCAATATAGCCAAAGCAAAATATATCAATACAATAGTGTGAGGAGCGCTCAAAATTATTTTTGTAATAAAATAGAACACATTAAGTAATAAATATCACGTGAAAAACAGAAAATAAAACGTAAAGAAAAAATAGAACAAAACATAAAACGAAATCGATAAAGCAAGTGGCGAATTCAAGTGAACTTACATAAAACGGAAAATTTTCGAGAATGATTTAAAATATTTTTTTAGTAAGATTGCCAGATTACAAAATGTGAAAACAGAAGCGCAAAGTGAGGTAAAAGCGTAAATAGACGGGTTTTTTTTTATAGTGCGTTCTTACTGCTGTACTGTATCTATATATTGCATTGCGGAGATCATTGAAACTTGTTTTATATTAAAAAATGAGCCTCGTGAATTTTCATAGATGTCGAAAATATATATTTTTAGAAAATTTTAACGATCAATTTGTTTAATCTTATATTCAGAAAATATATCGCTAACGTAAGGAATGAGACTGGGATTTTTTACGTATATATTTTGGCAATGCGGAGATCATTGAAACTTGTTTTATATTACAACGTAAGTGTCAGTTTATTTGCAAAATAGTAATATATAATTATATATTCAAGAAATATTTGTCGAATTTTTTTTTAAAAAGAAAAGAAAGATTGTTGAGTCCAAACTATGACGTTCACAGTATATAACGAACATAAAGAAGGACTATTATTAAATTTTTCCTTGATTTTTCATATTAAAAGTTAGCGTCTGTTTGGTACAAAGAATACTCAAATGACGGGGAAATTTTTTTGAAAAGCTTGTTATTTTTAAACATGCTAAGTTCAGAGAATATGTCGTTACCCTGAAGGAGTAAGCTTTTTTAATTTATGTATTTTTAATAAATACAGAAACAGTCTTTAACTTGTCTCATATTAAAGAGAGGGAGCTACTCTGTTAGAAAATGCTCATGTAAGTTAAAGAATATTTACGGGCAATATTAACTATAAGTTTGTTTTGTCCGATATATTTTAAGTTCAGAGAATATTTCTTTAAGGACGATTTCCGAATTTTTGCAATGGGGGGAAAAATTAAAACTTACTTTATACAATAAATTGAGCTTCAATTTGTTAGAAAATATTCATATCTATCAATAAATATTCATTGAAAATTTTAAACATTAGTTTTTCTAGACGGAAACAGGCTCAATTCAGGTAGTATATAGTATATCGTTATCATAAAAAAGGACTTCTGAGAATTTGTTTAAAAATTTTTTTTAAAATGCACCAAATATTTAAAACTTATTTTACATTAAAAAGTAAACACCAATTTCTTAAAAAAATACTAATTTAAGTATTTTTAAAGAAGAAAGACTTAAAAAAAAAAAAAATTTGAGTCCATGACATGTTAATTTCAGAGAATATATCACTAACGTAATGAAGGACATGGCAGCGATTTTTTTCTTTTATAATTTTTGAAAAAAGGAAATAATTTTATATTTATTTTATATTGAAGAGTGAGCATCACTTTTTAAGAAATACTCTGAAAAGTCAAGCAATATTTACAGAAAATATTTGGTTGTTAAAAAAGTTCTGCAATACCCTTGCAGCATCCGTGGCAGAAAGTTCTTATGCATGTTAATAACGAATCAAAACCCAAAGTTCAGTTTTATCCATAGTCATTGAGAGCTTTTTGATGAAAGTTTAAACTAAGAACATTAAAAAATAACAACAGAAAATGAAAATTCATAATTTATTCATTCAAATAAAATTTGCGCAAGTGAACTTTTCATAACAACCTAATCATAAAGATAAAAATTTTCGAATTAAAAATTATTTGAAATTTATTTTAAATTAAAAATTAAGCGCGTATTTTGTAAAAATTACCTATGTATGTCAAGAAATATTAATAGAAAATTTTAAAGAAAAGCTTGTTTTGTCTAGTTTGGGAAAAAATATCCACGAGCGTTATTTTAATCGGTAACAGTTGAATTAGTTGGCGTTTAATTAGTTTTTAGCGTTTAAATAGTTTTAATGATTAAGTAAATGCAAGAAAAAGAAAAAAAAAAAAAGAAAGAAATTCGAATACTAAAACTAGCATCAAATTGACTATTAGGGTCATATTTTCTAAATTGAGACTATCCTTTTCATTTTTTGAGGTGAGGAGATATTCCTTTGGAAAAAAAGAAATTTCTATTGAGTTTATTTTATTTGTAACCATCCTTGAACAGCTGACCCAATTTTGGGTTTACGACTACCAATGTTCAACCTCCGTAGTCTTGTAATTTTGAACCCAATCCAGAAGACAAGGGAACTCCTGGATAAAGTATTAGGAGAAATGAGAAATTTGCCTTCGTGGAGGTCTTTTCGATGAAACTAGCCCCCGCAGTTTCGTTACATGAAGACGAAAACCACGAAACTCTCCCACGGTTAGCCTAACGGTAAGGGGACTCTAACCCTCCCTGATCCGTCAACAACTGAGAATATTTTACGCCAGCACTGTGGTCGGTGCGAGCCGGGTGAGGAATTCGTATCGATTAGCCATATCTGGGATTCTGACGTTAGCGATTAGCCATCTCTCGAGCCCAGTTACGAAAGTAAAAGCATAATAACATATCATGCAATCATGTCCGAGTTGGAAAAAAAAAAAACATGAATCAATGAGAAGTTTATAACAGTTTCGATTGATTAACCACATCTCTCTCCAGTGTTAATTATTAAACATTATAACTAAAATTGAATTTTAAATTATATTGTTCCCGCGCAAAATAAGTAATTAAAATTAAAATAAAAAAAGGGTTTGTTTATATGAAATGTTTGCTTTTAAACTTTCATTTCAGACCAACTTATCACTCAATTTGTTTTGGCGTTTTATTGCCAGTGCGAGAGAAGAAATTGGATCAGTTTTAAGACTATATTCATATTTGTGTTTTTTCAAATATACTTACTAAAACTATTTTAAACTATGAAAAAGGTTTTCAGAAAAATTTAAAGGTATTCATTTTCATTTTTTATTTTATATCATAAATATTTTTTCGTAAATTAGTAGGAATTGATTTACATTTTTTACTTTAAATCATGAAAAAAGTTTCACGAGAATTTGAGAGAATTTTTTTTTTCCTGGTTATTAATGAAAAATTTTCTCACGAGCATTTAAGAGAATTCATTTTTTGAACAATAAAACATTTTTCAAATAAAGTTTAAGGAATTTTCTTAAATTATTCCTTTTAAATCAGGAAAAAGTATATCTTATAATTTTATAATTTTTCAAGTAATCTTAAAGAAAAAGTAATCTTATAATTTTTCATTTTGCATAATGAGAAAGTTGCTCTAGCATAAATGTAAAGAAATATTATATTAATTTAAAAAAATTATCAAAATTGTGCCCTTCATGTTCTCACTAGTTTGAGTCGACTCAGCGTTTTTTTACCTGTTTTTATTTATTTTTTTTATTTTAAACCTCACAACTAGTTTAGAACAATGTTTGATCCACGTAGTAGAGTAATAATTAAATGAGAGGCAACCCGGCTCTTGTGATTAAATTTTCGAACTCCTAATTAAAATAATTTCAGTACTTAAATAATAATAAATTTAATAAGAAATAAAATATAATTTTAATAAAGAATAGAATAAAATTTTAATAAAGAATAAATTTAATAAATTAATTCAATAAAAAATAAATTTAATTAAAGATTAATTCAATAAAAAATTATATAGTTAAACCAATGATTGTAAATTTAAATAATTTATGATGGTTTGAATAAGTAATATTAATTTAAATGAAATAGTAAAACAGTAAATAAAACAGTGTGATGTAATGTCATTCTTACTAAGAACGATTTCTACGAAATTCTTTTTAGAAGTTAAGCCTAATTTAAATAATTACACTAACTACCGATCATTGACTCATTAAATGCTTAAATAACTATGCAATACCATTTAAGGTGAAGCACCATATTTAACGTGACCTTTTACCATTTGCATAAAATATTTTCAGACGATGATTCTTCTCGAAATAAAAAGATAATTCCAAAAAATCGAATTCGGAGCAACACTTGCAGAGATAATAAAGAAACGTAACTGACTATCACGTCTATCATGGTGTTCGATTCAGAAAAAGATCTAATTTACATGGACAAGTGGGCATTAAACTTTAGGATGAAAAACTCATGGTCATTCGAGGTCTCAAGCGTCCCGCCCAAGCGACCTTGATGGGTAAATTCAGCTTCTGTTCGTTCGCGAATCCTTCTGATGATCGGTTCGTTATCGATCCGTTTTTATTTCGGTTGGCGGTGCGAATCAACGTCCGAATAAGTGGCATTCGTTTATTAAATGGTTGTGTTGTTCGAATAGAATGTTCCATCGTTGGGTCTACCTAATGAAATGGGGACGCAAACCCATTATCGCTTCGGTCACGGATATTCCGAATTCCATGGTAATGGGTTTTGGGTTGCGAATGGGGGTATTGCGATTAAATATGATTTAACTTTTCGAAGTTTGTAGTGTAGTAAATTTGTGTAATTGTACGACTATGTGTAATTAGGGAAATAGCATGAAGTGTTTAGTTACTAAAATTAACTAGAATCAATTTTGAAAACGATGTTATTTTTGAGTAATTTTAAACAAACGCTTCGTTTTCATTGAAGTGTTTAAAACCGGTGATTAACAGCCTACTCATTTTTTTTTTTTCGGTTTGCGACTATCAATGTTAAATTCCATAGCCTTGTAAGTTTGAACCCTATCCTAAAGAGAAAGAAACTAATGAATCAAACATGGGGATAAATTAGCCTTCATGGGGGACTTTTCGGATAATGTGAAATATCATTTTCGTTTTATGGAGAGGAAAACCATGGAAATCTTCCACGGTTAGACCGATGGCAAAGAGGTTCTAGCCCATGATTTTTCCACCACTGAAGATATTTTTACGTTAGCTCCGTGATTGGTTCAAATCGAGAGCAGAATTTGTGTCGACCGGCCATCGTTGGGATTTGAATCTGGGTCACAGCTTTAGGCTCAGTCTATCCCCGAGAATTTTGTAATCATTGCTCTAAATATCTATTTTTAGGATCCTTGTCAAAAATTAAAACTAAAAACTGTACACATTAGGGACAGCCGATTAATATTTAAATGAGGGGAAAACGAAAAAGCTATCGATATCTCTCGAATCATTTGACTGAGAAACATCAAAACCAGCTTGATAGCTGGGGAAACCTCGTTGTGTTTCTAATACTCATTTTTCCTCTCAATCATTTCTGCAACCTGATATTTTTTCACGTTTTCCTTTTCCCCCCTCAATAGTGATTCCTCTGATATCGATATCGTTTTTGTTTTTCTCGAATAAATATAAATTTGTGACCATCTTCATATCATGCATATAAGGTGACTATTACAGATAAAAATTTCAATTTCAGCATGAAAAAGTTTTCGTTTTTTTTTAAAAATGTATTTCAATTTAGAGTAAGTCGAAAGTCAAATCTCAGTAGTTGAAACTCTAATTTTCGATATCGTCATCTGGGGTTACTTATACCATTTTCGAACACAGATTCTGTTTTGAGTTTTCTTGTCATAAGCTCCACGCTTTAGTAAAGTTTAGAGCAAATATTTTAACACTACGATTGTTTAAATGGTAAATTTACAAATGACTACTTATATTTAGCAAGATTATTTCATTATATGTTTACACTTTTCATAATTTTAGCATCCAACTATTTAGTTTTAAATTGCATTCTTTATAAATATTTTTAAATGCCAAAGGCCTTCCACCTACAGGTTACTGCCGCTCACTAACACCGGAATAACTCTCTCAGTTCCTTGGCAATCCGTGCTCGCTTTGCTTTCCCACCAGATACTAGAACATTTAGTAATCTTGTTTTACCAATCTACACATGTGTAGTTCAAAACTGTCTTACTCAGCACTTGGTTTGAAAACTTATAACTCCTAAATTATTAAAAGAAGTAATACATATTACTTGGAGGCTCCTGCTTGCTATTAATTCAGTTTTTAGCCTTAGTATTTATTTATAATCGGATACTTGCACATCGAGAAGGATACCTGTACTCGAGAAAGTCAAACATACCTATACACGTGACCTATGACGCCAGCTGGTTGTCAATAAACAAAATGGCGTGTGAAAGTTGAGCGAAGTTTTTCCTCATAAGTTAGAATGCGTTAGCGATTTACAATGTTGCATTAGAAATTTACACATGCAAATAATTTGGAACGGGTATTTTTATGGTTGGTTTAATGTGTTTTCCTTTAAAAAATTTCTACGTAATGAAATTCATCGTTGTTTCCTTTACTGAGTAATTCTAGAGAAATATACAGAGATGTCCATGCCCGAGGCTGAACCATATCATTTGAGTGGAATAAATTAATTGTTACAATTTCGTGGTTGTGAATGGCAACTAGTTGTTCGCACTATTCCTATTGGACGATTCGTATTCTCATTCTAATAGAAACGTACTTCTATTGGCTGCTAGTAACTGATTGAATGGATTCCAGAAGACAGGACGTCAAACGGATTTAGCGCCACGCTATGGCCAAAGGCTTAAGTACCAGGTAGATTGATGAATATATCGTTTTCTTTTAGTTTTAATGGAATTTATGAAGATATTTGTAATCGTTTGGTTATGTGTTTTGTTTTAAGTTTATGAACTGCTTAGATTTTAATTATTTAAGGATGTAGAGTGTGTCAATGAAAAGAGAATTATTTTTCGTAAAGTTAATTGCGATTCATGTTAAATATTTAAATTTCCAGCTACATTTTAATTTAACCTACAGAATTGTACAAAAGTAAACAAAAATACTCAGACGAGAACGCTAAATTTATAAACTGTTGAATGGAGTATCAACTATTTTAATCTATTACAATCAACTAACAGTTTTTCTTCTTTATTTTGTTGAAGGGCACAGGGAACCGTTGGGCTAGCAGAAAATGTTAGAAAAGCGTCGTGATAACTTTTGAGTGGATTGCTCTTAATTATTATAATTCATGGGAGTACGAAGGCTATCAAACTTTTGCCACAAAATTGGATTTTGTTCCCCTAAAGTCTAAATTAGGAGTGTGAAGGCCGATGGGGGACACTTTAATAACGAATCAATAAAAAAAAGTGTTTTTTAAAAAATTTATTTCATGAAAATGTTAAAAGACTGTTATTGCTTTCGTAATTCTGTGATCAGATTAACATAATTTAGGAAAAAAATTATTTATTCTTGAACAAGCATTTTTTAATCACTTTCTTTTTAAATTAACGTAGCAATTGGCATATTCTAAAAGACTTTGAATACATTGTAATGCACAGTAGAATTACTTTTGTTAAACTATGTTATTATTTTTCTGCAATTTCACGAATTGAACTCCCTAACAGCCGACTAGTTAATACTAAAATCAGACATTTTAAAATCATCAGGGGGAGGCATTATTTTCAGGTTCCATGATAGGTGGCCAAAAACCTCCCCCCCCCCCTTTAGTTTTTATGTAATATTTAGTTTACATCACCACTAGATTTCGCTCTGTTGAGCACGCTGTCCCATAGATGACTGATTTAATGACAGATGACCGATTTAAAAAAAGCTTTTTAAGAGAATCGGTAGGTGATAGACGCGACACAGTTAGCCAGGTTCTAGGCTGTTTTTCGGAGACTCTGTAGTCGCATGAAACGATACTTTTTTGCGAATAATGTGCTATTTTCACAGTTACTCATGACTGTTAATTTAAGTTCAGCCTATCGTTAGCCAGTGTTCTCTATGCTTATTCTAAAAATGGTGGGAAACGTCAATAAGGGAGAAAAAGAAAAGTGTTTGTGGGCTGATTTTTTAATATTTAAAAACTTACTCCATAGCTGCATTTTTAGGAAACATAAAAAATTTAAAAAAAAATGGAAATAAGGCATTGATTTTGATAATTTTCATCTGGTGGAAAATTGTTGCTAAATTAGTGATTTATTTTTTATAAAAAGTTTAATTACATTTAAAATATTTTAGTTATTTGCCCGTTCTAAAGCCCAGTTAATTCTTCACAGCAAGATGGCATTCACTCTTTCAAATTTTACTTATGCTTTAAGTGTAAGGCACTAAAACTCTGGCTTTTCCTTGGTAAAACAGCTTTGAAAAACCACGAAGAAAGAATTTTCTTTCAACAAGATTAAAATTTTTTTAACCGAATTCGTCAACAGATAGCGCTGCTGTATGGACAAAACGTAAAACAATATCTTCTGCTGTATGTCAGATTATCTAGATTAAACTGATTTAGTCTTAATTATGTTTTCAAACTAGTAGCGTAGTTTCAAATGATAATTATTTTGAGAACATTGTTTTTATAAGTTTTCCCAATTTGTAGCACTTTTGTGAAACCTTGGTGAAATTAGCTCACTGGTTACTTGAGCCGAATGAGACAAATTGTTCATTTCCATAGTTTTCTGTTTTTCTTTAAATAGTTTTGCAAATCGTCAGTCATATTTGAAACATACGGTATCTTCAATCATTTCAAAATTTTACCTACTGTTAATTTCTTAGCACGTTTTTCGATTTTCTTTCCAATTTTCATCCTTTTTTTCCTCTCACCGTAATCCTGTTTCTTTTTCAGGGATCAACACGATTACAAAAATATAACTTTCGTATTCCAGTTCTTCTGTTAAACTCGATATTCAACCAAGGAAAGTTTCCAAGTCAATTCTAAGTATACACGAAAAACAAATTGTGAACTCCACAATTGCTTTTCTAATTTGAATTGTTTTCGGGTCCAATTTTCGATTGTATACACTCGATATTCTATCTAGGGGATTCAAAAATCTACTAATCTTAGAATGATATCTTAAACATTTTTCAGAAATCCTATTTACTTGTTGAAATATAGTAGTAACATAACAAAGCAATGAGTTTAGTTCAAAATGTAATCGAATAATTATAATAACATTAAATTAGGGATGCAAAAATATTTATAGAAAAACAATACTTTTATGACTTTTATTAATTTTATGCTAGTGAGAACCAAAACAATATGGAAATTAATGAGGGAAAACTGGATCCTACCACGTGATTTTCCGGCCAATAAAAATGTAGCGTTAAACGTTTTAACGCAACCTTGTTGGAAGTCGCATTAGAAGTTTCACTTCAAAAACAAAACATTTTTTAAGGATGAAATTTTCTAATATTAAAGCATAAATACATTTTAGATTTACCTTTTTTCACATTTAATTCTTTTTTTCTAAAAAGCTACATTTTTATTTACCGTTTTTTTTCCTTGTAAAAAAGTTGATTTTAGTCTTCACACACGATAACGCAGTTAATAATTTAATTTATTATTATTTTGAAAAATTAGAAGTAAAATCAAAATGGAACTAGTTTTAATACACAATTACAGTCATGAATAAATAATCTCAACAATGTTTATATGAATTAATGTTAAATCCTTATAACTATAAAACTATTAACAATAAAATTATATTTAAATTATGTAAAAAAAAAATTTTTTCCAAAAAAGTTAGTTCATTATAAGAGTATTTTTATTACTTATTTAGTAGAGATAAACTATTATTTTATAAAGTCTAATTTCATTTTTATTTTAATAATTAGTTTGAAAAATCAATATCAATTGTCCTCGCATATGAAGAAGCATTTTATGAATTTCGGAAGAACAAATATTTTTCCTATCTAAAGTAACAAAATTCCATATGTTATCAATACTTTGATTTAGAATATAAAAATAAGCATTAGTTTTCCTAAACTTTCAACCGTACAATATGAATCAAATTTAATAAATAGAATATAGAAATTGTGAATAAGTTAAAATTTTAATTAATATAATACGAAATTAATATAATTTTGTTGATAAACAAACAGGAGACGTTATTAATTAACTTACTTTACTGTCAAAGAAAATTAACAATGGCAAGTCCACAGTAGTTTCACAACGTGTCGTCCACTAGGTGTCCGATTTAGCCTCGTAGAGTCATTAATTTGTTAAGAATCATTATCGGTTAATTGAAAAAGGCAAATCAAAAATAGCTTTTGAAATATGTAATAAGCATATTTATTCGATACATAACTCAGATTATTAAAATAATAAATGAAAATAGTCTAAAGTAGCAACAAAAACAAATTATAAAATTCTTTTTGCTCGGAAATCTTGTTTTTTCATTTACGACTTCATTCACCTTTTCCTGACTATGTTTCATGTTTTTCACGGTAGGGGGCGCAGTATTTGTAGAGGTTGTTTCAACATCCGGTAGGATAATTTCTGCTGGTGTAAACTAAATTGCGTAAATCCGCATCCCAACGATCAGGTGATTGCATATCAATATAGGATAATTTACCAAAGTACTTTTTTTCATCTGATAATTTGAAGAACACAATTTTTCGCAAAAACGCGACACAGAAATTAAATTTGGAACAACTGAGTATATACAAATTAAAACCCAAATTATACAAACTAAGGCTCTAATTTAGGGGTTCTAATACAAACAAACCCGGAAAGTCAAAAAAAAAAAAAAAAAAAAGAAAAAGAAATAGTAACGTCAATGCTATGACGTCAAAAGAGGATCTCAAAGACTTCCGGTTAGGTTTGTTTTTTTTAGGATACGTGGTGAATAATGACGTGTGTGCAACTGCAAATTCATATTTTTTTCCAATCTGCCATCAATTACAGCGAAATGTTGAGTGACCAACGAATTACGTCAGCTGTCTACATTAGATGCCCATATTTTATTTAAATATTAAAATGTAAAAGAAACAATCAAGAACAAAATTTTATAGTGAATTTTTTTTAAAGTGTATAACTTCCCAAATCTAACCTGATACATGATATATTGAGATTTATACGATATAGTAGTTACAAATATATTATTTCTTTCCGAAATACAGTAGAATTTGGCCACCACTTTTGGCCACCACTATCGGAAATGAATGCATGGCAAATCTCACTAACCAAGTCGTTAGACGTTATTTAGTTATGACAATAATTTATTTACATTATATAAAAATATCAAGTACTACTTTAATAAAAATATTTTAGAAAATCAATATTTAATTGATTTAGTTCAAACTATATCATTGTTTTCTTTATAAAAAAAAAATTACACGCAACTAAAATTTTTTGTTTAACAAAGATGTAAACAAAGATGTTCATATTCTTACACGGCGACAAAGAAACTCCACATTTCTATTTCGCATTGGCAATAAAGAATTGGAAGATCAAATGTGTGAGCTGTCATAAGTATGAAAGCGTAAACGTACAAGTTTAAAAATTTCTGAATTAAAATCTTATTATCGAGTGGATAACGAAAAGCTGATACAAAGTGAGCTATAAGTTGTGAAGAATTCAAAGGTTAAAAGCGAATAGTTCATATCGACAAACAAAGTGCCCTATATTATGTTTTAATTACACTCATGCAGATTCAATAATAATAATAATAATTTTATTCACTATTATTGTCATTCAATGAAAAACGAGTATTAGTCATATGCTGTTATTTTATTTAAGTAAAATAAAAAAACGCAGAAGAAAGCGTTGATGACAGTTATAAAAAACGTAACATTGAAAGAATGCGTTGGAGATTGCCGTCATAAATATTGTTTTCTAAAAACATGATTATTATTTTTTTTTCTACAAGCTTTTCTATTGCATTCCAT
The DNA here is from genome assembly GCA_949128135.1 of Parasteatoda lunata. Taxonomy (NCBI): domain Eukaryota; kingdom Metazoa; phylum Arthropoda; class Arachnida; order Araneae; family Theridiidae; genus Parasteatoda; species Parasteatoda lunata. The sequence goes on from OX421977.1 coordinate 89,989,191, forward strand.
TTACTTCAATTTAAAATTTTTTCATTTCAATAATTTATCATTGAAAAAATTTTCTTACATTTTTTTGAATAGGAAATAGTTTTAAAATTTTTTATAATTGATTTGGATTCTTATTATTTTAAGCTAGAACACATTTTAAACGGGTTTAACTAAGTGAGCTAAGCGGGCATGATTTACAAAGCAAACTATTATCGCAAACTTAGGGGAACGTCAACTAACAGGGGGTTGAAACTACTAGTTTAAAAAAAAATATGTATAAGAGTAAATTATTAAGACAATACAAAACAAAACTTACCCATAATGTTAAAATCATTTTACCATTTTAATTTCATCAATGACACAAATATGCAATAACGAAACACACAAGTTTTTTACCGGGCAATACAATAAAAACACTTCCCGCCAAATAGCCAAAGACTATAACACTTTGTTAACACACCGGTGTTTCTGCTGCCATGAGAAACAATGAGCTTACTTCTCAACTCATCTCACAATGCAATGAGATTTTTGGCGACCATCGCGTTGTCATGGCGATCAAGAATATTCTAATAACTCGAGTTGAGTTGCGAGCTCTTGGATTGAAGTTCATTAAGCTATTGATTAAAGATTTGATTCCAGGTGATTTCATTATAGGTGTAGATTAAGGAGTAAATGAATTTCTGGAAATAGGAAAATTTGTATTTGGCCCATTGAATGTATTATTTATCTAATAGTTATCAGAAATGAATAAAATGTTTTCCCGTTTTATGAAGTTGAAACTTTTTTTTTTCGATTTTTTATTTCATTGTTTTTATGTTGGATTATGAGAAAATTTTTTTATGAAAGATGGGTTACTTTTTAAAATTTTACTGGGGAGGGGGGATACGTTTATTGCATTTTTACATGCTTATAAAGTAAACATAAGTCACCGTTAAAGCTTGAAAGCAGTTAGTCTGCACACTACCCATCTAGTCTGTACAATTACAACGGTAATTCATTAAAGTGTGGAATCAAGAGTTTTCTGCAATTTCTCTAGGCAATGAGCGCATTAATCGTTTCCATATCGTAAAAGTTCAAAAGTTTGTTTCTCTTATTCTATTAAATAATTTGTTGACTGCTCTGCTGTATTTATTGACTTAATTCTTTAGATATTCTTTGAAAAATGGATCGATGGTATTGTGTGAGTTTTTTTGATCATAATAATTTTTTAAACAGTTTGATTCTTTGTATTTTATTTTATTTCATGACCGTCGTTGAACAGCTGACCAAATTTAGGGTTTACGGCAGTTAATGTTCAACTCTGTAGCCTTGTAATTTTGAACCCAATCTTAGACAAGGGAACTCCTGGATCAAGTATTGGGAGAAATTTACCTTCGTGGAAGATTTTTGATGGAACTAACCCGCATTTGGAAAACCACGAAAACTTCCCATGGTTAGCCTGACGACAAGGGGATTCTAACCCATGATCCATATAAAACTGAAGATACTTTACGCCAGCACAGTTGTTGGTGCTGGCCGGATGCGGAATTCGTATTGACCAGCCATCGCTGGGATTCGTACCTTTTTCACTTCAATGGAAATATAATGCTCTATCCCCATAGCCATCCCGGCTCTACATTTTATTATTTTATTTTATATTTTATACCCGTCGTTGAAGAGCCAACTTATTTTTGGGTTTACGACTATTCATGTTCAACTCCATAGCCTTGTAATTTTGAACCAATCCAGAAGACAAGGAAACTCCTGGATCAGTACCCCCAGAGGTATTGATTTATTATGGGAACATGGAGGACTTTGCGATTCGATAGATTTCACGTGCATCAGACACTATTTACTACACGGGTAATCTTCGGCCGGCGGGGATCGAACCTACGAACTCTTGGACGTCAGTGCCCTATATATTTTATTATTTTATTTTATAACCGTCGTTAAACAGCTGACCCAATTTTATGGGTTAGGCCCATGTCCAAGAAATCGTGGGTTCGGTCCCCGCCGGTCAAAGAATCCCCGTGTAGTAAATGGTGCTGATGCACGTTAAATCTGTCGAGTCTCAAAGTCCTGCATGTTCCCATAACAAATCAATACCTCTGGGGGTACTGATCCAGGAGTTTCCTTGTCTTCTAGATTGGTTCAAAATTAAAAGGCTATGGAGTTGCACATTAGTACTCGTAAACCCAAAATTGGGTCGACTGTTCAACAACGGTAATAAAATAAAATATTTCAATTCGAAAATATGTGTGTTTATTTCATACAACCTAGTTTCCAACAACCTTTACTTTTTAAGTTTAATAATTCATCGCAAATCTTTATAATAGTCTACAATTTACTGAATAATAACAGGGCAGATTTTAGAAATAAATCTTCCACAGTGTATTATAGAGAGTATCGTTTCCAGGTACAAAAACAAAACCGTTCTCTACTCTATGATTGTTAAAACATTTCATTAGGATTTGATGGAAAAGTGAATTTAAGGCGTGAAAAACTTCAGCCAAAATGAGGTAAACACGTGATTCATGAATTAGAAAACGTCACTAATTGCGGAAGTAAAATGTGAATTGTTCGCGGGACATTTAATTTTGGGTAATTATGAAGCTTTTTTTTTTCTTCGTCGCTTTTACCGTAGCTTCGATTGAGTGATATTACATTTGAGGCGATTTAGATATTTTTTAGTTATTAATATTTTTGAATTAACTAAGCTTTTCTCTACTCGCAATTCTACCGATACTTTTCAATTATTATTTTTTTTCTCGGTATTCTGAAAATTTCGGTCTAAGAATGAATCTGATTAGACATTGCTAAAAAAAACAGTTACCATCTTTCCAATTTCTCAATTTTTTTGAGACTTCTAAGCACTGTATTAAATTCAAGCTTTTCTGTATTCGCAATTCTACCAATACTTTTCATATATTATTTATTCTGAAAGTTTTTAAACTTTTTTCGGTCTAATGACGAATCTGACTCGACATTGCTAAAAAAATAGTTACCATCTTAAATCTTTCCAATTTCTCATTTTTTTTAGACTTTCAAGCACAGTATTGAATTCAAGCCTTTCTGTATTCGCAATTCTACCAATACTTTTCATATATATATTCTGAAAGTTTTTAAACTTTTTTCGGTCTAATGACGAATCTGACTCGACATTGCTAAAAAAATAGTTACCATCTTAAATCTTTCCAATTTCTCATTTTTTTTAGACTTTCAAGCACAGTATTGAATTCAAGCTTTTCTGTATTCGTAATTCTACCAATACTTTTCAAATATTATTTATTCTGAAAGTTTTTAAACTTTTTTCGGTTTAATGACGAATCTGACTCGACATTGCTAAAAAAAATAGTTAACATCTTAAATCTTTCCAATTTCTCATTTTTTTAGACTTTCAAGCACAGTATTGAATTCAAGCCTTTCTGTATTCGCAATTCTACCAATACTTTTCATATATTTATTCTGAAAGTTTTTAAACTTTTTTCGGTCTAATGACGAATCTGACTCGACATTGCTAAAAAAATAGTTACCATCTTAAATCTTTCCAATTTCTCATTTTTTTTAGACTTTCAAGCACAGTATTGAATTCAAGCTTTTCTGTATTCGTAATTCTACCAATACTTTTCAAATATTATTTATTCTGAAAGTTTTTAAACTTTTTTCGGTTTAATGACGAATCTGACTCGACATTGCTAAAAAAAATAGTTAACATCTTAAATCTTTCCAATTTCTCATTTTTTTAGACTTTCAAGCACAGTATTGAATTCAAGCCTTTCTGTATTCGCAATTCTACCAATACTTTTCATATATTTATTCTGAAAGTTTTTAAACTTTTTTCGGTCTAATGACGAATCTGACTCGACATTGCTAAAAAAATAGTTACCATCTTAAATCTTTCCAATTTCTCATTTTTTTTTAGACTTTCAAGCACAGTATTGAATTCAAGCTTTTCTGTATTCGTAATTCTACCAATACTTTTCAAATATTATTTATTCTGAAAGTTTTTAAACTTTTTTCGGTTTAATGACGAATCTGACTCGACATTGCTAAAAAAAATAGTTAACATCTTAAATCTTTCCAATTTCTCATTTTTTTAGACTTTCAAGCACAGTATTGAATTCAAGCTTTTCTGTATTCGTAATTCTACCAATACTTTTCAAATATTATTTATTCTGAAAGTTTTTAAACTTTTTTCGGTTTAATGACGAATCTGACTCGACATTGCTAAAAAAAATAGTTAACATCTTAAATCTTTCCAATTTCTCATTTTTTTAGACTTTCAAGCACTGTATTAAATTCAAGCTTTTCTGTATTCGCAATTCTATCAGTACTTTTCAAACATTATTTATTCTGAAAGTTTTTACATATTTTTCGGTCTAATGACGAATCTGACTCGACATTGCTAAAAAAATAGTTACCATCCTAAATCTTTCCAATTTCTCATTTTTTTAGACTTTCAAGCACAGTATTAAATTCAAGCTTTTCTGTATTCGCAATTCTACCAATACTTTTCATATATCATTTATTCTGAATGTTTTTAAACTTTTTTCGGTCTAATGACGAATCTGACTCGACATTGCTAAAAAAATAGTTACCATCTTAAATCTTTCCAATTTTTCAATTTTTTTAGACTTTTAAGCACTGTATTAAATTCAAGCTTTTCTGTATTCGCAATTCTACCAATACTTTTCATATATTATTTATTCTGAAAGTTTTTAAACTTTTTTCGGTCTAATGACGAATCAGACTCGACATTGCTAAGAAAATAGTTACCATCCTAAATCTTTCTATTTTTATTTTAAAAAATGAAGAAGGCTGAATTTCCTGAGACATTAAAACACTTTTTTAAATTTAAGTAACTCGTGCCTTTATAAATTTAAATGGTTATTACAGTAAAGTTTGAGTTGTTTGCAAAGTATCTTTTTCATTGTTAGTGAACTAAAGTATACATTTTTAAAGCGAATAGAATTTTTCAAAAATTTATAAGAATTTAAAAAAATGATAAATTGGCTATACTTAATCTTTTATATATCCGTTTAAATTATTTATGTGTAGTGGTGGACCAAATCATTTGAATTCTAATTTATTAAAATATTATTGCATTACTTTTGCTACCCATGGTGAAAAATATTTTCGGTTCCTTTGGAAATTCAGTAGTAATTGAAGGATATACAATAGATTATTAGGATTTTAAAACTGCGTAGATATTCTTATTGGTCTTAAGAATTTAGTTCCCGAATAATGATGATTACTTGAGTTGGGTCCTATATCGATATTTCCTGAAAAAAGTATTTTTATTTTTATTTATTTATTTATTTTTTAATGTAACGATATTTTGAAAGTTACTTTCACCCTTCACCTTGAATATCATGCATTACAATAAATATCGATTACACTGCAACTATCGGCAACTGTAATATGAAGATTATATTGAAAACGATAAGCGTTGAATACAATAATGACGCAAGTAATGATACATATAACTCAATTAAAAATTCCAATCATTTTTTATTTACGTTTATTTCCTCCACTTTCTTGGTTCTTTACGTCTTATTTGAAAGATGCATGCGCATCTTTCAAATTTCTTGATTCATGAATGTAGTAAATGATGACTCTCTTGGTCAGCTTGTGATGTTATTTTCCCGTACTCACAGGAGGGGTGCATAAAAACCTATTACCGTATTACCAATATTAAATACCTGTACAGAAGAACCTAGATTTGGAACAAAATAAATAAATAAATAAAGCGATTTCGCTTCAAAAAGCAAAACGGCAATTCTTGCTCTCTAATGATGAAGGATTGTTGAAGGAAGTCTGGGTGAAATGCCTAAAACTTCGCATTTGATGTTTTTATGCATAAGTTTATGAAAATGCTGAATCTTGTGTGGTGTGTTGTTGATTGAAAAAATGGTTAAAGAAACGGAAGAAGTGCTAATGATTTCAATGAAGAAGGAGAAACGAAAATTTGCAAAAAAGAAGAAAAAAAGGGAGGAAAAAAAAAAAGAACAGCAATCTGTCACAAATATCAAAAAATCATTACTATTACTATTATTATTATAGCGTTGAGACGAGGAGAGTATGTTTAAACTAAAATGTCTATACATTTGTTTTAAATAAGTAAATATGTTTATTCGTCTTTCTTTTATACGATCAATATTTTTGTAGTAAGTACATTATTTTTTTTAGTTAAAATTTGCTATAAAAGTTAATCATTACTGCAGCAGACCGTTGAGGACCAGATGGAATGCGTTACTCTCCGTGTAGCGCAAATGTGGGTTTTTTCCATCAAAGAGTTTTCCGCGAAGGCTAGTTTGTCGCAATGCTTGATTTAAGAGTTCCCTTGTCTTCTGAATTGGGCTACGATATAGGCTATTGGACAAGGCTACAGTGTTGAACAATGATAGTCGTAAACTGAGAAGTCTGCTCGACGTTGCTATTTAAATAAGATGAATATTTTATAAATTATTAAATTTATATAGTAACTAATTGACATTATCGGTTTAGGCCATTAGATGTTAAATTTTTTTTCTGTATTATATTACTTTACTTGAAATATTTTTAAAGCTCTCTTAACTAATTATAAAATTAATTTATTATAAATTATTATAAAATTAACTAATTATAATGCTAACTTAATTATAAAATTTATTAACTAATTTACTTTAATTCAACTTTAATATTTTTAAAGCCCTCTTAACTAATTATAAAATTAACTAAGTATAACGCTAATTTAATAATAAAATTTATGAATTAATTTACATTATCGGTTTAGGCCATTAGGTGTTAATTTTCTTAATTATATTGCTTTGTTTGAAATATTTTTAAAGTTCTGTTATATCATGAGAACTTACTTTGTAGTTGCATCTAACTCAGCAAATATTAGATGACAATGCACAATACAGTATGATATTTCAAAAAAGACATTTTTCTTTGACAAAGCAACATTTTATTTCTGGCCACCGTTTCAAGTTTTTCATATATTTTAAGGGGAAAAAAAAGAAGAAAAAAAAGAATAAGGTAATTTTTAGAAATGAGTTTTAATCCCTCTTCTTTATTGTTAGCAAGATTATAGATTTTTCTCTTGCATTTTAGTTATGAAAAAAGAAAACATAAGAACCGTTGAGAAGAAAACATAAGCTATTTAAAAGTGATAAAATGTGTAAAATTTAATGAACATTATAGAAGAATAGATTTCTGGTTCTTAATAATTTAATAAAGCTTTACATCTTTTTAAACAGTATATGAAAGATTGAACTTGAGTGTGACAAATATTTTTCTATCATAAGAAGCGTGTATCTGTCTTTGTGGGGTTAAATTTTAGTTTTAAATTATTTTCCTAGATGTCGCCACTACAGTATATTAAGAAAATTATAAACCTAAAAGGTTTATGACAAACAAAATGGCATTTCTGCTATGATTTCTAGACGCTTGGATTCTTTTTGGAAATCTTATGAATTTAAAAAATTACTTTGCATTTAAATATGAAGATTTTTTTTAATATTTTAAGTAATCATGATTTATTATATTATGATCATGATGTACAATGTGATGTACCATATCCCATTGACATAAAGTGAAAAAGTGAGCGAAAAAGTTGCGGTTTTAAATGCATTTTCACTAAGTTATGTGTATCTCTGAAGAAAAAAAAATGAATAAAATAAAAAATGGGTAAATATAAAAAGGAAAAAAAATATTTATATACAGATAAAAGTATTAAATTGATAAATAAACAAATGAAAAAAAAAAAAGTTTATAAAATTCTGGAGCTCTCTTCTTTTTGTGATGGTCATATTTAATTTAATTTAATGTGACTTAATTTATGGGCTCTTTTAAAATAACTTAAAATTTAGGCTGTTAAACCAGAAACTACTGGTTATGAGACACTAAGTAAATTAATAAATTATTTTGCAAAAGTTTCCGATGTGCAAATTTTTTTTACAAATTACAAAAAAGTAGATAAAGAATTAAAATAAAAATAATTTAACGAATAACTTTTCTTCTGTCTCTACCCCTGAAAAAATAATCTCGCAGTGGATTGATTGTAAAGACATGGTTCCCAGTAGAACACCGAAGTCAAGCCTCACTGGCTGCTGTCAGTAAGCGGGTGGGTGACCACTTTGATCAGCCTGCTTTGGGATCAAGGGTGTACGGTATCGGTTCTCGTTAAATAGTTCTACTGTAAAGTGCTTAAGTTCGCGTGCAAGTCGTTGGGCTGCCAAAGTGGGGGAGCCATCTCCTCTACAGAGGATCAAAATTGTGATGGCATGTCTTCGGATCATCCTCAGGGATGTTTCCCAGACCGTCGCCAATAGCCTATTGCGCTGCTCTAGTGCAGCGTAAATGAAAGTACCTACCTGAAAAAAATATCCGAAAAACTCGTAATCTATTACCAAAATGTGAAAAGCGTAGTTTAATCTAATGCTTTATTAGAGGCGAGAAGTCGAAATTAGAAAAAGTGATCGTGAATAAATTGAAGAATCTGAGTATGTTCAGAAATAATTCATTAGCCCCTTCCTTCTCGCTCCCGTGAAAATGACGGGGTGAGGTTTCACCCTCTTCTCGCTCCCGTGATATTTCCGGGCTGGTGTGTTCAGTAGTAACGCGCCAATAAGAATAAAACTAATTCGTTTCTTTTGTCCGGAAAGCATTTTATTTCTCATTTTACACACCAGATGGCAGTACCAAGACATTTTAAAGGTAATGTTAGATAGTTTATGTAGGATAGATGTAGGAAGGAAACTCGGTACTGCTGTCCAGATTGTGACGGTGGCCTCTGTATCTCATGCTTTGAAATTTATCACACAAGAAAAAATTACTAATCTATATTTATATTATACGCAAGCTTAATAAAATTCTTTTTTAATGTTTAAAACACATATTTTTTTTATTTTTTCTTTGATTGCTGGAAAAAACAACATTAAGCAATGTTGGCTTTTCCTAAAAATTTAATTTTTTTAAACTATCAAGCCAAAAACAAATTAAAAATGAAAATATATATTGTTCATATACATTTTTTTTATATAACTTTCAGGGATAAAAAAAAAAGCACTTTTATGACCGTTTTCTTGAAAATTAACCGATTGTAAAGGGATTAAAACATAATTATAATAAATTATATAAGAAATACAATATTTATGTTCAGTTTAAGATTTTCATTTATTTCAAGATAAAATATTCATATTTTTAATTTAATTAATACAATAAATTGCACTTTAAAAAATGACACGACTTTTGATCTTTATTGAAGAACACTCCTTAAATATTTCATTCATTTATATCAGTTTTACACATGAGTTGAATGATGAGATCAGATTCGTTAACATAATTTCTCTGAATCAATGTTTCGCTTTTCTATCTTTTTTTAAATTTTTTTTTTTATTTTTAAATTTGAAGTTTTTGGTATTCAAAATTAGGACTGGGGATTTTGAGTCGCAATCCAAGAAAATTTACTTGACTCTGAATCCATTTAGTTAATATTTTCATTTATTTAAAAATATAATATTCTTTTTTAAATATGATTAACGTAACTAATTGCGCTTTAAAAAAATGACACGACTTTTGATCTTTATTGAAGAACACACTTTAAATATATCATTCATTTATATCAGTTCTACAAATTAGTTAAGTAATGAGATCAGATTCATTAACATAATTTCTCTGAGTCAATATTTCGTTTTTTTTTTTTGTTTTAATTTGGAGTTTTGGGTACTCAAAATTAGGATTGGGGAGTCACAGTCCAAGAAAATTTACTCCAAATCCATTTAGTTCTAAGTTATCCTGTTTTAAAAAATGTTCTATGGAAACTATTTAGACAAATATTCGAAAATATGTAAATAAATAATATTATAAATATGCATTACTTTAATGGCAATTATGATATTTATTTAAAATATTAACTAACACAAAAGTAATTAATCATATTTGAACAATTACAGAGACATTGTTTAATCGAACTTTTGAAAAAGAAAATTGAAAATCATAGACATTTAAAAAAAAATCGATATTGATTGATGAATTATTTGTAAGTTATAGTTCAATTAAAAAAAAAAAAACCAAAACTAATTTATTCTAATATTGAATTAATATATAATTTTGATTATATAATTTTGATTATATAATTTAATGTATCATTCATCGAATAGTTTCTCAGTTTATTTCACTAAGCAGTTTACTTTTTTATAAATTTATTTATTTGTTTTGCTAATGTGTGTGCGAGTGTGAGTGCACGGGAGAAAAAAAAATCTGGGAAATTAATCAAAAGATTCGTTATTTAAATTTTTCGTTTGTACGGTTTACCGGAAATTTTGGGTTTAAAAATTATAGCTGTCATTACCCCATAGAGCCAGAAATGCGGTAAATTTTACCACATTTTAGAAGTTTTGACCATACTTGTTTTTCACAGTGTGTAAGATATTGATATGTTGATCTCTTCCTATAACTGTTTTAGCACAATATCAATATTTCGAACCAATATATTAAAAAAAAAAAAATTAAATTTATTTCTTCAACTGTAATGCTACTATATAAATTTTAGTTTTAAATTAAGTGTCATTAACTTGAATCTTTCGTAAAAAATAGAGATACATAAATTGAATTTTTTTAATTATTTAATATTACTTTCATGACATTTTGTAGAAAATTTGAGTATAAGTAGAAGACGAAAGGACATTTCAATAAATTATTCCATAGCTTTACTCAATAATTAATTATTATATTTATTATTTAAGCGGTGAGGTAGGTAAATCTTTTTAAACTATATTTAATAATGCAAGATCTAAATATCGAACGAAACCCGTTAACTGATTACAGAGCATGAAAATTCTAAGACAATTCTTCTTTACACATTTTATCATAATTTGACTTTTTATAGAATTATTTCTTACGCAACAATTAATTTTGCGGAAAAAAGCTTTCATGCAAAAAAGTTCTCAATAATTAATTATTATATTTATTATTCAAGCGGTGAGGTAGGTAAATCTTTTTAAACAATATTTAATAATGCAAGATCTAAATATCGAACGAAACCCGTTAACTGAATACAGAGCATGAAAATTCTAAGACAATTCTTCTTTACTCAATTTATCATAATTTGACTTTTTATAGAATTATTTCTTACGCAACAATTAATTTTGCGGAAAAAAGCTTTCATGCAAAAAAGTTCTCAATAATTAATTATTAAATTTATTATTTAAGCGGTGAGGTAGGTAAGCTTTCATGCAAAAAAGTTCTCAATAATTAATTATTATATTTATTATTTAAGCGGTGAGGTAGGTAAATCTTTTTGAACAATATTTAATAATGCAAGATCTAAATATCAAACGAAACCCGTTAACTGATTCTAACGCCGAGCATGAAAATTCTAAGACAATTCTTCTTTACACATTTTATCATAATTTGACTTTTTATAGAATTATTTCTTACGCAACAATTTTGCGGAAAAAAGCTTTCATGCAAAAAAGTTCTCAATAATTAATTATTATATTTATCATTCAAGCGGTGAGGTAGGTAAATCTTTTTAAACAATATTTAATAATGCAAGATCTAAATATCAAACGAAACCCGTTAACTGAATACAGAGCATGAAAATTCTAAGACAATTCTTCTTTACACATTTTATCATAATTTGACTTTTTATAGAATTATTTCTTACGCAACAATTAATTTTGCGGAAAAAAGCTTTCATGCAAAAAAGTTCTCAATAATTAATTATTATATTTATCATTCAAGCGGTGAGGTAGGTAAATCTTTTTAAACAATATTTAATAATGCAAGATCTAAATATCAAACGAAACCCGTTAACTGAATACAGAGCATGAAAATTCTAAGACAATTCTTCTTTACTCAATTTATCATAATTTGACTTTTTATAGAATTATTTCTTACGCAACAATTAATTTTGCGGAAAAAAGCTTTCATGCAAAAAAGTTCTCAATAATTAATTATTATATTTATTATTTAAGCGGTGAGGTAGGTAAATCTTTTTAAACAATATTTAATAATGCAAGATCTAAATATCGAACGAAACCCGTTAATTGATTACAGAGCATGAAAATTCTAAGACAATTCTTCTTTACACATTTTATCATAATTTGACTTTTTATAGAATTATTTCTTACGCAACAATTAATTTTGCGGAAAAAAGCTTTCATGCAAAAAAGTTCTCAATAATTAATTATTATATTTATTATTTAAGCGGTGAGGTAGGTAAATCTTTTTGAACAATATTTAATAATGCAAGATCTAAATATCGAACGAAACCCGTTAACTGATTACAGAGCATGAAAATTCTAAGACAATTCTTCTTTACACATTTTATCATAATTTGACTTTTTATAGAATTATTTCTTACGCAACAATTAATTTTGCGGAAAAAAGCTTTCATGCAAAAAAGTTCTCAATAATTATTATATTTATTATTCAAGCGGTGAGGTAGGTAAATCTTTTTAAACAATATTTAATAATGCAAGATCTAAATATCAAACGAAACCCGTTAACTGAATACAGAGCATGAAAATTCTAAGACAATTCTTCTTTACTCAATTTATCATAATTTGACTTTTTATAGAATTATTTCTTACGCAACAATTAATTTTGCGGAAAAAAGCTTTCATGCAAAAAAGTTCTCAATAATTAATTATTATATTTATTATTTAAGCGGTGAGGTAGGTAAATCTTTTTGAACAATATTTAATAATGCAAGATCTAAATATCGAACGAAACCCGTTAACTGATTACAGAGCATGAAAATTCTAAGACAATTCTTCTTTACACATTTTATCATAATTTGACTTTTTATAGAATTATTTCTTACGCAACAATTAATTTTGCGGAAAAAAGCTTTCATGCAAAAAAGTTCTCAATAATTATTATATTTATTATTCAAGCGGTGAGGTAGGTAAATCTTTTTAAACAATATTTAATAATGCAAGATCTAAATATCAAACGAAACCCGTTAACTGAATACAGAGCATGAAAATTCTAAGACAATTCTTCTTTACACATTTTATCATAATTTGACTTTTTATAGAATTATTTCTTACGCAACAATTAATTTTGCGGAAAAAAGCTTTCATGCAAAAAAGTTCTCAATAATTAATTATTATATTTATCATTCAAGCGGTGAGGTAGGTAAATCTTTTTAAACAATATTTAATAATGCAAGATCTAAATATCAAACGAAACCCGTTAACTGAATACAGAGCATGAAAATTCTAAGACAATTCTTCTTTACTCAATTTATCATAATTTGACTTTTTATAGAATTATTTCTTACGCAACAATTAATTTTGCGGAAAAAAGCTTTCATGCAAAAAAGTTCTCAATAATTAATTATTATATTTATTATTTAAGCGGTGAGGTAGGTAAATCTTTTTAAACAATATTTAATAATGCAAGATCTAAATATCGAACGAAACCCGTTAATTGATTACAGAGCATGAAAATTCTAAGACAATTCTTCTTTACACATTTTATCATAATTTGACTTTTTATAGAATTATTTCTTACGCAACAATTAATATTGCGGAAAAAAGCTTTCATGCAAAAAAGTTCTCAATAATTAATTATTATATTTATTATTTAAGCGGTGAGGTAGGTAAATCTTTTTGAACAATATTTAATAATGCAAGATCTAAATATCGAACGAAACCCGTTAACTGATTACAGAGCATGAAAATTCTAAGACAATTCTTCTTTACACATTTTATCATAATTTGACTTTTTATAGAATTATTTCTTACGCAACAATTAATTTTGCGGAAAAAAGCTTTCATGCAAAAAAGTTCTCAATAATTAATTATTATATTTATTATTTAAGCGGTGAGGTAGGTAAATCTTTTTGAACAATATTTAATAATGCAAGATCTAAATATCGAACGAAACCCGTTAACTGATTACAGAGCATGAAAATTCTAAGACAATTCTTCTTTACACATTTTATCATAATTTGACTTTTTATAGAATTATTTCTTACGCAACAATTAATTTTGCGGAAAAAAGCTTTCATGCAAAAAAGTTCTCAATAATTATTATATTTATTATTCAAGCGGTGAGGTAGGTAAATCTTTTTAAACAATATTTAATAATGCAAGATCTAAATATCAAACGAAACCCGTTAACTGAATACAGAGCATGAAAATTCTAAGACAATTCTTCTTTACTCAATTTATCATAATTTGACTTTTTATAGAATTATTTCTTACGCAACAATTAATTTTGCGGAAAAAAGCTTTCATGCAAAAAAGTTCTCAATAATTAATTATTATATTTATTATTTAAGCGGTGAGGTAGGTAAATCTTTTTAAACAATATTTAATAATGCAAGATCTAAATATCGAACGAAACCTGTTAACTGATTACAGAGCATGAAAATTCTAAAAATTCGAAAATTTAATCTTTACGCTACATCAAAATTTATTTCAAATTTATTAAACAAAATTTATTTATAATTGATAATTTGATTTTTTACACGGTTTATTTATTGATTTTTAACACATAAGATTTTTTACACAGTTTATTTATTTATTACGCAAACATTAATTTTGCGGAAAAATGCGTTCTTGCAAATTTGTGCATCTTTTTAAACAATCTTTAATAATGCAAGATACCGCCAATATTTAATAACGAGAATATTACCGCCTGTTTTATCTTGACGTGGTTCATGGAATTTAAGTGATTTATGCTTTTACCCAGAGGAAGAGAGCGTTGCATGCTCTGACTATTGCGGAATTCCTTTTGAATTTTTTAAAATAAGTGAGATGTTTTGTTAATTACATTAATATGCAAGTAATTCCTGATTTACTTTATTTAAATATTATTTTTTATTTTACTTGATAGTTTTTGTATTAACACGCTGAAATGCAATGGGGGCCACCGGTGATCAGCACTGAGTTTGTTCGTAGCGCCACGGGGGTCACCGGTGACCGGCGAAGCCAAAATCGTTCGAAAAACGCGTAATTCAGGTAAGTTTTTAATTCTTTAATATTATTATCGTTACTTAAATGGTTTGAAGAAATTAATGCAACACAAAAATAGTTTTATTTATATACACAGAGATGCCAACTTGCTCCGGACAACAAATAGGGGAGTGTCAGGTACCCCCGCCCACTGTCAATTTCATATGTATAGAATATTTTTTCAAGTCAATGGGCCATCGGACATTAATTCTTATATTAAAAAAAGATTATTTTAGAAGTTTCAAGTATTTATGCAGCTGGTAACATGGTAAACAATTGCTTTGAAAATATGTTGAATACAGTAGTCAATTTTTTAAAATTTCTATTTTTTTAAGTTAAACTATTCTTTTTTTGGTTTATTCTTTTTGTATTATTTAATTAGATGATAAAACAATAGAAACATACAAAAATATTGATTATTACTCTATATTATACAGAAATATAAGCAATTCTCCTTAAGTGGGCGGGGCTACCCGACTCTCCCCTAAATATTTTCTAGTGGTAGTTTATTAATTTTGATACTTGGTTTAATAAATTCAAATTAGTAAATTTTTATCCACCACTATTTCTAAATAACTCGTAGGCTTATATAATTCATCATAAAAGCTAAACCTTTTAAAACATGCTAAACCTTTTAAAAAAACTAGAAAAATCTGTCTAATATTTGCAAATTTAGTTTTTAATCATTTATCGTTTGGCCATACGGGCTAGTCATGCAGAATTAGCGTGACATTTATTGTGTTAATACTTAATTAAGGGTGCAACGGCTTAAAACATTAAAAAAAAAAATGCTTGTATTTTCATAAGCATTTCAAAAATGCGTCAGTAAATAATTTCTGTCATTAAAATGAGCCTTTTTAAGGTTTTGGGTATATTTTTTGCCAAAGAATTAGCTTATTCAGGAAAATAACTCACATTCAAAATATAAATAAATAAATATAACGATGGTTGTTTACACATTTGATTTTAAATTTCCAACTATAAAATCTTTAATTCATTCAAATATTAATGAAACAAAAAAAATTTAAATCTGATGTAGATTGGGTTAAAAAACATAGTGTATTTGATCATTAAATTGGGGATTACTTCACTTTTAACAGTAACCCGGAAACAAAACTGTTGCCATCGCCTCCGGACTTATTTCTGAAGACCTTTAGGGTCACGTGTCTACAACGCCACCTGAATGGAGAGAATAGTAGAAACAAAAAAAACAAAAAACATATTTTTTTCTTTATCAATTTCATGTTTTCGCATGTAATTTAGTAATGTTCAACAGCAGAAGAAATTAAAGTTCGAAAGGTTATAGTTAGAATGTATATGAATGTCTTTAATCGCTGGTCATCTGGGGTTCTCCCAGTTTTTCTTTTCTTTTTTTTTTTTGCATTTACCCTGGAGCTATTAAGTATGCGTTTTATGCAAATTAAGCATTAGAACATTTTGACGTCATTTTAATTTCGATTTTCATTGTAGAAATCATTATACTGAATAATTATGAACTAATTAAGTCATTGTTTTGTGGCGATATAAAATGAGAGCAGTTACTAATATTTTTTTTAAAATTTATAATGAGATTTTATTCCTAGGAATTTTTATTACATAGGAAATATAATTTAATTAAGGTCACAACTAAATGAACATTTTATGAATTAACAATAGCTATAAAAACTATAGCTTAATTGTAAAGTGCTCGCATTGCATGTAATTAACATATTTTTAATGTTTTGAATAACAAAGTCAATTTTAAAGTTAAAAAAAAAAAGCATTTAATCAAATTGATAAATGCATAATTTCAGTTTTTTTTTTTTTAAGGAAACGGAAAATTATAAATTGCAATTTCAATAAAATTAATAACTTCGTCTAAATTTAATCCAAATAAAATTATTATTAATTATTAAACTGATTAAGAAATTCTTGTTGAAATGAATATCTAGTACACTGAATTTTAATCTAAATAAAAATAAATCTTAGAAACGCAAATGAAAAAGTTGATCACTAAAGAATGAATTTAACAATTCAAAATAAATCTAAAATTGCTAATTTTTAAGCAGAATATTTTCAGTTAAAATAATGCTTTAAGATTTTATTAAATATATAAATAAATTTTTAATTAACTAAGAGACGTGAATATTTCTTTTTGAACACTTAATAAATGGTAAAACTGATTAAAAAAAAAAAAATTCAAGAGAACGTTCGTATTTTTATAAAAATGTATCCCCAAATAATTCTTATTATTGAAATTATTTCTCTACCATTTTTAAGTATATTTTCAGTGGTAGGTATTTGTCGTTAAATAAAAGATTAATCAATTAAAAACAAAACCGTCTGCATTTAAATTCTAACAATATTCTTCGTAATCAATATCATGCCCTTCCACAATGAGGGATCGTAAAGACACTGTTCCAGTAGAGCACCGAAGTCAAGCACCACTGGTTGCTGTCAGTAAGCGGGTGGATGTCAGCCTTTGATCAGCCTGTGTACGGATAGAGGGTGCACGGTATCGGTCCTCGTTAAACTGTTCTACAGTAAAGTGTTCTTTTTCGCGTGCAGGTCGTCGATCTACCAAAGCTGGGGAGCCATCCCTTCTGCAGAGGATCAAAATTGCGATGGCATGTCTTCGGATGATCCTCAGGGATGTTTCCCAGACCGTCTCCTATTGCCCATTGTGCAGGGCTAGTGTGACGTAAATAAAGTGCCTACCTACAATATCCTGCCACTATTATTTTTTTAACAAAATTTTTTTCTTCTTCCCATTTGAGCTGCAGAAATGGGCGTACGCAACCGTCAAGTGGGGTTACTTTACCCTCTTTCCACCTCCCAGTAAAATAAATAAATAAATAAATAAATAAATAAATAAAAATATATAAAAAATAAACGTGTATTATTTTTAACAATAAACTTTACCCTGTTTCCACCTCCCAGTAAAATAAATAAATAAATAAATAAAAATATATAAAAAATAAACGTGTATTACGCAACCGTCAAGTGGGGTTACTTTACCCTGTTTCCACCTCCCAGTAAAATAAATAAATAAATAAATAAAAATATATAAAAAATAAACGTGTATTACGCAACCGTCAAGTGGGGTTACTTTACCCTGTTTCCTCCTCCCAGTAAAATAAATAAATAAATAAATAAAAATATATAAAAAATAAACGTGTATTACGCAACCGTCAAGTGGGGTTACTTTACCCTGTTTCCACCTCCCAGTAAAATAAATAAATAAATAAATAAAAATATATAAAAAATAAACGTGTATTACGCAACCGTCAAGTGGGGTTACTTTACCCTGTTTCCACCTCCCAGTAAAATAAATAAATAAATAAATAAAAATATATAAAAAATAAACGTGTATTACGCAACCGTCAAGTGGGGTTACTTTACCCTGTTTCCACCTCCCAGTAAAATAAATAAATAAATAAATAAAAATATATAAAAAATAAACGTGTATTACGCAACCGTCAAGTGGGGTTACTTTACTCTGTTTCCACCTCCCAGTAAAATAAATAAATAAATAAATAAAAATATATAAAAAATAAACGTGTATTACGCAACCGTCAAGTGGGGTTACTTTACTCTGTTTCCACCTCCCAGTAAAATAAATAAATAAATAAATAAAAATATATAAAAAATAAACGTGTATTACGCAACCGTCAAGTGGGGTTACTTTACCCTGTTTCCACCTCCCAGTAAAATAAATAAATAAATAAATAAAAATATATAAAAAATAAACGTGTATTACGCAACCGTCAAGTGGGGTTACTTTACTCTGTTTCCACCTCCCAGTAAAATAAATAAATAAATAAATAAAAATATATAAAAAATAAACGTGTATTACGCAACCGTCAAGTGGGGTTACTTTACCCTGTTTCCACCTCCCAGTAAAATAAATAAATAAATAAATAAAAATATATAAAAAATAAACGTGTATTACGCAACCGTCAAGTGGGGTTACTTTACCCTGTTTCCACCTCCCAGTAAAATAAATAAATAAATAAATAAAAATATATAAAAAATAAACGTGTATTACGCAACCGTCAAGTGGGGTTACTTTACTCTGTTTCCACCTCCCAGTAAAATAAATAAATAAATAAATAAAAATATATAAAAAATAAACGTGTATTACGCAACCGTCAAGTGGGGTTACTTTACCCTGTTTCCACCTCCCAGTAAAATAAATAAATAAATAAATAAAAATATATAAAAAATAAACGTGTATTACGCAACCGTCAAGTGGGGTTACTTTACCCTGTTTCCACCTCCCAGTAAAATAAATAAATAAATAAATAAAAATATATAAAAAATAAACGTGTATTACGCAACCGTCAAGTGGGGTTACTTTACCCTGTTTCCACCTCCCAGTAAAATAAATAAATAAATAAATAAAAATATATAAAAAATAAACGTGTATTACGCAACCGTCAAGTGGGGTTACTTTACCCTGTTTCCACCTCCCAGTAAAATAAATAAATAAATAAATAAAAATATATAAAAAATAAACGTGTATTACGCAACCGTCAAGTGGGGTTACTTTACTCTGTTTCCACCTCCCAGTAAAATAAATAAATAAATAAATAAAAATATATAAAAAATAAACGTGTATTACGCAACCGTCAAGTGGGGTTACTTTACTCTGTTTCCACCTCCCAGTAAAATAAATAAATAAATAAATAAAAATATATAAAAAATAAACGTGTATTACGCAACCGTCAAGTGGGGTTACTTTACCCTGTTTCCACCTCCCAGTAAAATAAATAAATAAATAAATAAAAATATATAAAAAATAAACGTGTATTACGCAACCGTCAAGTGGGGTTACTTTACCCTGTTTCCACCTCCCAGTAAAATAAATAAATAAATAAATAAAAATATATAAAAAATAAACGTGTATTACGCAACCGTCAAGTGGGGTTACTTTACTCTGTTTCCACCTCCCAGTAAAATAAATAAATAAATAAATAAAAATATATAAAAAATAAACGTGTATTACGCAACCGTCAAGTGGGGTTACTTTACTCTGTTTCCACCTCCCAGTAAAATAAATAAATAAATAAATAAAAATATATAAAAAATAAACGTGTATTACGCAACCGTCAAGTGGGGTTACTTTACTCTGTTTCCACCTCCCAGTAAAATAAATAAATAAATAAATAAAAATATATAAAAAATAAACGTGTATTACGCAACCGTCAAGTGGGGTTACTTTACTCTGTTTCCACCTCCCAGTAAAATAAATAAATAAATAAATAAAAATATATAAAAAATAAACGTGTATTACGCAACCGTCAAGTGGGGTTACTTTACCCTGTTTCCACCTCCCAGTAAAATAAATAAATAAATAAATAAAAATATATAAAAAATAAACGTGTATTACGCAACCGTCAAGTGGGGTTACTTTACCCTGTTTCCACCTCCCAGTAAAATAAATAAATAAATAAATAAAAATATATAAAAAATAAACGTGTATTACGCAACCGTCAAGTGGGGTTACTTTACCCTGTTTCC
>OX421977.1:90009807-90296132 GCA_949128135.1 Parasteatoda lunata
ATATATATATATATATATATATATATATATATATATATATATATATATATATATATATATATATATATATATATATATATATATATATATATATATATATATTTATATATATATATATATATATATATATATATATATATATATATATTATATATATATATATTATATATATTATATATATATATATTATATATATATATATTATATATATATATATTATATATATATATATATATATATATATATATATTAGTATTAAATTGATAAATAAACAAATGAAAGAAAAAATTTTATAAAATTCTGGAGCTCTCTTCTTTTTGTCATGGTCATATTTAATTTAATTCAATGTGACTTAATTTATGGGCTCTTTTAAAATAATTTAAAATTTAGGCTCTTAAACCAGAAACTATTGGTTATGAGACACTAAGTAAATTAATAAATTTTGCAACAGTTTCCGATGGGCAAATTTTTTTACAAATTATAAAAAATTAGATAAATAAAGAATTAAAATTAAAAAATAATGGAAAATAATTTAACGAATAACTTTTCTTCTGTCTCTACCCCTGAAAAAATAATCTCGCAGTGGATTGATTGTAAAGACATGGTTCCCAGTAGAACACCGAAGTCAAGCCTCACTGGCTGCTGTCAGTAAGCGGGTGGGTGACCACTTTGATCAGCCTGCTTTGGGATCAAGGGGGTACGGTATCGGTTCTCGTTAAATAGGTCTACTGTAAAGTGCTTGACTTCGCGTGCAGGTCGTCGGGCTGCCAAAGTGTGGGAGTCATCTCCTCTGCAGAGGATCAAAATTGTGATGTCATGTCTTCGGATCATCCTCAGGGATGTTTCCCAGACCGTCGCATATAGCCCATTGCGTTGCTCTAGTGCGGCGTAAATGAAAGTACCTACCTGAAAAAAATATCCGAAAAACTCTATCTATTACCAAAGTGTGAAAAGCGTAGGTTAATCTAATGATTTATTAGAGGCGAGAAGTCGAAATTAGAAAAAGTGATCGTGAATAAATAGAAGAATCTGAGTATGTTCAGAAATAATTCATTAGCCCCTTCCTTCTCGCTCCCGTGAAAATGACGGGGTGAGGTTTCGCCCTCTTCTCTCTTCCTTGATATTTCCGGGCTGGTGTGTTCAGTAGTAACGTGCCAAACATTTTATTTCTCATTTTACACACCAGATGGCAGTACCAAGACATTTTAAAGGTAATGTTAGATAGTTTATGTAGGATAGATGTGGGAAGGAAACTCGGTACTGCTGTCCAGATTGTGACGGTGGCCTCTGTATCTCATGCTTTGAAATTTATCACACAAGAAAAAATTACTAATCTATATTTATATTATATGCAAGCTTAATAAAATTCTTTTTTAATGTTTAAAACTCATATTTTTTTAATTTTTTCTTTGATTGCTGGAAAACCAACATTAAGCAATGTTGGCTTTTCCTAAAAATTTAATTTTTTTAAACTATCAAGCCAAAAACAAATTAAAAATGAAAATATATATTGTTCATATACATTTTTTTTTATATAACTTTCAGGGATAAAAAAAAAGCACTTTTATGACCGTTTTCTTGAAAATTAACCGATTGTAAAGGGATTAAAACATAATTATAATAAATTATATAAGAAATACAATATTTATGTTCAGTTTAAGATTTTCATTTATTTCAAGATAAAATATTCATATTTTTTATTTAATTAATACAATAAATTGCACTTTAAAAAATGACACGACTTTTGATCTTTATTGAAGAACACTCCTTAAATATTTCATTCATTTATATCAGTTTTACACATGAGTTGAATGATGAGATCAGATTCGTTAACATAATTTCTCTGAATCAATGTTTCGCTTTTCTATCTTTTTTTAAATTTTTTATTTTTATTTTTAAATTTGGAGTTTTTGGTATTCAAAATTAGGACTGGGGATTTTGAGTCGCAATCCAAGAAAATTTACTTGACTCTGAATCCATTTAGTTAAGATTTTCATTTATTTAAAAATATAATATTCTTTTTTTAAATATGATTAACGTAACTAATTGCGCTTTAAAAAAATGACACGACTTTTGATCTTTATTGAAGAACACACTTTAAATATATCATTCATTTATATCAGTTCTACAAATTAGTTAAGTAATGAGATCAGATTCATTAACATAATTTCTCTGAGTCAATATTTCGTTTTTTTTTTTTGTTTTAATTTGGAGTTTTGGGTACTCAAAATTAGGATTGGGGAGTCACAGTCCAAGAAAATTTACTCCAAATCCATTTAGTTCTAAGTTATCCTGTTTTAAAAAATGTTCTATGGAAACTATTTAGACAAATATTCGAAAATATGTAAATAAATAATATTATAAATATGCATTACTTTAATGGCAATTATGATATTTATTTAAAATATTAACTAACACAAAAGTAATTAATCATATTTGAACAATTACAGAGACATTGTTTAATCGAACTTTTGAAAAAGAAAATTGAAAATCATAGACATTTAAAAAAAAATCGATATTGATTGATGAATTATTTGTAAGTTATAGTTCATTTAAAAAAAAACAAACCAAAACTAATTTATTCTAATATTGAATTAATATATAATTTTGATTATATAATTTAATGTATCATTCATCGAATAGTTTCTCAGTTTATTTCACCAAGCAGTTTACTTTTTTATAAATTTATTTATTTGTTTTGCTTATGTGTGTGCGAGTGTGCGTGCACAGGAGAAAAAAAAATCTGGGAAATTAATCAAAAGATTCGTTATTTAAATTTTCCGTTTGTACGGTTTACCGGAAATTTTGGGTTTAAAAATTATAGCTGTCATTACCCCATAGAGCCAGAAATGCGGTAAATTTTACCACATTTTAGAAGTTTTGACCATACTTGTTTTTCACAGTGTGTTAGATATTGATATGTTGATCTCTTCCTATAATTGTTTTAGCACAATATCAATATTTCGAACCAATATATTAAAAAAAAAAAAAAAAAACATTTAAATTTATTTCTTCAACTGTAATGCTACTATATAAATTTTAGTTTTAAATTAAGTATCATTAACTTGAATCTTTCGTAAAAAATAGAGATATATAAATTGAATTTTTTTAATTATTTAATATTACTTTCATGACATTTTGTAGAAAATTTGAGTATAAGTAGAAGACGAAAGGACATTTCAATAAATTATTCCATAGCTTTACTCAATAATTAATTATTTTATTTATTATTTAAGGGGTCACAGTACCTTTGAAACAATTTTTTTAAAATAAAGGTATAATCATTCATTTTGAGGATGCTTGACATGCTCATTTAACTTATAATCAATAATTTATCTTCAAAACATAATTAAACTGTTTAACTTTTTTAAAATTTAAAAAAAAATTGAAAAAATTCAGAATTTTTAAATCCATAAGGCTTTTTTATTTTAACATATTTTAAAAAAATGTTTTTTTCTTCTTGCTTAGAATATGCATCTTAATAATTTTGTGCATTCATTTGTTGATACATCAATTAGAATATTTTTTATAGATTATTTTGTAAAAAAGTAGAAAAAAAGGTTAAAAATTCCTGTTAGGTACATATAACATGCTGTAAAAATTGTAATACCTCCTAAAATGCTTATTTCATGCACAGTTTAAATAAGTGTATTATACTTAATATAAAAAAGGTTACTTCAAAGTTTTATCTTAAATAGAAAAAATTCCTTAGGGATTTAACTAAGATTAAAACACAAAATTATCATCTATGAGAAAAGGCACTTTGAAGTCTGTCTGCTAAGCAAGTTTCTGTATTAGGACTATCTAAAATCATTCATAACTTTTTTATGTAGATAGAGAGATGTTTTTTTCAGTGCATTTGAAATAGTTTGAAAATTTATTATAAGCAATAAATTTTTTTCCGATAGTTTGGTCATTTTTTGGGTACTGTGACCCCTTAAAAGGTGAGGTGTGCAAATTTGTGCAATATTCAAAAGTTCGATTAAACAATTGGCAAATATCGAACGAAACCCGCTAACTAATTACAGAGCAAGAAAATTCTAAGACAATTCTTCTTTACACATTTTATCATAATTTGACTTTTTATAGAATTATTTCTTACGCAACAATTAATTTTGCGGAAAAAAGCTTTCATGCAAAAAAGCTCTCAATAATTAATTATTATATTTATTATTTAAGCGGTGAGGTAGGTAAATTTGTGCATCTTTTTAAACAATATTTAATAATGCAAGATCTAAATATCGAACGAAACCAGTTAACTGATTACAGAGCATGAAAATTCTAAGACAATTCTTCTTTACACATTTTATCATAATTTGACTTTTTATAGAATTATTTCTTACGCAACAATTAATTTTGCGGAAAAAAGCTTTCACGCAAAAAAGCTCTCAATAATTAATTATTATATTTATTATTTAAGCGGTGAGGTAGGTAAATTTGTGCATCTTTTTAAACAATATTTAATAATGCAAGATCTAAATATCGAACGAAATCCGTTAACTGATTACAGAGCATGAAATTTCTAAAAATTCGAAAATTTAATCTTTACGCTACATCAAAATTTATTTCAAATTTATTAAACAAAATTTATTTATAATTGATAATTTGATTTTTTACACAGTTTATTTATTGATTTTTAACACATTAGATTTTTTACACAGTTTACTTATTTATATTAATTTTGCGGAAAAATGCGTTCTTGCAAATTTGTGCATCTTTTTAAACAATTTTTAATGATGCAAGATACCGCCAATATTTAATAACGAGAATATTACCGCCTGTTTTATCTTGACGTGGTTCATAGAATTTAAGTGATTTATGCTTTTACCCAGAGGAAGAGAGCGTTGCATGCTCTGACTATTGCGGAATTCCTTTAGAATTTTTTAAAATAAGTGAGATGTTTTGTTAATTACATTAATATGCAAGTAATTCCTGATTTACTTTATTTAAATATTATTTTTTATTTTACTTGATAGTTTTTGTATTAACACGCTGAAATGCCATGGGGGTCACCGGTGATCAGCACTGAGTTTGTTCGTAGCGCCACGGGGGTCACCGGTGACCGGCGAAGCCAAAATTGTTCGAAAAACGCGTAATTCGGCTAAGTTTTTAATTCTTTAATATTATTATCGTTACTTAAATGGTTTGTATAGTAATGGTTGTATATTTCATATGTATAGAATATTTTTTCAAGTCAATGGGCCATCGGACATTAATTGTTATATTAAAAAAAGATTATTTTCGGAGTTTCAAGTATTTATGCAGCTGGTAACATGGTAAACAATTGTTTTGAAAATATGTTGAATACAGTAGTCAATTTTTTAAAATTTCTATTTTTATAAGTTAAACTATTCTTTTTTTGGTTTATTCTTTTTGTATTATTTAATAAGATGATAAAACAATAGAAACATACAAAAATATTGATTATTACTCAATATTACGCTTCCCGACTCTCCCCTAAATATTTTCTAGTGGTGGTTTATTAATTGTGATACTTGGTTTAATAAATTCAAATTAGTAAATTTTTATCCACCACTATTTCTAAATAACTCGTAGGCTTATATAATTCATCATTTTTTTCAGATATGTCATGCTAAACCTTTTAAAAAACTAGAAAAATCTGTCTAATATTTGCAAATTTAGTTTTTAATCATTTATCGTTTGGCCATACGGGCAAGTCATGCAGAATTAGTGTGGCATTTATTGTGTTAATACTTAATTAAGGGTGCAACGGCTCACAACATTAAAAAAATGCTTGTATTTTCATAAGCGTTTCTAAAATGCGTCAGTAAATAATTTCTGTCATTAAAATGATTCTTTTTAAGGTTTTGGGTATATTTTTTGCCAAAGAATTAGCTTATTCAGGAAAATAACTCACATTCAAAATATAAATAAATAAATATAACGATGGTTGTTTACACATTTGATTTTAAATTTCCAACTATAAAATCTTTAATTCATTCAAATATTAATGAAACAAAAAAATTTTAAATCTGATGTAGATTGGGTTAAAAAACATAGTGTATTTGATCATTAAATTGGGGATTACTTCACTTTTAACAGTAACCCGGAAACAAAACTGTTGCCATCGCCTCCGGACTTATTTCTGAAGACCTTTAGGGTCACGTGTCTACAACGCCACCTGAATGGAGAGAATAGTAGAAACAAAAAAAACAAAAAACATATTTTTTTTCTTTATCAATTTCATGTTTTCGCATGTAATTTAGTAATGTTCAACAGCAGAAGAAATTAAAGTTCGAAAGGTTATAGTTAGAATGTATATGAATGTCTTTAATCGCTGGTCATCTGGGGTTCTCCCAGTTTTTCTTTTCTTTTGCATTTACCCTGGAGCTATTAAGTATGCGTTTTATGCAAATTAAGCATTAGAACATTTTGACGTCATTTTAATTTCGATTTTCATTGTAGAAATCATTATACTGAATAATTATGAACTAATTAAGTCATTGTTTTGTGGCGATATAAAATGAGAGCAGTTACTAATATTTTTTTAAAAATTTATAATGAGATTTTATTCCTAGGAATTTTTATTACATAGGAAATATAATTTAATTAAGGTCGCAACTAAATGAATATTTTATGAATTAACAATAGCTATAAAAACTATAGCTTAATTGTAAAGTGCTCGCATTGCATGTAATTAACATATTTTTAATGTTTTGAATAACAAAGTCAATTTTAAAGTTAAAAAAAAAAGCATTTAATCAAATTGATAAATGCATAATTTAAGTTTTTTTTTTTAAGGAAACGGAAAATTATAAATTGCAATTTCAATAAAATTAATAACTTTGTCTAAATTTAATCCAAATAAAATTATTATTAATTATTAAACTGATTAAGAAATTCTTGTTGAAATGAATATCTAGTACACTGAATTTTAATCTAAATAAAAATAAATCTTAGAAACGCAAATGAAAAAGTTGATCACTAAAGATTGAATTTAACAATTCAAAATAAATCTAAAATCGTTAATTTTTAAGCAGAATATTTTCAGTTAAAATAATGCTTTAAGATTTTATTAAATTTATAAATAAATTTTTAATTAACTAAGAGACGTGAATATTTCTTTTTGAACACTTAATAAATGGTAAAACTGATTAAAAAAAAAAAAAATTCAAGAGAACGTTCGTATTTTTATAAAAATGTATCCCCAAATAATTCTTATTATTGAAATTATTTCTCTACCATTTTTAAGTATATTTTCAGTGGTAGGTATTTGTCGTTAAATAAAAGATTAATCAATTAAAAACAAAACCGTCTGCATTTAAATTCTAACAATATTCTTCGTAATCAATATCATGCCCTTCCACAATGAGGGATCGTAAAGACACTGTTCCAGTAGAGCACCGAAGTCAAGCACCACTGGTTGCTGTCAGTAAGCGGGTGGATGTCAGCCTTTGATCAGCCTGTGTACGGATAGAGGGTGCACGGTATCGGTCCTCGTTAAACTGTTCTACAGTAAAGTGTTCTTTTTCGCGTGCAGGTCGTCGATCTACCAAAGCTGGGGAGCCATCCCTTCTGCAGAGGATCAAAATTGCGATGGCATGTCTTCGGATGATCCTCAGGGATGTTTCCCAGACCGTCTCCTATTGCCCATTGTGCAGGGCTAGTGTGACGTAAATAAAGTGCCTACCTACAATATCCTGCCACTATTATTTTTTTAACAAAATTTTTTTCTTCTTCCCATTTGAGCTGCAGAAATGGGCGTACGCAACCGTCAAGTGGGGTTACTTTACCCTCTTTCCACCTCCCAGTAAAATAAATAAATAAATAAATAAATAAAAATATATAAAAAATAAACGTGTATTACGCAACCGTCAAGTGGGGTTACTTTACCCTGTTTCCACCTCCCAGTAAAATAAATAAATAAATAAATAAAAATATATAAAAAATAAACGTGTATTACGCAACCGTCAAGTGGGGTTACTTTACCCTGTTTCCACCTCCCAGTAAAATAAATAAATAAATAAATAAAAATATATAAAAAATAAACGTGTATTACGCAACCGTCAAGTGGGGTTACTTTACTCTGTTTCCACCTCCCAGTAAAAAGGAAGAAAAAAAAATGTATTACGCAACCGTCAAGTGGGGTAACTTAGCCCTGTTTCTACCTCCCAATAAAGAAAAAAAGAGCGTGTATAATGCAAGCATCAAGTGGGATTACTTTACCCGGTTTCCACCACCCAGTAAAATAAAAAAAAATAAAAAAACGTGTATTTTTCTGTCAGAGATAAAAAAAAATAATTTCTAGTCTTGGTTTTGAACTAAACGAGTTAATTTATAGAGTTTAAAAATACTTTTTTTTGCTTCCTTTCATAGTAAAATTAATAAAAATAGTAACCTATACGCTTGGGGTAACTTCGTCCATGAGATATTTGCACTTAAAAACTACCTCTAACTTTATTTTCCGCGAAGTGTGATACCTTTACGAATGGAAGCAGCAAAAATATATTTGAGAGCATTTTTTTTTTAAATTTTTTTATTATCTTACTTATAATTTTATCTTATTGCAGTATTTCTTGCCATGGGGTGTTCAAAAGCGCTTTTTTTCATTCATAATGGACAATTGCAGTCAATTTTTTTTATGTTCTTAATGAATTCAGAATGATGGAAAAGTCCTGAAAAACATCTTTTTACCTCCCAAAAAATGCTACTTTTTTAATTAAGAGCAATTAAAAATCGTGTACTTTCGTTTTCAGTTTAAAAAGGAAGTCACGTGACTTTTAAGAAAGTGACGCCATTCGAGCCTGACTCGCGTTTGTTTACACTTTTTCTCCTTGGTGATTTAACGCTTGTTTACGTGCCTAGTTGAACGTCGTTTGTTTTTTTAAAAATATATTTTAAAATCGAAGTGTATTGCTGTTTGATGTCTTCATCAAGTAAATATAAGTACTGTATAGTGCCTATGTGCAATAACACAACTTCCACAGCTCCTGAAAAGATATTTTTTGATGTGCCAAGAAAAGCTGAGATAAGGAAAAGATGGTGCCATCTAATGAAGCGTGATGAGAATAAAAATCCTGAATTTTCTGAAAAATGCCCTCGACATATCTGCCAAGACCACTTTGATGTAAGTATATTTTTATGTCAACTATATTCAATCACCTTATAAGTTTTTATCTTCGTGAGACCATCATTAAACTGAAATAAGATTTGTATTGACAGACGAATTCAACAGTCGAAATTTGATCGATTGTTGACAGCCGATCTATTACTTTTTTTCTTTTGTTTATTTAACTCTCACATATGGACGGCAGTGTATAAATAAAGTCCACTTTTATTTATTTATGACTTTAACCTATACATTGGCCTTTTAATGTCTGGTAGCTACATGTGAAAGTGCCACTGCATTGTGTGGAAATTGATATCAGTTTTTGTTGCTGTAAATTATACCTAGGTAAATTGGTTTTAATAAAATTAGGTGTTAGTATCTAAATATTTCAGAAAACTCAAACTATTTATTTATGAATGTAAATTAATAATGAGCATTAATTTTGTTTGTTAAATGAATAAAAAATGTATCAGATATTCATTTATATTAGTATTAGAAATGCCTGAATGTTGATATTATTACGAATAATATTATTTCGAATTTTAACTTTTCTATGCTTTTATAGTTAAATTCTATTGGTTTATATAGTTGAACCTCATTAACTTCAACTCGAAGGGGAACAGAAAGTTTGGTCACGTTAAAAGTAGCTCACATTGTCAGCTTTATACAAGTAAGCAAAATGACAAGGAATCAAAAAACAGTTCTCGTAAAAGAAATTCTAGAAAGAAGTTCAACTATATTTGTTTTTTTTTCTCCATAATTTAAATAAAATTGTAGGGCAAAAATAAATAGGCACATAGTTAACATAATCATAAAACAGGTGTGGTTCTTAATAGCTAATTGAATATTTTTATTAATATGTCTGAAATGCTTGGTATTGTTATTTATGTAAATTATGAATGTTTGCAGAATGGACTAAATTTGATAAAATTTTCATTTGTTTCAGCTTGAAACTGATACAGAAAATTATGTGCGGCATAAAGTACAAGGTGTAAATCTCAAGTTAAAAAAAGGAGCTTTACCACACATATTTGCATGCCAGAAAAATAAGCCTCCAGCTCTGTCTACAGAAAGAGCTGCAAAGCGTCAGCGAAAGAACACTGTGAATGACATTCTTTCGAATTCAGTGCCATCAACATCTGATGAAATTATTTTCATTAGTTCAGATGATGTAGTTACTACAGCACACATTAAAGATGAAGAATATAAAGATGCCATTTGCCAGGTAAATATTAAACCTGGATATAGAAGTAAATGCACCAGTACCACCACTGTTTCTATGAGAGATTTTGGTTGCCAAATCTCACCTCATATGCAAAATAAAGCTTGCAATGCGGATATTGTTAATTTACAAGAAAGTGTTAAGGAAAATTGTGCAATACCGTGTACAGAATTATTTGAATGTGACAAAGACACGTCAAATGATTATCATTATGAATGTTTGTCAGGGTCTGATTATGATCCAGAGGATGATGAAGAAGAAGATAAAAAAGCGATACGAAATTGTATGCTGAAGGCAATCCAAAAAAATCCCCTGATGTGCTTAGGGATTCAGAAAGAGGAAGCTTTTTTAATAGACTATTTGTCAAAACATGCTAAAAGCTTGGAGCTGAATGTGATAATCACGCTGAAAAAAATCAGACAGAATGAAACTTATGAACAACTTGGAATGCTTTTCGGCATGAGTGCTAGTAATGCGGGGAGGATTTTTAAGGACACATTGTTTCTTCTTGCAGGAGTGCTGCAAAACTTTGTTTATTGGCCCGCTGACCCAAGTAGCATCAAGTTGTGTTTGCGTACCTAAACTAGAAGCATGAATAAATTTTTGGGATGAACCAACTGATGAAAGTTTAGATTTTTTCCAATAGCATTCTATTTCTGTTGGAGATGGTAGCGAACATTTTCGGTGAACCCAGAAAAGAAATGCTATCATGTGCTTGCATCCTCCTGCGCTGGCCGCACAGTTATCGCACACTAATGAGTTTATGACCCCAGAAGACTCATCACATGTCAAAGTTATTGCATATGCTTTGGTTTTTATTTTATGCTCAGGAGTCATTTTCCCTTTAACAATGCAGATATCACTTTCTCGCTTAACTTGCACATAGCCTATAGCATTATCCCCATATGTTTGTCTTGCTGATCTGAAGTTAATATATATATATATATATATATATATATGTGAAAAAGATGATTTAAAAACTGAAAAACAGAATCTTATTAGACTAAACAACCAATTGAGACAGACCTGGCCTCCCCAAGGCCATAGTGTCGATAAAGAAGAAGAAGTTTTTTATAGCTTTCCTATGTCCATGTAATATTTGTTTGTGTTAATCGCTATTTCATATCTTTCTTTTCCGTAAAAATTCCAAAAGTTTCTGGAAACCTTAAATTATGAAATAGTTATTTAATATAAAATTTAGTATACATTAATTTTTTCTTTTTTTTACAGAATAGGGATAAAAACTATTATATTTTTTTAAATCCTTCAATATGCACACTATCTGCATAACTAGACGCTTTAAAATATAATGTAATAAAAATCTTTTTGATTTTTAATACATCATTCATAAAATGTACCAGTATCTTTCAAAATGGTTCATGTTATTATTTACACCTTGGATTTAACACTTTAAAAAATATTATGAAGCAAAACTTATTTTTAAATTTAATAAAAAAATTCGATAAAAAAACATTAGCAGGTGTAGTTAAAGTAAAATATACTAAAATTGAAGATGTGTATTTATGTTTGACAGTAGAAAGGGTAAAAATATTCTATAACTAGCTTGCCTCTGACTATTTCTTTAATTTTTTTTATAAATTAGAATCTAATTTTCTTTAATTTTATTTTATTAAATATTAATTTTTGATAAAACAATAATTTTTAATAAAAATAATAGCTTATTTATTTTTATAAAATCGTTTATAAATTATTTTTAATAAAATTGACTTCAATTAATTTTTAACTAAATTAATTTTAATAAAATTGATTGTAATTATTACTAAGTTGTTTATAATTGGTCTTTAATAAAATAATAACTTTAATTCAAATTAATTTTTAATAAAATAATACATTTTATTAAAATTAATTTTTAATAAAATAATTTTAATAAAAGAGTAAGTATAACGTTTATAATAATAATTTTGTGAGTAAGTATAATTATTTGTTTTTGTGAGTAATAATAATTTAGTGTGTAAGAATAGCGTTTAGTTTTATACTTTTATGAAAGTGGAAAGATGTTTTTAGTATACTTAAATCCTTGCTATATTTTAACGTGTACCTATATGTGTTATAACAAATCGCCGTTCCATTTTCACACATAAAATTATTTACAGCCAGGGGCGCCGGTAGAATAAAATATAGGGGGGTGCAACCCTCTAACAAACTACCATCCCCACAAAAAAAAAGATTAAAACTATTCTGTATGATTGCAATTCTTGTTTGATTAATCAATTTTTTACATAAAATTTTATAACTAAATTGCTTTTCTATTTATTTTTAATTGCTTAAAGAAAATCCAGGGTAGTGCAAGTGCACCTCCTTGCCGACGCCCTTATTTACAGCTACAGTTTATAAATAAACAAATTTATACCTTTGAGCCTTTATGCCTTTGATTTCAGGCGAAATGAAATCTTGGTTCGTTCGAAAAAAATCCATAATCATCTCTTCAGTAACTTGCGGCAAATTGTCCGTTTGAGCTTTTTGAAACCCCTCTTCCATTTTGATTCTATATATGCAATAGATTTCAAAATATTTGCTGCTAAATACGCATTTAAATACACGCGGGAAAATTTGGAAAAAATAAGTTAAAGAAGAGCTAGTTAAAACCGCAAGAAAGAAAATACATAATAACAACGGGAAGGTCGTGAGGAGTAAGGCTCTAATGACGTCACACCAATCAGCGGTCGTTTTCGAGTGAGGGCGTTTTCGCTCAAATTAAAATATTAATAATTAAATAAATATTTATTTGTCAGAGTTAAAAATTATATTTTCGTAATCAGGAAATCAATCTTAAGAAGTAATGACTATAATCTGGAAAATTTAAGAGATGCTGCAATTGTCCAACAGGCAATATCTCTAAATATAATTAGCGTAGAAATGTTTTCATAACACGTCAACACACGTGGAAAAGAGGATGATAGGGTCAATATATTAAAATAAAGTGACATTATTTATTAACGTCCTTTTATTATTACTTTCTAAGTCATTTTTAAACTTGCCCCTCTTTAAATTGCTAGATTCTAGTTATAGAATTTTAATATATAATTATTCGAATAATAAAAACAATGTGAAAAAAAGAGAACGTGCATGTTGGGACGTAATACGAAATCTGTTGTTAAAACAAGAAAAAAGAATACATATACCTGCATTTTCGAGATTTCGTTGAGTAAAGATACCTTGTCGGGTGTTCTATTTTAAATACTACTGTGAAAATGGAGGTATTGTTCCTTTTTCAGTAAATTGTTGTGCTCAACTGACGGAAGACTGTTACCCATATATCGTAAGACTCTAGACCAGGTTTAGACAGAAGATCTCTAGTTATAAATAGAGATCGTGAATTGTAATTCTCCTTCAAATCTTGGAATTCAGTGGTTTCTATAGCATTGTGACGGTTCTATTTTTACGCAATATAAGTTCGAGATAATATGAAAACGACAAAAATCACGAGACTTACGTATCTGATAAAAAAAAATCTCGTTTCGTATACTTAAAAAAAATGCGTTAAATGACAATAAATTCTGTTTGTGGAGGTCAATTTCAAGTCTTTATAGGGCATTCTCCTTTTTTTGTTGCAGATTAGGATTTTCACGCAAAAAGTACTCCAATGTTACTTTTAGGTTGATTATTTTAGTTCACAGAGGCTGCTGTAATAAAAAATGATTTCTATTTTTACCTCTGCATCAGTTTTTGATGTTATGGTGATTCCCGGATAGTAAGCATGACTAAGATACGTGCTATTTTTAGTAGTTAGAAAACATCTATGAAATATTAGTAATTCAAATACACTATAAAAAAAAATTACGGATCAAATTACGATAAGAATTACCAGAACTCAGCATGTAAGTGCTTTTTACCGTAAAATCCATTTTATCGAGACATGTTACGAAACAAAAAATTTGATGCATCGCATTTTTACAGTAATAATTACCGTAAAATTACTGAATCACTCTAATTAAATAAATGCCATTTTGAAATTACGCTAAATATTTTTCTGTAAAAATTGATTTTACGGTACAATGTTAGGGATGATGCATCCAAAGTGTCGGTACTTTATTCCGTAATTTCAGCCGGAATTTTTTTTTTTTTTTTCAGTAAGGAGTAAAATTTTTCTGTTGAGAAATTTTCAAAATAGACTAGTTAAAGTTCAAAACGGTTATTAACAAATTCGACTTTTTAAAAATGTTAATTAAAAACGTTGATAAAAGTTTTAAAATTAATTATTTCATTGAGATTAATCACAAGCTTTGAGGATGGAATAAGATCACAAATTCTGTGCATAAAATAAAACAAATTATCATAAAAAATAGCATTCATCTATCATCTAAAAATGGCTTATCCATCGATTTGGTCAATGGTGCATATACGCGCAAATTTATTTCTTAAATTACGAATTACTTTTCATGCTCGAAATTTTCATTGAGTTCTAATGAATCTAATTTCAACATATTTCAACGAAAAATAATACATTATAAGAAATTTCGATGCTTGACCTAAAATTGTTTGAACTCCATTTTTCTTTAATTGATACTTCAAGTAATTGGTCATTTCCAGGACACCTTGCATTTTTAACTAGTTGAGTTATATTTATTTAAATTGTTGTAAAAAACCCTTCCTGTATTTTTGAAAATCTTATTTTTCTAAAAATCTTTTAAAATAAATATTTAAATGTGTTCAAAGAGCAGGGTTTAATGATTACACAAAGACAAATTGGTGTCACGCTATTCGAAGTCATTACTTTCCTCTTCATGAAAGAGTTCGAAAAATAAATCCAAAATAAATTTTCTATTCCGTTTCTGAGTATCTTAATGAAAAGATACCGGTGAATGGCTGTAATTATGCCATCATTTTAAGAACGATGAACGGACAAATTGGCATGATGACTGTGTAAACGTCTAAATAAACCTAACAATTACGTGATTACCGTGTCATTTCATTCGAAGGACAAAAGTTGAATAATTTTCCTTCACTTATTTGTGTGTCTTAAAAATTACGGAGAAATAATTTGTTGAGTTTTTTAATGATTATACATCAATTGGTAGATTATGTGAATAATTATAGAAGTTAAAAAGATAACATAAGGCAAAGATAAGATAAGGAAATTTTATTTTATTTTATATCCGTCGTTGAACAGCCGACCCACTTTTGGGTTCAAGACCACTAATGTTCAACTCCGTAGCCTTGTAATTTTGAACCAATCCAGAAGACAAGGAAACTCCCTGATTGATTTGTTATGGGAACACGGAGGACTTTAGAACTTGACAAATTTAACGTGCATCAGTCACCATTTATTACACGGGGAGTCTTCGGCCGGAGGGGATCGAACCCCCGAACTCTTGGACATGGGCGCAGTGCCCTACCAACCAGGCTATCCCGGGCAGATAAGGAAATTAAAAAAAACCCATGCAAAATTTTTTTAAATAGTAGTCATAACAAAAATATTTTTCATTTTAAAGTTTTAAAGTGTTAAGGCATCTGGCATAGTTTAGAGCTTTTTTCATCAACTCTGAAAATGTATATTAATATTATTTTATCGTATTAATATATACCTTCTTATACAAAAATGAATGAATTAATTAATAATTCTTATCATTTATGATCTACCAAGTGATAGAAGTCGATTAATTCTTGGCAAGGGTGGCAAGCTTCTTCCACATTGGAAAACGCTGCTAAAAAAAACCATGGGAGATAGCTAGTTAGAAAAAATAGGCTTTTTCAAACCTAAATAAAAAACACTCTTTTTAAAAAGAAACATCTAATATGAAAAAATTTTTTTAACAGCTTATAATTGCGATTTAAATAATAGTATTGCTGACCGGGATAGCTTGGTTGGCAGGTCACTGGACTCATGTTCGTGAGAACGGAAGTTCGAAAGGAGAGCCGACCGAAGACACTTCCTGCAGTAAATGGTGACCAATACACGCTAAATCTGTTGGTTCACGAAGTCTTCCATGTTCCCACAACAAATTATACCTCTGGAAGTATTGAATTGAAAATTGATCACTCTCTGGTTCAGGTCAAAATTACGATCTGTGGATGAATGAATGGGTCTAACCTTTAAACGGGTGTGCCATATGGATGTGACAAAATTCGAATTCTTGGGTATAGATGGCGCCACTGGAAAACAAGAACAATCATGCTCCCTCTGCCTTAATGACCGACTACAACAACAACAAATAATAGTATTAATTCAAAAGCTATTTAATACATTATTTTAAAACAAATGAAAATAAATAAATAAAAAGTTTCTTTCTATTTGTTGTAGAAAGGAGTATAGATAAAACTTAATTTTGAAACTAAATAAAGAATTGTCGAAATATTATAATTGAATCACCACTACAAATCAAAAATTGAATTCACAATTATAATTAGAAATAGCTGAATTAATTTTCAGATTAAATAATCTTGAGTATGAATTATAAAAACAACTATTAGATAATATGATAGATATGAGATATTATCATAAATAGAATTTTGAAATTATGTGTAAAACTATAAAATTAACAATGGGAAAATAGTTATCTTTATTTTTTCAAAAAGGTAGATGTGAAAAACTTCTAATTTTCTGGCACTTAAATAGATTTTATTTCATTTTAAATTTGATTTATCCTTAGAATCCTTATCGCTAAATAATTGTTTTGGTCATTTCTATTTTTTCCTTCTTTATTCCAGTTTTTCCGGTGTTCTGAAAAAATAAGTCTTTTCCGGTAGAAATCGAAACTCATGGAAAAATTTTAAATTGTCAGGTAAACAATTTGTACGTCATTTTAACGCATGTAATTTTACATGGCAAACTTCAAGCGAAATCGGTTGAATATTTTTTGAAAAATCTAATTTCAAATTTACAAATTCTTTAAAATTCGATTGCTCAGAAACTTTTCTACCGATTTTGCTCAAATTTTGTATTTTGCCAAATAAAATTTACACACTTTAAAATTATGTAAATTATTTTTATACCTTACAATTCAAAATGTTTTCAACTATTATTTAAAAAAATAATAAAAAAAATAATACTAAAATTTTTTTTTTGCATCGAATTACCTTTGGATAAACGAATTTTATAATTGCGTGCAAAAATTTTACAATTCGCTTAAAACGTTCTTGAGATATGACAAAATGTGCAAAAAGTAACATTAATATGAACACTTCAATAAGAAATAACTT
This sequence comes from Parasteatoda lunata, assembly GCA_949128135.1. Classification (NCBI taxonomy): domain Eukaryota; kingdom Metazoa; phylum Arthropoda; class Arachnida; order Araneae; family Theridiidae; genus Parasteatoda; species Parasteatoda lunata. The sequence continues at coordinate 90,027,261 of OX421977.1, forward strand.
CCAAGTTTAAATATGTTTGATATAAAGAAAACATAGTATGTTATGCTTACTACGTTATCAAACTTTCGATCGCTCTCCTGACCAAACTATGAGGATCATATTTCCCAAATTGCGTCTATTCCCTATATTTTGGGGGTCAGAAATTGGAATTTGTCAAAAGGAAAAGCATGTTTATTCAGAGAAAGTAGGCTTTTGTGTTTGATTACGTGACTTAAAATATCGTCTGCACTAACTAATTATCATATTTGAGGTCATCTATTCAAACTATTGAGTCCTGAAGAGTAACGATTAAATTAAGCATTACATTCGATCAAAAGTTATTCAAGGTTGTCTGTTTTTTTTTTTTTTTTTTTTTCTGTTTTGGACGCATCGTATGTCTTTTTTTTTTTTTCTCTTAAAGACCCATTTAAATCATTAACTTAAAACAAATGGACAAAAGCGATCCCTTAAAATTTATTACGGGATTGTACAACAAATCTAATAAGGAATTAGTTTCGTTTAATAATTAACGGAACCAATAGAATTATCTCGCTTACTGTATTTTTTAAAAACTTTTTGAGTGAGATTTAAATGCATTATTAAGTGTACTATATGAAAAATAAATTTAATTACAATACTAATAAATTTCAAAATATTTAAATTTTGGTAAACAGTATAAAAACAACATCTCGCCAATGGCAAAAAGATCGCGGAGTTTAAGGCTACTCCAGGTTTTCGTGTAGTGGCAAAAAGCCGTGGCCACATGGTCGGCATTGTGCACAGACCGCCGGACATTGAACTGCACAGACATTAAAATGCTGCTACCCATCCATCAAAATCTGGCTAGTCCTCAAGTCACCGGAAAGCGAACCTCGTTATTTTACAACTTAGTGACTTTGTTGAAAGTTTAATAAAGTAGTATTAAAATAATGAAATTGTTTTTCTTTATTTTATTTTGAAGTAGGTATTACTGAATTTTATTTTTATTTTTTTAAAGAGACCATCACAATGTAAATTTAAAAAATCCATCCCCTTTATTATTTTTTTTAATATTATGGCAATAAGAGGACGTGGAGCCATTAGCGAAGAATTTAGTTTTTTAAAACTTTTTTTTTAATATATTATTTATACCAAATGCAAAAATGTAGATAATGTAATATTATAAAGCCACTGTACTATAAATTAATAATGAAAAAGTAAACGTTTACCTTTTAATGTTGCATTCATAAATAATTTTAATAAAGTTGTCTCATCTATACCAGCTTAATGAAGTCTAAACAAAAAAAAAGTAGATAAATATGATAAAGAATGGCTAAGTTTGTTTGTTAATTAGTCCCAATATTGTTCTTCGTCCTCTATGTTAAAATTTTTTTGATAGTTTTAATTATCTTTAGTGATGAGCAATCACGATAAAACTTTAACTCTTAAACTTTTTTAAAAGGGGTACGTCAATTCAATTCTTACCAAAATTTGATCCAGAAAACGTATATTTATAATTTTAGCAAGACTTGATTTTTAGCAAAACTTTTGAAATTATAAAAAAACTGCAAATGCTTCAAAAAATGGCGAGGAAAAAAAAAAGAAAAGTATTAAAGTAAAAGAAAAGTTTAAATAAATTTCTTTTTCTTGCTAATAGATCGGATTGTTTTATTAAAAAAATATTATTTTATTGAAATTATGAACACATTTCTTTGTAAATACTCTTTTCATAGAAACTGTAAGTTTAAGCAAATGCAATAATGTAGTCAGCTTTTTTTCTATCGAATACATTAAAACTTGAAAGAGATTGCTCATTGAAGTTATTTATAGCCTATTAATTGCGTTTTGTGCAATTTCCATATTAAATTCTAGAGATTTTGCGAAACGACACGTATCTACCTCTCTCTCATGTTAATGTTATTTATGTTTAACAGCGCATGCGTGAAAATTTCCCTTCCACATCATAGTGCCGATACGGAGTAGAAAACAGGGTAAGGTAAACGTAACACAAACACAAGGCAAAAGCTCTCTATTAACTTGATTAGTCCCGTAAAGTTCGCTTTTATTGTATCATTTCAAAAACCTTGTCAAAACTGAACTAAAAACTAATATTTAATCAGAGAAGTAATAAAAAAAAAAAAAATGTCACATGTCATTTTCAATATTTTGACTACCCTTTTCCTCTTCATCACATAATGTCACACTTCAACATACCCGTCACCCCTTTTCTAGTGTTTCAGAAACGAAACACTGCGCTTTTTACTTTTTACTATATGCTTCAAGGAAATTTGTAATAATAACAATAATTTTATGTGTTTGTGTACTTATTTTGAGAAAAACTGTGAACAAATTTTAAATATTTAATCCTCTAATTATAAAGGTTGCACTCCTAGTCACCATTTTTCACAGTTTCATGAGCCCACTTTCTCCCTTCCTTTTTATAGACAGCTCCAAAAGCTGCCGAATCATCAGCGAGTAAGGTGAAGCTGACAATATTAAAACCTGTTTGATTAATCCTCTCATGTATATGAACCTTATATGAAGACGCATACAATTTTACTTCATAATGTTATTCAGACTCGCATTTGTATTGTAATTTACATGTAGACCTTATCCGAAGATTCCAAAGAGTTCTTGGAAATCGCACCAGGTGGCAGGCTTTTCATGATAAGTACGAGAATGATCTCTTTGTAAGTCAATAGAGGATTCAAGAAAGAAGTAAAAATCCGAAATTTTGTTTAGTTATTTTGAAGGGTATATTATATCTGTAGGAAGGTTGGTATTTTTTGAATATTCAGTTTCTCTATGATTAAAATTATATGGATAAAATATACCACAAAAGCATGGGCCCTCATTGGATAAAATTTTTTCACTTGACTGGACAAAATTTTCAAAACTAAATTATTACGCCACAATTCTGAGATACTAAATGGGTTTGTAGCGTGTTCTAACTATTTTTTATAACTTAGATAAGAACATTTATGCATGAGTTGGTTGATGGAGTTGAAATGTAAATTTTAAGATACATCTCATAGTTTTATCAGACAATTAAACTGGTTTTGAGGCTTTTCATCACACTAGTGATTCGACAGATATCGATAGAATTTTTGAGTACTTATCCATTTTACAGATCAAGTTGCCAATAAAATAACAGTAAGTTCTACTAACCTTTTCTTTTCATTTTTTTTTATTTGTATTAAAATAAATAAATAAATAAAATACAGTACACTCTCGATTATCCGTGTAATATGTGTTCGTAAAATATGTGTTAATATGTGGCGCATTACACATTTTTTTAAAAGGAAAATTCCAAGTTTGATGTTATACAGGATGTAAATGTCAATAATTTTTATATTTTTTTGTACTGATATGGATTTTTTCCTTAATAAAAAGAAGTTTTCGGATTATCCGTGTTTTTCGATTGTCCGTGCGACCTGTCCCGGTGATTAACCCGGATAATCGGGAGTGCACTGTAACTGAATTTACTTGCGTCAGGGAAATAGATAAGTACCATTTTTTTTTCACCTTTCAATTTCAATTTATTAAATAAACTTTTATAACTTTACTTCTAAAAAGAATTCTAAAAAATATATAATGGAACATCTTCAATAAATCTTAAAACTATTTTATTAAAATTAATTTTGAGTAATGTTTTGTAATCTATTTGGAACTTTTGAAACAAACTGAGGACAACAAAATCTTTCAAAATGCTTGCTTTATTTATCACAATAATATATATAATATATAACATATACAACAGTTTTATACTACAGAATGTACGTATATATACATAGGGGCTTCCAAGAAGTAATAGACTCGCGCACTTTAGAGAATGGGCACCAGCACCATTTGGCGATATATCGCCAACTGAGAAAGAAGCTTTTCGCTTCAGACACCGAAAACCACGAAAGAACATAAAGCTGAGAGAAAAAAGACCAAGACACGTTGATGATTAACATCATCGGGGATCTTCATCAGAGGTACATTAAAAAAAAAAAAAAAGAACAAAAAAAGTTGAAAGACATATAACAAATACTAGAGCTAGAGAGATAAGTTAGTAAAATAGTTCGATTCGCCCCGAAAGCTTACGAGAAAAATAATAAAATAAAAAAAAAAACATTCATTTGGCAAAGACTAGGATATGGCTGCAAAATATTAAAAAAAAAAAAAAAAAGAAGCCTTTAACAATAGAACAATAGCTCAATATCGAAAGAAAGGAAAATTAAGTACTGGCAGTGTCTGTTTGTAAGAAGAAAATGGCAGTATTCTACTGAAGTAGAAAATATTTAAAAGAAAAATCAATTAAAATATGTATAAAAAAATACTAACAAAAAAGACAACAAAGAAAAAAGTAGTAGTTACAGACATGTGCGTTTCATAGTAACGAAACCTAAGTAACGGGTATTTTTTTGAAAGTCACAGGTATAGATCCCAACGAAACCAACCACCGGTATTAGAACAGCATTGCAGACGATTTGTCCGCTGAAAATGGCTTAAGCACTTGATGAAAAAAAAAATAAACAGTTCTTAGGCCTGTAGCGGAAGCTGGGAGTTCTTGTTAGTCCCTGGAACGTGGTCTTTCTGAGATCTTCACATAACCATAATGATATCCAGACCTTAACCATGGTTGTGCAGCCATACTCTTATAGGAAGTTGGGAGGAGAAGAATTGATGGTCCTGTCCTGGGTTAGCTTATTTCTTCTTGCCTTGGATGAGCTGTTGTGCCCTGGCAACATCTTCGTCCCTCAAGAATTCAGCATCTTCAATTCCGATGTTGTCGTTGACGTAATAGAAATCTCTGGCGTTCTGACATGGGACAGCATCTTCGGGGAAGGCGCAGGTGAGCGTCAGTTGGTTGAAAACGGTCTGGTTTCCACAGAAGAAACTGTAGTGGAGAGTTTCTTGGTTGCCGTCAGCATGGACAATTGGGTGGCAGACATGGAAGATCTGGCAGTTGTTGTCCACGTCGGCGTAATAACCGTAACGGAGACCTTCGCAGTTGAAGTTGGTGTTGATGGGTCCCACAATGAGTTCAACGCCATCTGGTAAGAAGAAGGCTTGTCTTTTCATCTGAAACGAGAACAGAAAGTGACCGAAGTGTAAATTGTTATAAATTAGCCTTGAATTTGAACTGCTGTGCATAGTGAAGGTGAGATTGGAACTCCGAATGCACCAGCAGGTTCAAGTCTAAAAACGTTTTTTTTAAATATAATTTAAATGTGATTACCCAACTACTACACTCGGATTCTGATTGCAGTTCTGAGCCATGACATTGAAAGAAAAGTGACACCTGAATTATATTTTTTTCCATGTCGCAACTAATCGATAACAGGTGTCCTAGTTCATTAATCCAGTGCACTCCATCTAGCTCTAGTACTCTTCAATCTAGTTTTAGTACACTTCTTTACCTTGAGACAATTACAGGCTATGGTGACTAATGTTTACAATTAATTATAATTGCCTCTAATCTGAATTACCATAGAAATATTGATTACATGTAAATCTGATTATAATTATTTATTTGTAATCAATTACATTCTTCCGAAATCTGTTGGCTTTTTTCAGGTAAAATATGTCCTAAAGAAATTTGAAATTAATCTAAGAAAAAGGGAAAAAAAGTAATTAAATTTAAAGTTATCTAAAAATAAATTTAAAATTATGTTTCAATTCATTTTTAAAACAATCTAATATTTAAAGATCTTTTCCCTAGTATTAAAGTAACTCAAGCTGTTATAGGACCAATGAATTTTAATTGAATAAAAGCTAGAGAGGCTATTATCAAACAGTATTTTCCTTAAATAGATTCTACATAGAATTGTTTTATTCAACAAACCATTCAATAGCCATTATTCAGTTCATATCGAAACTAAAAAGATTTGCCTGATACAGCCTATATTTTTCATCATTTATTCAGCTTATCTAAAATCTATATTTAATTGCCCTAGTCCACATAGGTGATTTGGGGCAAATTATAAAATCCTTATCTTGGTCTCCTGCAAAATATAGCTGTTGCTAGTGCCTAAAATGCAATATAACTCTAGCCGTTATAGGTTCAATATAAAGGATCAATGCTAAACTAATGTTTTGCTTAGATAGGATCTACATAATATTAGCCAATTAACACGATGTTTTAAAGCCATTACTTAATTAGTATTGAGCCTTTGTTGATTTCTCTGATTCAGCCGATATTCTTCGGCCTAGATAGGCAATATATATAAATATCGAGTGTATCTAGGTTCATTGGTGCAAAATGCAGACATTCAAATCTTGGTACCCGGATGCACATTTTGTGGGATGTTGGTTGAACCAATTTTGAATTCGGTGACAAAGATGTTGCTAAGCCTTTTTCATTCAAGACTTTTGTTCGAATGCTTTAATTAAATTATCCCATATTCCTGATTGACTGTGTGATCTGTTGTTGTTGCTTAGCATAATCAGTTTAAGGGTTTTAATAAACTTCAGAACAATGGCGATTAAATTTGTTCTATAGAAGATTTCTAAAGAAGTCTTTCAGAGCACAAATTTTGTAGACTTCGTTATTGAATCCCATGTGGCTACAAGGAAAAAACATGCAGCCCAATAAAGAAAACGAAAGTAACTCAATTATTTCGAATTTCTTTATTCAACTAGGCCTCACGAAATGAGTATTATCAATATTCCTTCCGTATATCTTTTAGGATAATACTCCAGCATTATTTGTTAGAGTGATTTCATTAGGCTTAAGAACCGGTTTGTGAACGCAAACCCGGAAAATGATTTTCACGGAATCAACCTTGACAGATCAGGTGAGTTGTTAAAAACATTGTCACACATTCTTAAAAGTATTTTTATTAATTGCATTCGACCTTTAGACCTTTCTACGAAGAAGAAACACTTCAAGAATAATGATTATTTTTTTTATTTTTGTTGATATCGACATATTTTAATCGATTTATGAGTTACTGTGAAGATGTATTTTGGGTTTTGTCGTGACGGTAGGATTTCCGTGTTTATAGCCAAATCGTAGCGAGAAAATAAGTTTTGAAATGATAATTACTTTGTTCTATTCTTCTTTAATAATTTCCTTGTTTTCAAATCTCTCCGATAAACGAAATTAATTTTCTTAAAAATAGTATTCATTAATTAAACTTAAAAATTCAGATTAAATTTAATCTAAGACTTATTCATTTACCTATATTCAAGTTCCAGCTTCTGATTGATTTTGTATAAAACTAAAGTGAAAATTTATTTAGCTGCCGAAATTCTGTATGAAATTCCACTCTGATTGATTATTCACGAATCTAAAGTGAAAATTTATATAGCTGTCGAAATTCTGTATTAAGTTCCCGCCTTTGGTTGATTATTCATTAGAGCAAATAAATTGTAGATTATTCATAAGAACAAATAAAAGATTTATAATTGTGTTTCAAATATTATTATAAAATTCACTAAAATTGCTAATTCAGATTAAATTATAAAATCAGTTATTAAATTTAGAACATTGAAGAAATGATTTTTTGTTTTCAAATTTCGTAATGTTACTTGCGTTGCATCATATTGTCCATTTCGTTGCCTATTTTTAAAACAAACTTTTTGAATTGTTTGGATTTAATGTTTTATTCCGGTGAACATAATTCTGATATTACTAAGTTTATTTCGACAAATTTTTCACAACACAGTGTCATTCTAAATACTTGCATCGTTCTAGTTTGGGTAAGTTAAGTTTTCTGTAAGTAGAACTCTTTAAAACATTAGATATCAAAATTTTAATAAAAAAAAAATCCTTTCAAAATCCGTTATAAAATTAAAGCTTCAAACGTACAGTACGTATTTATGGTCATTAAATATGCATCGCCATTTTATTTAAAGAGCTTAAAATTAACATTTAAAATGGAAACATTCTCTCAAATTTAAAATGGAAAACTTCTTTAATTCTTTTTATTAGACTATGAATAATTTTCCTTAATAAATTATTTAATAAAATCTCGAATTTTATATGCTAAAATAAAAATATATTACTGTATTTTTAAGTCATCAATTAATGATTTTTTTTGTGTTAAGGAAGCAAAAGAACGTGATTAATAAAATTTTATTCTCCCAATAAATTTTTCTGGTTTTTCTTTTTCGCGTAATTTATCTTTTACCTTCGGGTTCAAATCTTTTTCAGCATTTCTTTTACTTTCCAAGTTATGAAATCCAGTCTTTACTATCACGGTCAAAGTTACGCTACGAAGTGTGATAACTCGATCAAGGCCTTAGGCAACGGTTCGAAATGAATTAAGTCAAGAAAAGAAAAAAGTCGCCTGGTTTTTTTAGAAAAAAATGAGAACTTTCACTTTCATTCATGAAGCAAAGGGGGAGAATTGTCGATTCTAGACACGTTCTAACCCATCAAGTGTCTCACTTGTAGGCGAAAATAAGACATACCGGTGTGACCTATAACCGTTACACCCCGTTCTTAAACCGGGATTTAAATTTAGAACTTTTACGGCGTGACTAGATAAATTTCTTAGGCGATTCCCATTGAAATGGAAATCGTTTGCTTTTGTTTATCGTTCTAAACAATGTTTATTGAGGTTAATTTCACGCTTCTTTTCACCTCTTGGATTGACCTCTTGTGATTTATGCATTCTCTATGCCTTTAGGTTAATGGGCATTAGAAGATATGAGATCGATTCGATAATTTTAGCATCCAAAAAGGATATGCTTTGTTGTCTGCAATGCAAAATCTGTGGTGTGATTGAATACTTCATGACCAACTCTATCATAAACAGGAAGTTAAATATGTGGTATACAGGAAATTTATTTTTGTATGTTTAGATTTTAACAATATTAAGCTAAAGCACGTGTTTCATCGTTTTAGACGCACCTTTAACCTATGAAGGCTACTTTTAGAATTCGATTAAAACTAATTATAATTCACATCGATTAATCGCCAATATCATATTATTTTTAAAAAAAATCGTTTGCTTTTTTTTTCTATCATTTTAATTAGGCTTGAACAATGTTTATTGGGGCTAATTTCAAATTTCTTTCAACCTTTTATTTAACCTCATGTGATTTATGTATTCTTTATGTCTTTAGATTAATGGCGATTGGGTCAAAATGTGGACGATTCGGCTATTTTAGCATCCGATATAGCTTTGTTATCTGCAAAGCAAAATGTGAGGTGATCGAATACTTCATGAACGAATGTTTGATAAACAGGAAGTTTATTTTTTGATTTACAGGAAAAATATTTTGATACATTTAAATTTAGTTTACGCGCGTGTATGATAGTATTATACATGCCTCAAATGGCGACTGCTTTTAGAATTAAGAATGAGATGCTATTAGGAGTTTTATTAACCTTTACGAATTTGGATAAATTAAGCATTTCAAAATGGCGAACTTTATTAAATTAGACCTTTGATAATAGATTTCATGACGAGATGACTTGTAAATAATAAGTTTAAATTTATGTTAATGTGTTTATATTTAAACAATATTTAGTTTGCTTTCGTGTCTTTAAATTTCTATGAATTAACAATTTTAAAACGGTATAGAAATCGTAACATTGAACAACATTGCATGATAGATAATATAAATGATCGTTGTAGTACATATAGTCAAGATGATGTACATTACTTGGTGATACATTAAAATTTTTTTAGATTTAATTTACTTAAAGTGAAAATTAAGAAAATATATTGAATTGAATAAAATGATATTTGGTGGGAAATATATTTTTCCAAACAAATTTCAATAAACTTTCAGTTTCAATATAACCGCGAATATCTACATTTAACATTGAATCTATGAATCTAAATTTAATACATAATGAAATATTCAGTTAAATATTTTTAAAAATGGTATTAAAAATTAAAATAATCAAAATAGGTATAGTTAACATTAAATGAACAAATTATATATATTAAATATTTGTAGAATAAAGTTATTTTAAGTAAAGTTCTCGTTATTAAATGAAAATATTTTAACTTAGAGAATAATTGAATTGGAAATACTTGTTTTCTTGAAAAGTACATTTTTTTTTAATTGAAAATTTTATTTTTAAAAATAATTTGAAATAACAGCAAATAAATAAAAGCGTTCAGAAAATTTTAAATTACTTTTGATAGTTACTTACTCTAGGTAGGGCAACTGCAAGGCCTAAGGCAACAAGAGCTGAAAAAGATAAATGTATTTATGTATTTTTAAATTAAAATTTTACAATCAGTTTTTATTATTTAATTTTTTTTTTCTTCCTTCACCTTTCATATGCAGTTATAACAAAGTAGTTAAAAATGATGAAATTTTAAAAATTACGAAACAATCTAAAATGTTAATAATTTTCATGTTTCTTTCCCTTTTTTGATTCCAAGCACTGAGAAGGCCTTATTTTTGTACAATAATTAGTCACAGAATATAAATATTAAACAAAATATTTGTATATTTATAGTGTATTGAGGATAATTTATTATTTTTACTGACACATTTATTTTAAAAAAGCCATTAATGATTCATTTATATTTTAACTTAAGCTATTTTTAGTTTTTACTGCGGCAAATACTGATAAAAAAAATGGGGAAACTTTGCCACCACTTTTTATTTTTTGGTGGCACAAAAAACTCAGCTTATCATTGTCTTACTAACAAATGTTCAAGAAAAACTCTACTTTTAGAAACTATGTAATTTAAATTATAAACTTGAAAACTTATTTGATAAAAATAAACTTTCTTTAAAATTTAGAAGAATTTTAAGTTTACGATAAAAGGTTTTAGGAAAATAATGCTAAACAGATTTAAAACAAAAATAATAATGAACCTTTAGTACATTTAAAATAAGAGCCAAATTCTTATGTTTTAATTCAATTATGTTATATTCCTTTTAAATAACTAATATCTCGCTGCTGCATAAAAATTTACTATAAAATTTAGGAGTTTTATTTGGTTATAGTAAGGTAGTATAATTCGATTTGACTCTTAAAAAATCGACATTTAAAATTTGTAACATACTATTGTTAATTCTAAATTTTTAAAAAATGCAGTTCTTAATGAAATTAAAAAAAAAAATCAAAAAATAACAAAAAATTCAAAATCAAAATAGTATTGCCTCAAAATGTCATAAATAATCACCTAAACATTAATACAAAAATACAGAATATGAAGATGCATTCAGTTTTTTTAGCGAAATATATTGAATGAAACGAAGAAAAATATTTGAACTGTTTTACATAAAAAATAAATCCTTATGAACCCTTTAATGTTAAAGTTACTATGCAATAAAATGAACTAAAAAATTACCAAGGAAATTCTTCCATTAAATTGTTTTATTTGAAAATCGAAGAATTCACAAATTTTAGAAACCAACGGAAAATGTAAAAAAAAAAGACTGTCATAATCAAAACTTATGTTAGATATTGAGAAAAAAAGGAAGCTTGCAACTGCATTTCCTACAATATTTGCTGAATACAAATAATAATAATAATTACAATTATACAAATGTATAAATAATCAACTTTCGTTTTGGATATTGTAAAAAATTACTCTCTACTAAGAAATACTACATTATAATTGCAAATAAAAAAAAACAGTTATCCATTATATCCGTTGATGAAATTTAAAGGAAAAGAATATGGAAGAACAATTAATTTAAAAAAAGAAAAGAATTCTTTTTAAAATAACTCTTAATTCTTTTTTTTTTTTTTTTAGCATAATCTCCTAATAAGGTATTGTGGATATTAATAGATAAAGAATTAAGTTGAAAATGACAATTTTAAAGCAATGCTAAGTAAGGTGAAAAAGGTAAGAAAATAAAATAATGTAGGAACTTATTTGTATTAATTAATAAATTAGAATCCTTAGCTTCATTTGTCCAATCTCATAATCTCTAATTAATTATATTTTTAAAAAGAGACTGTTTAAATAAATGGATTTATAGTTGACGCAAAAATACTGATGTGAAAGATAAGATGATAAAACAACAACTAAAGTTATCAGCTTATAGATTTGTTCAATCTCAAAATCTCCAATTAATTAATTTTTTTAAAAAAGAGACCGATTAAATAAAAGGATTTAAAAGAATTTATAATTGACGCAAAAATATTGCTTTGAAATATAAGGTGATGACACAACTAATTAATGAATAAGTTGATTTTTATAAATAAATGAATACTAAGAGCGAGGACATTTTTTTGGAAGCTTATTTAATAATATGTAAAAATGAACAAAAATGTAATTTCAAGAAGTTCTTATTCAGGAAATTTCAGTAAAAAATATTCAAGGAAAAATATTATACTCACCAACTACTGCTAAAGATCTCATTGTGGTAGGAATTGAAAGGTAGGAACTAAAAAGATCTGAAAAAAAAAATTTTTTTTGTTTATAGCAGAGAAACTAGTTTTTTTTAGCTTATTCAGTCTTATAAAAATAATAATACAGCTGTTTGTTAAAACTAAGCATCTATTAATGAAAAGTCTTATTAATTTATCATATAATCATGTTATTTTAAAAAATAATAATAATGGAATACAGTAAATTTACATCGTTAACAATAATACATACGAGTTATTCACTCCTACTTTCCTCTGCATAAATAATAAATTTGAATTTTTTATTTTTACTTCATTGCATGGAACGATGCCAATTAGAGATTTTATTTTTATTCATATTTTGCTAATTTATCTTTCCGCATATTATACAAAAACTATCGTCTGCAGTAAATTACATCATACGATATTTTTATGCATTATTATTATTTTTTAATAAAAATTAACTGTTTAAAATTTCTCATGCTATAGAGAAACTGTTTTATTCTGAGACTAGCATTTAAATTGCTACTTTCTATTATGAGGATTTGTAAATTTAAAATTAGTTCATGTAATTAAAATATATCGTTTGTACCTACAATTATTTTAAATCATTACTGGACTGAAATAAAGTACGTTACAATTTTATTGTTATTTATATTTCCATTGGAATAACGTATTTCATTATATTAAAAAAGTACCAATATATTCTTTTAGACAGAGAATGCTTTTTTCTGGAAGTTAATTTCTAGAAATGAAGAATTTTTAAAATAGAATGAATAATTTTCTGAGAGTAGCGTCATTATGAATATGAAAAACTCATTCTGTAAAAAGTTTTTTCCGCGCAGCAAAGAGGCGAAATTAATCGTTTTCAGTTAAATCGGTTCAAGGAAGTTTTCGTTCAAGAAGTCCTTTAAATCTTTAAGTATTTAACATGGTCATAACGTAACTTTGTTTTTTAATTATTTTATACTTTTATTTATCTTTATTTACGTATCATGTTCGGTAGATTAAATTTTTTATCCACTTTTTGTTCTTAAAATTTTCGTTATGAAATTCTGAGTTCAAATAAATAATTTTCAATCACTTTTTTAATTTAATTTAATCGAAACTAATGGAATAAATTTTACATCACGAGCATGAAATTACCAAACGAACTAGTAATTAAAGGAATTTTGTAAAATTTTTAAATTTTGTCCAAGAATTTTTATTACATTTAAACAAAATTGACTTAATAGTTTTGTGCAAATAAAATTGTGACTAAAGTACATTTAAACTAAAAAATTTATTAATTATAAATCTATATTTATTTTCAAACATTTGAATTTGACAGTTAAATTTGATTATAATCTGATAAACCAGTTTCAATAATAATAGTCTTAATTTCTATTTTTTTTCAAAATTTACCAAAATTACCTTTTATTTAGCAAAAACGTTTATATTAGTGTTATAATCAATATTACAGCCAAACATAAAGCGAGCATATTTAAAAATTTGTTTAAAATTATAAAATGAATATATTTCAAACAAATTTAATTAACAATGAAAAATAATTATTTGTGATATTTTACTTACTATCTAAAAATTTATGTAAAATTAGGAAAATAAGTTTATTTTATTGTTTGGTTCATTAATAGTAAATAGAATTTTAAATTTTATTGAAAATTTCTATAACTCTATAAAGTATCTGAAATAAATTAGCAAATAAATACCGGTTCAAATATGTTGAAAACATTGAAATAATTACTCCTACTAATTCTTACTAACTATTAGGAGTTAAATTTTATTTTGTTACTTTTTTTTAATCAAAAAAGTTTGTTTTTTTCACAATTATTAAGATTTTGTAAAACTTTTCACTTAATTTAAAATAGATGTTTTTGAATAATAAATAACAACTATAAATTATTCACAATAAAATATGCATAATGCCTTAAAATTATGATCACAAAGACGAAATATTTACAACTAAACAACTTTAAAATGTTAATTAAACAGAATTAAATTAAGTATTAACTACAAATTTTTAATTAAATTCCTGATTTAAATAAAATTCCTATATATAATAATTTAAATATAGATCCCATATATAATAATTTAAATATAGATAAATATAAATAAGAGGCATAAAAATCTTTCAACGTTAACATCAAGAAGTAAATATATTACAAAATTAAGGTAATTATGCATGAAATTATTATTATAAAACAATTTCTTTTTCAAAATATTTTTACTACCATGATATTAAAATAAAATTACTAAAAATACGTAATATTCGAAATTAATAAATGCATTTGATATTTTTTATAAAATATTTGCATTAAATGTAAAATTCGCTTTCAGAATTAAATTTAAGCAACTCATTTGCATTCTTGTAGTAATCAATAAGATTTTCCTTTAACTCAGGGAATTTAGGACTTATTTTGGCAAATTTATTTTAAATCTTGGATCAATTTTATAAAAATTTAAAGCAAATTTCAAAATAAAGTAACATTAGTAAATTAAATTTTAATGAAATATAGTTTTCAACAGAAAGGATAATAATTTTTTTTATATGAGATTTGAAAGGAATTTACAATGTAGAAATTAATATCTCAAAAGATACAAACATTTAGAATTCATTAAAGTTTTTAGTTGAAAGAAGTTCTGTCAAATTTCAGAGAAATACTGACGATAGCAACACTATAAAAGACCTCTTTAAATTTCATTAACGAAAGAATTTTATTTAAAAAAAGAAACAATTGCTTTTAATAAATTCCTAACAGTTACAAATTTTATTATTTAGAAAGAATAGTAATTGTTTGCAACTTAATCAAATCATTAGCAAAAAGTTTTATCGTCTGCCGTATTGAAATAATGACGATAACAAGACAATTTTGGAATATATATTTAAATTTTACAGGCAAAAGAACCTTTTTCATTACAATAAAGAAATAATTGCATTTAATAAATTACTAACCCTATACAAAAACTGAAAGTGTTATCGTCTGCCTTATTGAAATAATGACGATAACAAGACAACTTTACGATATCTCTTTAAATTTTACTGGCAAAAGAACATTTTTCAATATAAAAAAGAAATGATTACATTTAATAAATTACTAATCCTATACAAAAACTGAAAGTGTTATCGTCTGCCTTATTGAAATAATGACGATAACAACGAAACTTTAGACGATCTCTTAAAATTTTACTGACGAAAGAACATTTTCTTATCCAAAAAAGAAACAATTGCATTTGATAAATTCCTAACACTATACAAATTCGTTATTAAGAAAGAACAGACAATGTAACGATTGTTAACTGCTTAGATTAAATCGCCAACCGATTCACTATAGTTCCTCAAACGACAATTTTTGCAATAAAAAAAATATTGCGAAAAAGCACCCCATGCCCCCATAATCAACCATCCATATACATTCTCACGGAATTTTTAAAAGCGAAATTCGGTGCCGCAATACGTAGAAATAATCCATTGCTAAAGAGTGCGAGCTTCACAATACATATTCCACATTCTTACCTTAATAGAACTTTAAAGGGGTGGTATATCCCTATAGAGGAGAAGGATTGCTTTCTTTGGAGAAAGGAAAAGATGGGATGAAGATGATGCTAGAATACTTTCACTTGCATCTTATATACTCACTTTCATCCGGAGCATGCGCAGTAGGTCGTAGGGTCAGTCTTGTCCATCGGGTTGATGCGTATGAAGAGTTGAACAAGATCTTCGCAAGTATGTCATGAGGAAACCTTTTCTTTTTTACCTCTTTTGTTTGTTTGAGTTATTCTTTTTATTAATTTTTTTTTTGGTTGGAAGAGAATCCCCCAGAATCTTTTGGAGGGAAAAGAGTATCGCGATGGTGAGAAAGTGACCAGACTGGTTCTCATCCATCGGACCTACTTCTCTGCCCCGTGACACCGTGGTTGACCCCCGAGAGTAGCAAAAACCACCGAAAATCGTCTGTAATAATTCTGCATCAGTATGAAAAAAGAATTATCTTGATTATTCCATCTTTTGGCGTTTTTGTTTTTTGGGCTTACCCTTTTTAACGTTGTAGCCTCATTTGTCATTTGTTGGGAGGGGTTGATGTTTTAACCGTTATTTCGGAATGCTTTTGCGGATGGGATTAATTTTTAAATTCTTATCGTTTGTTTGTGGTTAATCGAAAGCGTTTCGATTTTTCTGGGGTGAATGGAAAGGACATCAATCACATTTGGAATTAATTTATAAAAATATCTGTGCTACTTTTCATACTAAATTAAGTGGAATGACTTTTTAAAATGTTTAAGAAATATTGCGTCATCGGTGATAGTCCGGAGGGGGGATAGGGGCACGTGACCCCCTCGTTCGAATAAAAACTTTAAAAATTTTTTTTAATTTCATCTCATTACTCTTAAATCAACAGAAAGATATTTTTCATTTATTAAAAAGATTTATATTGCCGTTAGATAATTGTATAAAATAATTTCACGATTATCAATTTCCTGTTAACGATATTTTAATTATTTGATGATTTTTTAAAACAAATTTTTTACAATGCGAACGAAACAACTTTAGTGGGACAAAATGTAAGCAATTTTACTAGTTTACAATTGTACACTGAGAAAAAAAGTATGGTCAAAACTACCAGAATATGGTAAAATTTTAAGGTGTTTCTGACTCTATAGGAACACCAAAAAGCTTCTTCGTTATTACCGAAACCTTTTGGTAATGATTTTTATAAAATTAACAATAAAATAGGGTTTAAAAATTTATGAAAAACTTTCGTAAATGTGGTAAGACTTGGTAACTTTGTTATTTTTTGTAAATGGAAATATTACCAAATGGAAACATTTCCAAATGAATGGTTTAAATACCTTATATTCTGGTTTTTATTACCAAAATTATTGTTTTTTTCTTACCCAAAATTTCATTACTGTACAGTGCAGTAATTTTTCCAAAAACTTTTTTCTCCGTGTAGTTTGCAGCTATTTAGTAAAGTTTGTAAGACAATATAAAATTTTATATTTATAATAGTGTTTTTTAACATAGTGTAATAATTTTCACACATCCTTTTTATCGCCAAGAGTTTAATATGGTATAAAATTGTTTTCCTTTATAGTGTTGAAATCGTACACGCAATTTACATGTTTTGATTTCGAAATTTATTTTCCGATTTATCTGAAAAATAAATTCCTAAGAAAGATTTGTCTGGTTATAAATATTTATTACTCTATTCATTTTTAACTAGATGTCGCTTTAATTTCCATTTGAAAACATGCAACTTTTTCTTTTAAAATAAGAAAAAATTATAATTGTTGCATAAAGTTTGCTAGTTATAAATGGTTACGTATAGTTTTGTATTCATGGTTTCTTAACCGTACTAGTTGTAAACGGTTTGAAAACCGCCAATGTAAAAAAATGTTTTTTACCGTAAACTTTACGGTTAATTCGATGAACAGACTGCTGCCGGTTATTTTACCGTATTTTTAGAATGAAAATTGTAACATTGTAACATAGAAGACGAACTTTATTAAAAAACTTATTTTATTACAAGAATTTCTCATAATTTCTTTTTTAATGAAACCAGTTGTAAAGTCTGTGGTTTTCGAATAACAATAATAAATTCAAATAAACCATCGACTTTTCATTTGCTTTCTTTAAAATTTTTATAAGAAATCCTTGCTACACATTTCAAAAGAAATTTTATACAAAATGAACATAATACCTGGAAAATTTGATATATAAACCCGATTTTTATAAGTCGCACAAAATATTTTATTTCTCACTTATTTGTGCAAACCCATAAGAAAGTTGTTGTTTTTTTAAAGCGTATTTAATTATTTCATTTCATACTTTTTAGTTTCAGAATTCATTAAGTCCATCTTTTCCCCAGAAACAAGTTTTAAAAGTATAACTATAAACAAAACGAGCACATGGTTCTAGATAACTATAGAAATGCTAATTTGGTGACGTAATTGATTTGAAGATCCACATGCCATTCACGTCGATGACGAATTCGTAAACACATTGAAGAACGCGCGATAAAATCTTAAACAGGATTGTTTACAATTTTATTTATAATAATGTCTAATGTTAAACTAACGCGAAAAAGATCATTTTTCAAACATTTCTCCCGAACAGAATATTTAAAAATGTTAGACGATTTTTTGAATCAGGGGATGTAATTGCAGTCTATGTCCAAACTTTAGAACACTAACACCAACGGATTTAGAGTTATAAGAGATTAAAAATAGCCTACCGGGGGTAAAAAGGCAGATAAAATACTGACTATACACAAAATAAAAATTAAAAGAATTAAATTGTCTCCTATGAGACATTTATAGAAGAAAACAAAAATTTTAATATTTAATTTCAAAAAAATAATTATTGGCTAAATTTGAGTGAAATATCAAACTGAGATGAAATTTTCTGCAGTTTTCAAATCTATAAATATTTTTTATTATAAAGGATCAAAAAAGTAGAATGATGCAAATAGAACAATGCTGGTAAATAAAAAAGAATCAGAAATATGATAAAGAGTTGCAGAAAAAAAATGTCCAAACCTAAATTCATGTCAATAAAGAAAACAAGCATGCTTTTTTTTTTTTAAACCAGTGCAGATTGTTAAAGTGTTTTTTCACAATTTAAGGGATATTAACTCTCTTTTTGATAGAATTCTGCATAATTAATATCATTCTTATCAATTCTTATCATTCTTATCTTATTATAGATTACATAGAATATGTATTTGCGTGCTGTCTTCTTTTTCAACTGGATTATAAAAAAATTTTGAATGCTAACTATTTTATGCTGTTGGAGCATGAAATATCCCCTCTTTTTAACTAGATTATAAAAAAAAAATATTGTGAAACATTTTATAGTGACAGAACATAAAAATAAAGATCCTATAAAAATAATCCAATAAATTAGATGCATGCCAGTGACGTTATCATAAGTAAATCACAGCATTTGACGAATCGGAAGTCAATCATGTGTGACACACGCGTGACATCGATTACAAGTGTCCAATTAAATCTGTTTTTAATCACGTGGTTAGGCTTAATCACTTCGCATATTGTCGAATTGCAAGTACATAATTATATCGTAGTTATAGAGTAGTATCAACAGTGCTGAAAGGTTAGATTTGCCGCGAGTATAGTTTGGTCGCCGAAAATCATATTTTAATAATCGATACTCTAAGTGGTAAAATCTTCCATGTCAAAAAGAATTGTTAAATTACTTTTTAATACTAAAAAAAGAATTTAAATATTTCCGCATGACTGTCTATATTTAATTGAAGGGATTAAAACTAAATTCCGACTAGCTAGAATGCTCGAACTTTAAACTAGAGCTCTGTGCTATGTATAACAATAAAAATATTTCAATCGTTTCTTTGCGTCCAAAAAATAGAATTTATCTCGATTATATTGACTTAAGGACTTTATTGTCAATCATAACTTTGAGCAATTTCAATCACGTTATACTCATAATAGAGAGATAAGGTGGTTCAAGATTTCTCCACTCTCCACACTTGTTCCCTCTTCATTACTATGGTCACAGAAAATCTTGCTTTTACACCGTGGTAGTTTGTTCTAGCCCTTTATTAAAGCGTAACGTTATGGGGGGGGGGGGAAGCAAAATTCGCTGAAACCATGTTAACGGAGAGAAGAAAATGGTAAGAGTGGGGAAATGATGTAACCTTGAGATCTATTTTATTTATAAAGAGTATAAAATGTTTAAAAATATTCTGAACCAATAAGTTGGAATAAATAACAACTGGAGTTCTCTCTCTGATACGAAACGAGTTACAATTGTTTACTAAATGGTGCATTTGCATATAGTAGCCATTTTGCCCCCCACCAAACGTTCAACCACTTTCCGATATAAGGACATCAAACTATAAAAAAACTACGTTTTCTTAGTAGACTAAAAATGCAATAATTTTATTTTTTCAATTTAAAATAGGGTGATAACTTTTATTACAAACTTCTATAACCATCCAGAGCCGTGGTAACTCAGGGGATAAAGAGAGCCTTCCTATGAAGTGAACAGGGTTCGAATCTCAGCGATGGCTGGTTGATTCGAATTCTGCACCCGGGCTCGCACCGACCACAGTGTTGACGTAAATAATACTCTGTGGTAGATGGATGATGGGTTAGAGTTCCCTTACAACCAGGCTAACCGTTGAAGGTTTTCGTGGTTTTTCTCTCAATATAATACAAATGCGGGTTATTTCCCTCAAAAAGTCCTCCACGAAGGCAAATTTCTCCCAATACTTGACCCATGAGTTCCCTTGTCTTCTGGATTTGGTTCCAAATTACAAGGCTGCGGATTTAAACTTTAGTGGTCGTAAACCAAAAATTGTTTCGACTGTTCAACGACTGTTATAAAATAAAATAAAATATAACCGCCAAAAAAATTCCACATCCTTCAGAAATGATCCGTCATACGTTTTTAGAAACAAAACTTTTTTTTAATTAATTTCCTCAAAAAGGGAAATGGTCAAACTTTATTTATTTTGGTATAATTTAATAATATTGGTATACTTTATTTAAAACGTAAGAACGCTTAAAACGTCGGAAAAATTGGCATTTTTGGAAATTTTGCTTTTTTTCCCTCCATCATGTCTCCATTTATGTCAAACTCATGATATTCCGTACAGCAGCAAGTAAGACTATAAAAATTCCTGAGTAATCGTGCATTTCTACTTCCAATATCTTCGATCTAGTATTTCATCATTTTATAACGAAATAAAGATGTCTGAAATTGTTCTTTAAACTTGCGAAAACGCAAGTTTTCTCGGTGCTTTTATTCTAAAAAAAATGGTGTACAATCACATAGATGGAAGTTTTGTTCATCAAACGATTTCTTTGATAGATAATGAACTTTAAAAACGTAATCCTTTAGAACACTTTTAAGTGCAGAAAACAATAAAAACGATAGATTATCTTTCTCTGAATACAGGTAGGTATAGATTGAAATACCCCTTTTTCTTTCTAATGGACGGATTTCGAAAAAGAAAAAAAGAATGTTTCATAGCAACTTAGCGGTTGGGTTGGATTATTTACAACTTCTCGCTCTATCTCTGACACGGGAATTGTGTAAGGTCATCTAAAAGGTGTGAAAAACAGATTGTAGCTTGGCGCATCCTTTTGGTGAGTCTTTATCAAGTGAAAAAAAAGAAGGAGCGTTTTGCGTTCATAAATCAAGCAGTGGGTGAAGCAAGTGCAAAAGAAGCACTTTAAAGTTTTTAGAGGTGACAAGCGCATGCCACGCAACGCTGTGTCTAAATCAAAATTTTATTTTAATTAGAGCTGAGATGATAATAATAAAAAAATAACGTTGATTTAAAAAAAAAAATTAAAGGTGAGATTTCACTGTTGCCAGATTTGATAACGTCTAAATCAAATTAAATTTCATGTAGTAGTTGTCTTGTAGTTGGTAAACAATACGAATTTGTTTCGTAGAAAAATGTGGCACATTTGTCATCGTAGGAAAATAAGATAAATTTGTTTAGAGGGAAAATAATTCTACACTTTTTTAATGGGAAAAACAACACAAATTTGAAATTTCCTTAGTAGAAAAATAATGTAAATTCGCCTAAACGGAAAATAATACAATTTTTTTTTTTAGTGGGAGAATAAGGCAAATTTGTTTTGTGAGAAAAAACTGCAAATTTGTGTGATGAAAAAATAATGCAAATTTGTCTTGTGGGAAAAGGTCGTAAACTTATTAAGGGAGAAAATAATGTAAATTTGTTATAGTGGAGAAATAACAGCCATCTTGAATAATAACTTAGAACACCTAATGTCTATAATCTATCTATTTATTTTTCTTACGTGATACCAAAAACGCGAAAATTTCTCAATCTAAATTGGCAACACTATTATAATTCAGTTTTTCAAGTTGTCCTAAGTGATAATTTAAGTAGTTTTAAGTAATTAGTTATGCGTTAAGTATAAGTTTAAATTCAATTCGCTAGGTTTTCTTAAGAAATATTTAAGTAGTGTTTAAGTAGATATACATCAGAAAAAATCTTTAAAAAAGCTTTGTTTAAACTAAACCATTGCAGTATGCAATAAATGTTAACTGATAAAATAGCAAAACAGTGAATAAAAAACGGTGAAAAAAAGCAAAAATATTATTAGAAAAATTTCATATGAAAAATGAGCCATAATCAGTCAAATTCTAAAACGAAAAAAGAATGCTCTAAAACGTAAAAAAGTGTGCCCTTAAGTGAATAAAAAATTATATATTAAAAGCAAATACTCTAAAAAAACTTAAAAAATTCCTTAAAATAAAAAAAAATTAAAAAATTCATATGTTGTTGATAGTTGAGCCTTATAATTATATACAACAAAACAATTAAATAATATAGTATGTCTTGTCTTAAATAACGGTATAAGAACATCTTTTTTTTGTATATAAAATGGAAGAAGAGAGTCACTAATGCAAATTTTTCTTATTTTTAATCTTCGCAGCATGCAAATTTTGAGTTAAAAGTCGAAGAGGACGCTTCAAAGGCTTGATTTGGTTTCTTTGATTTGGCTTGCAACTTAATGTAAGACAAAACGGAAAAGAATGATCGGCATTCATTAAGCGCGTTGTTTCGATGAGTGCGATGTCTCAACAAAGTCATTTAAACGAATCAGAAGCTTGGAGTGTTGTTGGCCAGTTAGAGGGGGATTTGGCTTGCAACTTAATGTAAGACAAAACGGAAAAGAATGATCGGCATTCATTAAGCGCGTTGTTTCGATGAGTGCGATGTCTCAACAAAGTCATTTAAACGAATCAGAAGCTTGGAGTGTTGTTGGCCAGTTAGAGGGGGCCAAACACAAGCCGAAGTAGCAGAAGCCTTTAGAGTTTCACAAAGTCTGATTTCCAGGTTCTGAAACCGTTTTTTGGAGACTGGAAATGCAAGCCGAAGATCGGGGCAAGAGCGTAGACATGCAACAACGCCCAAATGAACACCGTTATTTAACGTTAACGGCTCGGAGACACCGAAATATAAATGCCACTCTTCTTCGACACATTCGCACGGCTACTGGCACCACAGTTTCAACACAAATTGTCCGAAACCGCCTTCACGCTGTAGGCTTCTATGCTCGCTGACCAATGGTGGGTGTCACGTTAGCAGCAAGGCACTCCAGATGAAAATAATAGGCGTGTTGTTTTCATCTGGAGGAAACTTGGCACTAGAAACAATCCTGCGTTCGTGCACTAAAGTGTAAGATTTGGCGGTGAGGGAGTGATGGTCTAAGCTGGCATCTGCATTGATAGCCACCTTGATCTCCATGTCATTCGAAATTGAGCTCTTACCGGTAGCCGATACAGGGACGAGATCCTGAGACCAGCTGTAGTCCCTTACGCTGCAGCAATTGGAGATGGCTTCATGTTAATGGACGACAATTGAAGGTCACATTGTGCTACCTTGGTGAATGATTTCCGTTTGGAGGAATGAATCATACGAATGGATTGGCCAGCTTAGTCTCCAGACATTAACACAATCGAGCATTGTTTTGCATGGACATTCTAGGCAGACGAATTGCTTGAAGCCTACCACCCCCATAAACTCTCCAAGAACTAGAAAAAACTTTTCTGGAGGAATGGGACAGAATACTCCAGCCCCTCATTAATATTCTCGTTGACTCGATGCCTCAAAGGTGTTTAATGCTGCTGGCCTTCCGGGTAAATCATACTCCCTACAGAAACGATTTTATTTTAAGTAAACACTTTGTTGTATTTTTTTTCTCATAAGGCACAAATTGTGTTTTCTTCTTCTACCTAATGCTCACTAAAACGCAATTTTTTTTTTCCTGTCAAACTAATGTCATTTTTATCTCATATAGCCTACTACGTCTGTCAATAATGCATTAATCATTAAAACAATTCTCCAGGTGCAAGATGAACCCACAACCTCAATATCTTTTAATTGTTTTGGACAGTGATTATTTTCTTTAAATAATTCGGGTCAACACACTTAAGGATTTGCCAACTTTTTTTTTTGTCTAAAAGACAAATCGTGAATTTCTGTCAATTATTGAAAATGGTACAAAAATTTAAAATTTGTCCTTTGCTTGTGAAATACCATCACATATAAATAAATACTGCTTGGCATGAAAGTCATATCAGTTACCATTCCTACCGATTTTTGTGTAAAATGATTGCTTGATTCCGAATATAACCCCCGTTTCTAGTGCCTCCGCCCCCCATGATTTTCACTTTCTAGTAATTTAATGGCCATCAATTTGCTAACAATGGAGTAAAGAACAAATTTAACTTTTAAATTTCTTCTGTGGGTTAGTGTGGTAATAATTTATAAAACATGAATATTTCTAATAAAAAAATAGATTTTCCCACTTAAGGATTAAAAAAAAATCATTAAAAATAATAAATATTTTTGTTTGAAATTTTTTCATTTATTTTCTCAGTATGCAAACTTTTGAACTCCAATTCTCTTCCCTAAAACTATGAAAAAAAAATAATTTCATAGTTTTGGCTACACACAGGCGAGGAGTGAAGTTTTGAATATCTCATAAGAAAGTTTGGAAAATTCGATGGTTATTATTTATTACTTTTTATATTATACAGCATTTATTATATTTTGTGTCATTTATTATTTATTGTATTTAATATCACAGATTATATATTTTATTTAGTATGTACATATTATTACATATTCTGTATATTTAAATTGAGTATTTTAAATAATTCTTTCACTTCCTGAAAATCAAATTTATGGTCATGAATTTATCGAAAAGATAACAAGCATGTTGAAGGAAGCATCGCCATACAATATCCATTAATATGGATATTATTCAGAATATTATACAGAATTATTCAGAACATTGTTTTAGGGGCCGTCTGTAATTGATGTCAGGCTTTACAGGGAAGAATTCTGAAAATTGTGACATTTTGTGACAAGGGATTGGAAAAGAGGAGCAGGAAGTATGATCTCACACATTTTGGTTAAAATTAAAGCATTTAAAATATTTTTATATAATTAGTTTTTATTATTTTTCATTAAAATAATGATACGTCTAACCATTATTGCTGTTATGCTCACAGTATACATCAAATCACTTTATGCCGAGCACAAAAATTCTATAGAATGTGGTATTATTTTTATCGAAATATGCTTAAATTACATTTAATAAGACACAAAAAAGTTTCGTGTATGAAAAATAATACTTTATTCAAGAAATGAAATGGTGCGTATACGCAACATTGTACAAATCAACGAACAAATTATTTTGTTGAACACTGGTTTTGTTTTTATTCATCTTTTTTTACAGAAATTGCAACTTCAAACCATCATAAAAAAACATACGATAAGTCTCTAGTGAAATAGTAGTACATTTTCGAATATTCGAATTAGCCAATAAACGTTTCAAACTAATAATCTAGAGTAGTTTAATTTCTCAACAAAATTTTTTCACTTCAATTGAATTAATAATATTTTTTAGACGGAATCAGAACCCTTAAAAATAGCGGGAAAATAAAATAGTGAAAAATATACGTCACTGTGTAGATAAATTTATTTTTTTTTGAAATTGGGGTTTTCGCACCTTTGGCCGAAAATGAGTTAAGGTTAAAAAACAAAATGTGAAATATGATCTATACTATAAAATGCGTTTTGTTTCTGATTTTTATATGTGCCCCAAGCAATAATTTTATCTTGGGCCCCAGTTTGACTCAAAATTGGGTCGATATGGGTTCTATAAGAACATGCACCGAGAGACCAATATTGGGAAGTCTAGATTTTTTAATATTGATCCTAGAATGGCCTATATAAGGCCTACATTGGCTAATATAGAACCTACATTGGCTAAATAATGGATATAAAATATCGGGTGAATCTTAAAATTCTAAATAGGACCGATATAGGTTGTAAAGTGGTCGTAAAAATAAAGGCCCTTTGAATCCTTATTGTGGCAAGATTCATGAATAATGGCCCATTGAGGGCCCTGGTCCTTTTTCTGCTAAGGTGTTTGTGTTCATATAATGTAGCGTAATATGTGACTTGGGGTAGAGGGGTAAGGTGAAGTGTGATACTTTGTGACAAAGGGGAGGAGGGTTGTCAAAAATATAAAAATAAAAGTGCGACATCATTACGTAAGAATCAGAAGGAACAGATACTGTCAGAACTCGAATTTTTTTTCACATTGTAATTCAAAGATAACTATAAGAAAGCTTTTAAGTTGTATTATGGAGATATAAAATTTACAAAATATTTTTTTACGTAATTTTAATTACCTGTAAACGTTGTGGGGAGTTCGTATTTTCGGGTCGGGTGCATTTGTCGCCATTTTATTTTGTTGTAATTGTAAGGATACATCTTTGGTACATTTCGTATTCGAGATGGAATGTAGGATGGCAAAGCTGTCAAAGTAACTTCATTATTGAGAAAGAAATTTAAACAATTAGTTACCAACCATTTAATTTCTTTCCTTTGCCTAAATTATGGGTGAATGGAGATGCAAAAAAGAAAAATGGCTATAAATTACCCACTAATGGAGGATTTTTTAAAAAAAAAAACTTAACGTGCATGGTTGGTTAGCTATGTGACAGAGGTCGTCAGTTGATGTCAGTCATGATTTTACATAACTGATAGCCGTCTAGCCGCTGGCTAAAATCGTAAAATCTTCACCTGTTCACCTCGTTGGTAGTAGAAATAAAAGTTCTTTTAAATGATTTTTTTTTGTAATTTGTTTAATTCTTACAATAAATTTCAATAATATTTTTATATTTATCTTTTAAATTGAGTAATTCGAAAGTCTCGTAAATTTCTTAATTTTACAAGAGATTTTAACAATAAAATGATTTGGGTTAAAATTTGCTTAAAAACACTATTTGTTGCATTATAAAATAAAAAATTACTAAATTCACGTTTTAAAGAAAAAGAAGAGCTGCCAACTATCTTTACGTTTCATTTATTTTGAATGCAAAATATGCTTTTCGAATGCTTTTCGAATGCAAAATATCTGTATGTACCTACTGGTACATTGTGCAAAATTAAGGACAAAATACCAGAATATCTTTTAATTTAATGATATCATCTTTCCCTTTGACTCAGATGGCTCACCGGTGTCCCTTTTATATATTTTTTCTGACACTCTAATTAAATGAAAAAAATATATTTTGGTATTTTTTTTAATTAAAAAAAAAACAGTCTAAATAGTCACTAAAAAATCTCTTAGATTATCAGAATTATATTTATACGAAAATACAAATCCAATTTTTTTTCATTCATGATCAAAAATTTATCAATAATTGATTTTGTAAATTAAAGAGATTTAAATAATTAATAACTGTTTGACTTAAGTCTCAAAACTGGAAATCAGTACGATTTTGAAAAATTATTATTTGGTAGTGAATTATTATTTGCTTAAAAGATTTTACCTCTAATGCAGAAAAGATGCTGCATTTCATAACCATAAATTATTGAAATGCTATATATATAATATTTTTCACTTATTTAGACCAAAAATAATACAAAATAAGGGAAAAAGAATGAAAACTATGTTTAATAAAAATTCTGCGATAAAGTGTCGAAGAAACAAATTTTCATATACTAACCTGACTCAACTTATCTGTTCAGGGATTATCCTTAACACCTTGAATGCCACGCTAATTTTACATGGCTTGCTCGTCTGGCGAAACGGTAAATAACTTCAAACTAAATTTCCAAATATAAACAGATTTTGCTAGTTTATAAAAGGTTTAGCAGGAGATATCTGAAAAAAGTGGTGAATTACATATGCCTACGAATTGTTTAAAAATAGTGGTGGATGAAAATCTACTATATTGAATTTATTAAACCAAGAATCACAATAATTAAGTAAATTTTGAATAAATTTTCTGCAATTCCATAAAAGAGTGTAAATATTATAGTTCTATATCATGTTATACGCTGTAAGCCAGCTGTTTTTCGCGGCCTATGTGAAAGGTCAGTGTCAGCAAGCGGTGGCAGACGCAGCCTAAATGTAGTTTCAGTGTTAGCCACCGGTGGTTGTCGCGGCCTAAATGTAATTTCAGTGTCAGCCACCGGTGGTTGACGCAGCCTAAGTGTATATTCAGTGTCAGCCACCGGTGGTTGACGCGGCCTAAATGTAATTTCAGTGTCAGCCACCGGTGGTTGACGCGGCCTAAATGTAATTTCAGTGTCAGCCACCGGTGGTTGACGCAGCCTAAGTGTAATTTCAGTGTCAGCCACCGGTGGTTGACGCGGCCTAAGTGTAATTTCAGTGTCAGCCACCGGTGGTTGACGCGGCCTAAATGGAAAGTCCAGTGTAAGCGACCGATGGCTGACGCGGTGCTCGAAATAAGTTACGAAATAAGTTACGCGGTTACGAAATAAGTAACTTTCGCTGTTAATTTAATTGCGGCGAATTAAGTTACGCCCTTAGAACAAACAGAATTTGTCGTATTCTCTCTCTCTCTCTCTTTCAATTCCTGATTCAATTCTATTCTTGGCGGATTTCTATTATTTGATCAACTTTTGACGGATATTCTTGATCCTTCAAAATAAGAAGGGTAGCCATAATCAGGAAAATATGGCCTACATAGTATAGGACAAAATCGTACGGACATCACCGTCTATAGGGCTACTTAACATAAATAATGAAGATTGAAAATTTGTAGCATAAAAGTTTAAAAAAAATATATCAAAAAAGGTTTAAAAAATCGTATTAAAAAGTTTTTAAAAGTTTAAAAACAACTTTGGAAATTGCTAAGACTTCTTAAATTTTTAAGATATTCAAACTTTCTTTGGCAAATAAGATTTACTTTAAAATTCTGAAGAAAAAAAATTAATTTCAAATTTTTCGGCGCATGCGCAGTATAAAAGAACTATATATATATATATATATTACGCAGTTTTAAGCGAACTTTATTATTTTTTTTTTCAATTTTAAAGCAAAATTTTTGTAATTAATTTTAAATTGCTCCAAAAACTTTGTTTAATTAAATTGAATATTTTTAGAATTTACAATAAATTAATTATAAATAATATTTCAAAAATATTTTTTGAATTATATTTTTTTTAAAAAAAGTCTTTATTTCCATAAATATTGAGGCTAGTTTTACGAAAAATAACAACCTAAACAATCAATAAAAGTTACAAGCTTATTGCTTGATTTTCTGAAATAGGGTGTTTGAAAATACTTGTTTTCATTCGTAATTTATTCTATTCCAAAACTTCTGAAAGCTTTAAATCTTATTACTAAGTACGAAACATTGCCTGAACTAAACACCTCTAAAGTTACAAAATATGCCTTTACGTACTTTTTTAGATATCTAAAAAAAATGGCAAAAAGTGTTTTTCCAACTAGTGTAGGGTAGTGTATATTACACTGGGGCTCTACCCCCTGTTTGCTTCTGCTTGCTAACCCCAAAATTACGTTGCGGTACTAGTAATATCATATCCTAATTTTAAGTCAATCTACTGGCTCATCATATATTAAATGCATGGATTTACTAAAACATGTTGGCAGCATTCATAAAATTAGCTTTCTTTGTATGATAATCTATTATTTAATTGATAATTTTAATAAAACTAATCAACTGAGAGTAATAGGAGCATTTTATAATAACACAAATAAGCACTTTTTTATTCTACTTTGAAAATGTATAATAATGTTTCTCGAAGTATAGTTAATTCTGTCTTTTGCGCTTTTAACTCTTTTCCAGTCCAGGGCCGTCTTAAGCAATCATTGCCCCCGGGCACAGAAATTTTTTGAGCCCTTATAACATCTCATACTGTTTAAAATCGAACTAAAAAAGCTTCACATACGTAAAATAAAACATTTTTAATTAATACTATAATTTTTAAAAACTTAAACACAGTTTTATCACCTTAAAAACTCAATACACGTAAAAGAAAACATTTTTAAACTATGCATACTTTTTCTTAAAAAATTGATATGCTAACCAGTTGCAATCCCTAAATAATGAAATATCTTTCAAAACGAAGCTAACTGAAAGAATTAAATTAAAAAACATAAGGTTATAACAAATAAAAAAAAATTCAGAAGGTATGAATTATTTCGTCACACGACTAGTCAGTTATTGAAACAACTTTCAATGCTCATCAGACATAACCAGTTTAAAAGTTGCTGTCCCTGTTCTATTATTCTAAACTCTTTTAATTATTACTTTATTTAACTAATTATAAGCACTAAACGGAGTGGGTGGTGGTCTGGTATATTTAGAGAAATTAGTTGAGCACCTAAAAACTACATTTTAATGTAGAAAAATAGATTTCGGTTGCCTTTTTAAGTTTTCCTGGCGATAAACTATTCAAACTATTGGTGTTTGCATGATAATCAATCACTATTTATAGAAAAAAACACTCACTTTTTACTCTGAAATATATTTATTTAAAAAAAATATACAATACAATGTTTTTGCTCTTAATTTTTTTTAAATAGAATTTATGAAAAGTAAGATTTTCACGAACCCCTAGAGGGCTTGGGGATCTCGGGCACTGCCCGGGTGTGCCCATGCGTACTGCTCCACTCAGTCCAGATCTGCATCTTTTGTTTTACAATCACTTGCCAATGCTAACACTTTGAATTGTTGGCTATATAGAATTTATCGCTTTTAGTAAACATCCAGGAAATTTTAACAAAAATGTATTACCTTTGTTTGTTTCACTAAAACAGAACGTTATTAAACAAAGGATCTTATCTCACATTTGAATAATTTAGTGGAAGTAAGATAAAAGGGACAGTTTTGCAAAAATAAATAAATAAAGCTTCCGAGAGGAAAGTTTTTTTTTTTTAGTTACTGAGTTGCAATAGTTACAATTGTAGCAAGTGAGTTACAATAGTTTATTGAAACTTAGAGTGGAATTATTTTATATAGATTTGAATAGTACTGTATGTTCCAAATAACACGTCACCTCCGAGAAACGAAGGAAGCATCAAAGGAAGAGCAATTGTTTGTGCCTTGGCGAACAAAGAGCACGTATCCTTTGGCCAAGGTTTGTGCAATACATGGTGATTTCACCATCAGGACTCTTCATTCATCTGTGCCAATCAAGTTTTACCTTAAAATTTTTTGTAGATTTCCCAGTTTCCAACGGTCTGTGACCTCCCCAAATTCCGGATTATTTTCTTAAGGTGATTTTATATTTTATAACCGCCATTATTAAACAGCCGACCCAATTTTGAGTGTATGTCTACCAATCTTTAACTCCATAGCCTTGTAATTTTGAACCCAATCTAGAAGACAAGGGGACTCCTGGATCAAGTATTGGGAGAAATTTGCCTTCGTGGAGACCTTTTGATAGAACTAACCAGCATTTGCGTTACGCGGGAGAAAAACCACGAAAACCACGCTCGGTTTAACACATAATACTTCTACCACTCAGGATATTTTACATCAACACTGTGGTTGGCGCGAGGCGGGTGCCGAATTCGTATGGACTAACCATCGCTGGAATTCAAACCTGAGTCGCTTCATTGGGAGGCAAGCGTGCTATCCCCCGAGCCACATCTGCTTCAAATTAAATTTTTTAAAAAATGTTGGGTGCGTAGGTTGCCCGACGTTTAACTTGATTCATCTTTTCTATAATCTTGTTAAGCGTGCTTTGTTTCTAACAAACAAAAATTAAACACTTTAAACATTTTTAATTTGTAACAATTTAATTTGAAATACATTTTTGATTTGTGTTCAATAAATGTTTCTTTTCTCTATTGTCTGCATTTTTTTTCCTGTGTAGCGTTCTATTTGGAAAATACTGTATTTTCGAGTGTTTTCCGAGGGGAAGAATGTTACAAATAGATTTGGCAACAAACAATCGGTGAGAATCTTTGAAAGTTATTTATTTGGCAGCAAATGAAAATGCCAAGCTCAAACGTTACGGAGTAAATAGTTTAGGGTTCTATAGACTTCCTAACTTGAAAGCTTGTGGAAAAGAAATAAAGGCAAGGTACAATATTTGTTTTTTTATTGTCAATGGTTAAACTTTGAAGCCAATTTACTCAAATACACCATAATTTAGATTAGAACACGCCGATCACTGCTCTAGTGGTTACTATACTGGACTAAGAAGCCAGTGGGTGTGGGTTTGAATCCCACCGTAGGCACGGATGTAACTTTCTCTCTCTCTCTCTCTCTCTCTGTTCTATGTCCTTTCTTCTGTGTTATTGTGTGAATGTAACCTGCCCTACCAACGGGTTTGTGGTTGTATGACGTGGGCGACGTCGTGGCTCATCCACAGGTGCCCACTGGATAACTATAAGAGAGTAGCAATTCTGGCATTTCTGAAACCAATGGGAAATAGACCCAAGTACCCGCCATTAAATATAAAAAAAAAAAAAAAAGATTAGAATTTTTGTGCACTCAACTCTTCATTTCATATTCTAGTTGACATCCAGAATAGCGTTTCGTTTAAATATTCCTCACATTTACTAAACTGTCCCCTAAAACATTTATGTTCTAGGGGAAGCTATCTACTCAACTCTTTATTTCTAATTCCGGTTTGCACTCAAAGAATCGTTGCTATGAATGTCCCTAAAGTTCACTAAAATACCACTTTGACTCTTTATCTACAAAACGCTTTATTTCCAAATTCAGGTCATTCATAAAAATGTCTCCAAAGAATTCTCTAAAATGACATTTTGAGCCTTCATCTACTCAGTTATCGATTTTACATCTTGAACCCAAAGAAATGCTTCAGTAAATATCTCCAAAACTCACTAAATCATCATTAAGAACCTTCATCCACTAAGATCTATACTTATGATTCTGACTCGCACCCAAAGAATCTTTCTACTTAAATATCCCAAACATTTCCTCAAATGTTTCTTAAAATCTTCAGCCAATGATTCTAAATTCATTAAAGTGTCATTTAGAACCTTCATCTACTCAGTTATCGATTTCACAACTCAAACCCAAAGAACTGTTTCAGTAAATATCCCCAAAATTCACTAAATCATCATTTAGAACCTTCATCCATTAAGCTCTTTATTTATGATTCCGACTCGGCACCCAAAGAATCGTTCTACTAAAATATCCCAAACATTCCCTCAAATGTTTCTTAAAATCTTCAGCCACTGATTCTAAATTCATTAAAGTATCATTTAGAAGCTTCATCAACTCAGTTATCAATTTTACATCTTAAAGCCAAAGAATTGTTTCAGTAAATATCCCCAAAACTCATTAAATCATCATTTAGAACCTTCATCCACTAAGATTTTATTTACGATTCTGACTAGCACCCAAGGAATTGTTCCACTAAAATATCCCAAACATTCACTGAAATGTTCTCAGAACCTTCGGCCACTGATTCTAGTTCACACCCAAAAAAATGTTTCTACAAAAGAGCTCGGCTGGTCGACTAGCCCATAAAAGAAACAAACTTTCATATTGTCTCTCTATGTAGAGAGATAAGTAGGAGAAGAGTTTGGCAAAACGTAATACATTTCCACACAATGACACAAGAGGGAGTCAGTGTCACGAAGTGGGTCACGTGAAAGCGAAGGTGAAACAATGATAGGCACTGCGACAATAGGTGTGCGCTCCATTAACATTGGAATTGTTTTAACGCCTGTAACTGCCACTCAAAAGAAATGTAATATTTATCAAGTGAAAGTGCATTATGGGATAGGAATTCAAAGCTAGCTTTTAAAAAAAATAATCCCGGAGCCTTGAACAAATAATATTGCGCCATGATTAAAAAAAAAAAAAAAAAAAGGCAAGTGAACTACGCGAGAAAAAGTGAAGAAGCTTCCAACAGTAATGAAAAAATATTTTTTGATTGACGAAGTTGACGTTTCGGGAATTAAATTCACGGATATATCGTGAGCAATATCGATATTTTCCGATATATAACAATTTTATTAATTTAACTACCCTGAGAAAGAAAAATATTATTAAAACTATCAGATTACGGTAAAATTTACAGTGTTTCTTGGTCTATGGGAACACCATAAAGCTGGGTATTTCTTACCGAAACACTTTGGTAAGAATTTTGGAGAAATTAATATAAAATATGTTTACATGATATAAGACAAAATTTTTAATTTAAGTGTGAAAAAATGTGTTAATTTATCAGGATACCTTAGATCATGGCATAAAAACCCTTTATTCAGTTGAATTAATTTACTTTTCAGTTTTGTACTTTTTTACTATATATGTAGTAATAAGAACTATAATTTTGAAAACCAGAATTTCTGGTAAAGCGTTGCCATGTGTGATTATGTGAAAAATTACTTAACGAATGCTTTAATTATCATCATTACCATATCATACATCTGGTTTGATATATTACGAAATGTATTAAACCAGATTATTATATCTAATATATTATACCAGTATATTACCAAATGTATGCTTTTTTTTTTAACCAGAAATGTTATTGCTATACAGTACTGTCCTTTTCCCAGAATACTTTTCTCCGAGTAGTTAAAGTTTTTTGTTGTTGTCGGTAAACAAGTATCGGCCTGATGTATCAAATCTCAGTTTCGCTTGCATCAGTTAAGAAAAATATTATAACTTTTATTGATATCAACATCAGGCACAATACAAATTTAGGCTTGCTTAAATTCAAGCGTTTTAGCTTAGTCGGAGAGAGATATATTGATTGATGATAATTTCTGTTTGACGATAAAATGGCGTTGTTTGTAATGGTTAGGAAAAAAACTGGCATTGCTATCTGCACAAAACTTTATTTAAAAATTAAGCTCACCAACTAGTCCAAAAATGGTCTGAATTTGAATTGTTCATAAATTTCAGTTGACGATAATATTGTAGTGGAGATTTAAAACTTGGTATTCTAGTGGAGGTTCGAAACTAAAGCTGTTGCAAATTCCCGTTGACTATTTTCGACAAAACCAAAGAGTGGCTATAACAAAACGATTTTTCGCCAATAATGCAAAACTATATATCCAAATACGCGTTTATTCGCATAAGGTTTTCAATAAAATAACTTTCTTATTGTTGTTGTTCAAATATAAAAATATAATAAATAAATTTGAAGTTGTGTCAATTTGGCTGAATTTGAGCCAACTTTCTGGTTAAAACATTCATTTTTACTCAATTACCGAAAACTAGTCAGTCGAAAAAATGGTCGCGGAATTTCTATTTTAAGTGAATAAATAAAAGCAAAGTGAAATAGAGTATTTGTAAATATATTTTACGCATATGAAAAAAATACTATGGAATGATAAACAACTATTAATTTTAAATGCGTTGCAATTTAAGAGTTAATATTCTGTTCAAATCCTTATGTTTAGCAATATAAGTGCCATGAAGTCATCGGCAATGCGAGAAAAAGATGCAGTGATTAATGATTTACCTCTAGGCCATCTGAATGAACAGTTTAAACAATTTTCTCAGTTTTCATTCTCACGGGTCATACATAAAGGGGATGACTTCACACTTCTCCGGGCAGATCATTGATAATGCGATAACTCAAATAATTAATGGTATATTTAAATTGAGCACACATGACGAGACGTAAATGAAATGTAGCAAAAGTATTCGCGGTTTAACCTCTTTTAAATCATAATCTTGCAACTTTTTTCTATGATTTATTTCAGTTGAATGTAATAGTAGACATTGAGTGGGCGCGACATTTTTTTCGGGTTGAGAAAAAACCGAGTTTTTGAAGTTCCGAATCAGATATTAAAAATGCAAAACCGTTTTTAAATTTCAAGATATTGTATGTTACAAAGAAAAAAATATTGTTTGACATTGTAAAGATATTGTAGTAACTTCATTTTATTTACACAAAAGTTCGTTGTTATAATTGGGACTAATAAAAAATCATGATTTCAAGTTTTGTATTTTAACGCGTAAAATTACCTAATTAAACGCATATAGCATTTGTTATCTATTAAAAAAGCTTTCGTCCATTAATAAAATTACTAATAAAATAACATAAAAAATTAATTTCCTTAAAAATTACTTTTGAGTAGAAACTTTTATAACTGTGTATAAAAAAAATCTTTTGTCCAGTGCAGATTGTTTTAGAGCAGAGTTTTTTAAACTCTGGGTCCTGACTTCGATTGGGGTAGAGGAACCTTTAGTAGGGGTCAACAAAAATTTTAGAAGTTTTGATATTTTTTTAACTTACTATTTAACTGCAATTGACCACGCGTTTATCAAATTAGCTTATGGGGTCCCACAAAACTTTTGTAAAGATTATGGGATCCCCACAGAAAAAAGTATAAGAAACCCTGTTTTATAATGGAAAAAAAAATAACAAAGGGGCTCCAACTTTTGACTATTTCGTAGGTTCAAATTTTCCACGCTGCTTTCTCCTATATTTTGAAAGTTATAAATTCCGATGAAGATAAAAAAAAAAGTTTAATTTTTTTTTAAAGAAAAGAAGTTTTTGTGAAAATTTTAAGGTGAGCTTTTCAAATCGTGAATAATTAGTCTTATCACACGAAACTTTGTTTATTAGACCAAAAATACATTTTTTATTTACTGCATCATGTACCTTCAATATTACACTAAAAATATATTATTAATATTAGTTTATAAAATTTACGTTACAAATTTTAAACTTAATACACATTTAGTGAAATAGAGAATATTTTTCTTTGCTCTTTCAACTGAAATTTTAAAATTCATTTAAAAAATATGTAAAATTAAATATCACTCATAACCTATTTATTAAAAAGGTAAGAGAAGAAGAGCTGTTTTTTTATTTCCGGTACTTTATGGGTAGAAACTTACAAGGAAGCGTTCGTTAAGTCTTTTAAATTTGAGGTCTAGGACAATAAGTGAGTATTCTTCAAAGAAACTTTTTTAACGAGAGTAATTTGCAGCACGACTTTAATCACTTACCCGATAGTAACAATGGACACTGTTAGGACGAGAGTAAGTAATAAAATTCTTTATAAAAACTGTCATTTATTTGACGTTTAAACGTAAATTGCACGCATTAGTCATAAAAACGTAACTAATTTATTATTACAATTCCTTTAACTATACCTGGTGGTATATTTTATTACATGAGATTTGAATGGCTGTTTTTATCGTTAATTTATGAATTATTTTTCACTGTGATCTAAGGAAAAAAGTCGGTCATTCTATTTTTTTCTCACAATAATAAAAAAAAAAAAAAAATTCAAAAAAAAAATATTTTTCAAAGTATTTAAATTTTCTGAAGAAATGTCTAAATTTTATTTTTAATAAATATTATTACAGGAATCTGTATAATTTGTATGCTGAAAATAAAAAAATAGCTCTTTGTCCGCAAGTCTAATTTAATAATTCTAACGAATATAACAAAGTGCGGGTCAAAATAATTAATTTAATAAATTAAGTTGAGCCGTAGTGGCTCAGGGGATAGAGCGTTCGCCTTCCATTGAGGTGAACCGGGTTCAAATCCCAGCGATGACTGGTATATGCGAATTCCGCATCCAACTACTACCGATCAAAGTGCTGACGTAAAGTATGCTCTGTGGTAGACAGACCATGGGTTAGAGTCCCCTTGTCGTCAGGCTAACCATGGGAGGTCTTCGTGGTTTTCCTCTCCATGTAACGCAAATGCGGGTTAGTTCTATCAAAAAGTCCTCCACGAAGGCAAAATGTTCCCCAATTCTTGATCCAAGAGATCCCATTTCCACTGGACTGGGTTCAAAATTATAAGGCTACGAAGTATAACATTAGTAGTGGTAAACCCTAAATTGGGTCGGCTGTTCAACGACGGTTATAAAATAAAATAAATTAAGTAATCGTAGCAAAATGGGAGTAACTATCATATGTATCAAACTTGTTACTAAACCGTCTTTCTAGAAATTAATTCAATAGCAATTTTTTTACCCTGCATAATGAATTTAATATGAATGCAGATCTGTTATCATAAAAAAAAAAATAATTGAAACAATGTATCAGTTTCACAGAAAAGAGATTCAATCGAAAGATATAAGCTTAATATGATTGAGATACAACTATTATTGAAAAGAAATCGTGGCTAGAATTCAAAACAAATTAACTAACATAAAACATTTTTTTACTTATGAAACAGCGTAATTATTTTACTGGGAATCGATTCAATAAATAGATTTGTACTTTATATGAGTGCAGAAACATCAATCACATGAGAAACTGTTTACTTATAACATCTAGTTTACACCAAATTATGTGTTAAGTTTTTCTGGAATTAGATTCAATAGTAAGAAAATTTTAATATGAATGTTGAAACAATTGTCATTTAAACTAAATTGTGGTAAATATTCATAGGAAATTAATTATTATGTAACATTTTACTTATAAAGATTATTATAATAACATTTTACTTATATATATTTTATTATCGGTTTTCTTAGAGATAGATTCAACAGAAATAAATTAAATATGAGCGCAAAGAATTTTTTTTATTACTTAAACTGCTATTATTTAAACTGTAGACGCCTCAAGCATCCGAGTAAATTCCACATGTAAAACACTTGTTACATTGAACGCATGTAATTTTGTTGCCTCAACTTAGAAGATTGATCTAATCTAAAGTATTTGTAAGTCCGAAATCATGCACCTATTCTTTTTGTTTATTGCAAACTATAGATACAAAGTATCAGTTTCACAAAGCGAATCTTAAAATAGTTGTGAAGATTTCACGATAATATAAAAATCCATGTTAGATCTAATATAAATGACAGCAAAAACGACAAAATGTATCTATTTATAAAATAATTTTTCCGTGTAATCATCCACTTAGTTTATTAACTGCCGTTGTTCGATTGCCTCAAAGGTATTAGGCGCAAACGATTTTATCCAACAATAACAAATCTCTTAGGGACAATGAAAATAGCAAATCACCTGACAAAAACACAGATAATCAATCATCAATTCATTTTGGCCACTCACTTTGCGGACTCAAACGACAAGCAGACGATATTTTACTCTTTCCGCCATATTTGATGGATTAAGATTCATAGAAATAAAAAATTTTAATAATGATTCTCAAGAACTCTTCATAAGGGATAAAAAATATAAGTATATGAAGAAATGGCAACAAAACGTTATTACACGATCGTAAAACCTGTGTTGCGTAGGCTTATGTAGATAGTATTCTAACGAGTTGTAAAAGAGTAGAAAATGGAAATATAGAATAAGAAAGATAGCCATCAGAACACAATAGACTCTCTTCGTGGGACAAGACAGTAACAATATGCATTTAAGAATATGTGCATTCCAAAGAATGACTATTATCATTTAGACTCAATTCATTGGAATTTTCTCAGATTGAATGCTCTTTTTTATATATTAGTATATTTATTTAGTTCTTTTTGTTTAAAAAAAAAAAAAATGAGAATCCTAAAATTTATAATATTTATAAATCAAGCAAAGAATAGAACTTAATAATTATATCAAAAATAAAAGCTTAAGTTAAAAAAATAATTATTCTTTTATTATGCTTTTAAATACATGGTGAACAATTAATAACATTTGTAAAACAATTGAAGAAAAGAGTTTAATAATAATTTTGATGATGAAAATTTTAGTTAAAATGTTAAATATACATTTGTTTTGCTTACATATATGTTTTTTTTATTAAATTTTTAAAAATAAAGAATTTTTAAGGAAAAAATAAATAAAAAAAATTTATTAAAATAGTACTAAAATTTATTTTTTTGTCCAGAACTAAATAAAATACTAAGTTTTTTGTTATTATTATTTTTTATTTATTTTTATTTTTTTAAAAGGAAATATGCTTTAATGCTTACAAAAGATTTAAAAAATTTTAGTGCTTGTAAGGAATATAATTGTACAAAAATATGTTTTAGTTTTCTGATGTATGTATTATAGAAATTTTAAAAAAATAATAAAACAGTATTAATAAGTTCTATAATTTAAATTTAAATTTTTCTAAAGCTTACAAATTTTATATCTATTTTATCACAAGTAGGAAATAAATTAAAACTCATTTGAAAAACTTTTGACACCTTACTACGTTTTAAGAATTTAAAAAAAAATTTCATGAATATCAGCTTAGCATTATTTTTTCACGTAAGAACTATTTATCTAATAGTAATTATGTAATTCTTGATATTTTTTCGGTTTGTGGGAAATGTCTTTTATTATGGTCTTTTTTTGCGAAAATTGTGAAAATTTTCTTGTTGCAAAGCTTTATTTTATTTATTTAATTTTAAATTTTTAGCGACAGATAAAATGTAGATGCAGAATTGCGACAATTTATGCTGAAAGAAATAAAATTTATATCAATATATTTTAAAAGTTTAAATGATTGGGCATTTTAATACAGTTTTTTACTTCAAGTTATTTCAAAAGCACAAATTGCTGAAAATTACAACTTATTATTTAACAGTTATGTTCAAAATCCCATTTATTTATTTCTAAGTTTGCGCAAAACACATTAAAATGATTCAAACTTTCATTTTATATATAGTAATGTATATTTCATTAAAACATGTTCTAAAAATTATTAGCAATTTACTATTCCCAATTGTTTAAATTTTTTGTGCATTTCCCTTTAATATGAATTAATTAAAGAGTTATTTTCTTGTTATTATACGATTTTTGGCGTGTATAGAACATTGTATTTATTTTGGTCTTTTTTGGCTATTTTCTAGCGAAATATCTGAAAATGATTCCCAAGCTATTCCAATTTTTGCAGCAATTAAACAGAAAAAATTTAAGCAATGTATAATTAATTATTAATTATTATTAATTTAAGATGAAACAAATAAAATTTGTGTTAATTTATTTTAAAAAAATTAATAAATTTATTTAACCTGGAAAATAAATTTATATACTAGTTAATCAATTTCAGATATACAAGTTTTCCAAATATATGCGTTTTAAGATAGATTAGTTGATTGTCTCTACATTCAATTTCAATGAAAAATTTTAAATTCATGAATTTTCTAAATAATAGAAATTTCAAGTTTTATTAAAAACAAAAATAAATTCTGCAGAGAACCCAGTCTAAGAATTGAGGCCTTAAAAATTAATGAATTGAAAAAAAAAAAAAAAAAAAAAAAAAACGAGCGTTAACATATTTAGTTTGCATTAACACATTTCCTATGAAATTTTCACTAAAATCACTGTGTTTTATTGTGTTTCTTAAGCAAATAAAAATAATCGTTGCATAATAATTACACAATAGTGTTATTAAAACCGAACCACATTTGGTAATAGGACACTAAAACAAAAAGTAAATGTTCATAGATTATTGCATAATTAAATCTTATATGTTCTCACCTACGAACATTCAAATATAGAATTTTATGGTAATGTGAAAAAGTCGTTGTGTAAATCTATATAGTTTTACGTAAAATGTTATGAAATAAACAATTTTAAACAAAACTCCTTTCACATTGATATTCCTAGGAAGAAGCTACCGTAATTTGGGGGTAACGCCCAAAAATTGCCTCCATAAAACTTCTGTTGGCGTTGCCAAATTGGAATATAAAATTATATAATGAAAGGCTCTTTATAAAGCAAACGATAACTTATTTTACATGGATAATGTTATATTCCGAAGAACTTTTCCTTAAACAAAGGCGGTATCGTCTGCATCAAAAGGTGAATTAGGTCGGCGGGCAGGATGACCCCCTGACACTTGACCCATCTGCTCAGGACCTCTTCCGCTCAACTCCTCATGAGCCCCCGAGGTACGCAATGATTTGGGAAAAAGAATAAAAATTATAAAATCCTTTGAATATTATTATTTTTTTTTTAATTTTTCGTTCTGGCAATCAATCAGCATGAATTGCGAGACGAATTGTTTTGATTGATGAAGTAAGGAATGTTCTCAAATGAAATACATTCTTTATCATTTGTAATCAACGACTAAATAATGAATAACATCAACAATTTGGAATTCTTTTTCTTATTAGGGCAATTTTGATGTTTTTAGGTAGTTTTTACTCTTTGCACCTGCCCATTTACCGCTTTCAGCACAATATTTACGTCCATCCGGAAACTATTATGTATTTTTTTACTTCATAAAAACTTAAAACGCGTTTTTTCTTTTTTTTTCTTCAAAAAAAGGAATATAATATTTGACAAATTTTAAAGATATTAAAATCGGTCTCATTATTTTTCACTGTCTTGAGCTGAAAAAAATAAAATATTGTTCCTTGTACTAAATGATTAAAAAAATGTTATTTCTTGTGCTAAACAACAATAAAATCTTGCTTTTCTTATTTAACTTTTTAATCTTTAGTTTTTTCACGTTTGTCTTCTAATTATATGTCTTAATGAAATTGAGATTTCTAAAAATCTATGAATATATACTGTTTTATAATAAAACAGATAAATCGACGTTAGTTGTGACGTTTACAAGATTTTTTTTAAAAAAAATATTTAAATTAGTAACCGTTAGCAGTGATCCTTCAGCATGGCAGCAGCGCTACCGATTTATTGAAACATCTGCAATTTTTTTTTTGAATCTCAGATTTAAAAAGTAAGACTATAATATTATTGAGAAGCCGAAACAGAAAAATCATTTTAACTCCTAAACTTACACAATTGCTTTTTACTTCAAGTTCTTAACAAAATTTCTTTGACAGTCAGCAGTTATATTTTCTCTGCAGATCTACAGATTTTTTCTGCAAATAATCTGAAGACACGTAAAAGACGAGTTATGATAATGATTTTCAAAAATTCTAAATAATGATCTTCAGTTAGAAAAATTTTGAAAAA
The DNA here is from genome assembly GCA_949128135.1 of Parasteatoda lunata. Lineage (NCBI taxonomy): Eukaryota > Metazoa > Arthropoda > Arachnida > Araneae > Theridiidae > Parasteatoda > Parasteatoda lunata. The sequence continues at coordinate 90,070,094 of OX421977.1, forward strand.
AACAAACAAAAAGAATGCCATTTTACAAATTTCAATTATTCCATAACTTCAAAAGAATATAATTTTTTTAAAAACAAAAGTAACAAATTTTTCTCGCTTTTTAAACATAGTTTTAATCTACATTGTATCTGCTAATATTTCTGTACACATGTTAGATTAAGTCTAATTTAAATAGTACCGAAGTGGACTGACACGGTTCCCAGTACAACGAAGTCAAGCATCACTGACTGCGGTCAGTAAGCGGGTGGGGGACCCCTTTGATCAGCCTGCGTAGGGACCGAGGGTGCTCGGTGACGGTCCTCGTTAAACTGTTCTACCGTAAAAGCGCTTGACTTCGCACGTAAGTCGTCGGGCTACCAAAACAGGGGAGCTATCCCCTCTGCAGAAGACCAAAATTGTTATGGCATGTCATCGGAGCATCTTCGGGGATGTTTCCTAGACCGTCGCCAATAGCCCATTGTGCAGCTCTAATGCAACGTAAATAAAATACCTGCCTACCTACCTACTTTCTTTTTCTTTCTCTAATAGTAAAATTAATAAAAAGTAGTAACCTATATGCTTTGGCAACTTTGTCCATTAGATATTTGTACTTTAAAACTATCTTTAATTTTATTTTCCGTGAAGTGATACCTTTGGAAAAGCAGTAAAAACTTTATTTGAGAGCATTTGTAAAAAAAAATATTAATGATCTAATATAAAATACTTTCCTATCTAATTTTTAAAATAATAGTCCCTATCTTACTGTGTTTCGCTTGCAGGCAAATTTAAATTCATGAAGATTTTGTGCAGAGTAACACAGTAAATTCTGCTTCCGAGATAATGACTATTATTATAGTTCCCAACTTTATTGCCCTTCGGAGATTTTTCAGTGGTATAATAAAAAAAAAAAAAATTGCAAATGAATTCATTAAATAGAAATTGTGCTAATTGCAGTACCAGTTAACTACATCGAATCATGATAGTTAGTTCCATCTTCTTTAAATTTGAAATCATTTATGCGTGGCAGTAGTTTAAATTCCTTTAATGAGAATTTGTAAAATCAAGAATAAAATATCATAGAAAAGAAAATTTTCTTCTACTAGAAAAAAAAAATTGCCAAAATGCGTAACTATTTGGTATCTAAGCCATATTCAAATCATATTAAAGTGCAGATTAACCTCTTTTGGCCTCAAGAAACACCACTGGGATATATATATATATATATATATATATAGTTGGCTACGTAAGGAACTCCCCTTGCCATTTGTAACAAATATTGGCGGTGACTATGGTTACGAGGTTTAACTATTTCAAGTAAGGGTGTTGGGTCATTATTTAAGACAGGTTTAGGTTCAGGTTGGCGATATAAAGGGACTCGGAGGAGAAAAAAACTATCTTTCTGCAATGCACTATTTCTTGTTTCCATAGCAGAAGACGGCCTTAGACTTCGTGGTGAGGGGAGTTCGTTCTGTAGACAAACTATATGTCGTCTATAAAAATCCCATTGGGAAACATATGTCTTTGCCTCTCTCCAATCGCCAAAATATTTAATTTTTTACCTTTATTTTTGCAGAATATTTCTTATTTGTGCCTCATTTGCTCTATTAAAGTCGTAATTTGTCTTTTTATTTTAAAAAGAAAAAAAATACAGCAGACTGACAACTTAATCCTTTTGCTTCTTAAAATGTGAAATCAGAAAATAAAATTTTAAGAACTACGTTTGTTTTAGAAGAATGAAAAGAAGAAAATAATTCGATTTTTGTTAGACCTAAATTTAAAAACATTGGTCGTATCACTTTCAAGAGACGTTGGCAGAGGAAGTTCTGTTGGTTAAAGAAGGTTATCACATTTATTAGTTCGAAGTTTTTCGTTTTAGGTCTGTTAAAAAAAAGAAGTTACCTTCTCTTTATCTGCTTAAAAAACGTGGTTTTAAAGATTTTTGGTTTCTTCATTTTGTTTTTGAGCTCTATAAGTTTGTTTGTCGTGGAAAGTGACCGAAATTTTGATTGGCTATTAGATGATGATAAAACATTGTAATGTCAAGTTACAAATCATATAAAAGCCAGGCACAAAAACACTTTTTTTTAAAATCCTGTTTATTTATACAAAGCATACGCTCTTGCTAACAAAAATAAATGAATAAATAAATAAAAGTGTTTAAATGAATAAAATAAAAAAAAAAGAAGTGTGATATGATATGTTGCTCTACAGTTTGTGTTTACGTAATCAGAGTAGTTTTTCGATTTTTTTTTGTTTTTGTGGGGGAGGGGAGGACAAGAGGCAAGGAATCATAAATCGCAGAAAGTGTATTTTCGTAACTTTTGAATGGTCTCGCCACGAATTTTTAGTAAGATTTAATTTAAAAATTCACTAAAAATATTTTTTATAAGCAGATTTTAGAGCTTAAAGTTCGATTAAAGGACAATTTTCGAATTATTTGTGAAAAACTTCCAAGGAACAATAACAAGCAAATAAATAAGTAAATGAATAAGTAAATATAATAAACGAGACGTTTTAATTCGTTTGGGAAACAAGTGTTTTCTGTTAAACTCTTTGAAAGTATCTAAAACGCTTCCCACTTTTAATTTTCAATTCGACTCCAATAACCCGAACTTTATCATCCATCTTAGATAGCGCTAATAAGTATCGTTGTGATATAACACAAATGTATCTTGACCATCATACGGAAGCCAGACATACAAACAAAAAAATTTTTTATTCATTTTTATTTACTCAAAACAGACGCTGTTGCCAATAAAAAATAATAATAACGATAAAAAAGTGAAAACGATTTATAAGAGCGAAAGGTGCGATACGATAATAATCCGTATTGTTATCGTTTTCATGGTCCACGTGTTGTGTCTCGAAGATCACAAAAAATTGCTGAACCGCAAACTAACAGATGACCCAGATGGTGATGTAATTGGGAAGAAAAAAAAATCGTTTGTGTTCTTGGAACATGCATTGCTAAGTTCGTAAAGGTTTGATTGGTGGAAAAAAATTAAAGAGAAGAATTAATCTAAGTGATTAGGCAAACAAAAGTTCCGAAAGCTTTCAGAAGAAAAGAAGAAACGTAATTGTTCTTTTCTTCTTTTTTATTGAAATCAGAAAATTGGTGCAGAGATTATCCATATAAAATGTGGATGCAACAAAAAAGAATGGTTTTAATTTCTACATTTTTGTGTAAAAGGGTTATAAGTAATATTCGAGTAATAAAGATTTGAATAAAAATGATATTAAAGATGTTTTCGTTTGCTCTACATTCAATTTTCTACATTCAGCATTTGAATTCTGATTACAAAATTGGTACTACCATTTATAAGTGTTATATAATTTCAATACATCATACATTATTCATTAATAAATTATTTTGAATAACCCAATTGGAAAAAAACGTTTGCTCAAAAATATATTCTCATGTTTATACTATCTAATTGTGAAAAATTAATATAACAGCAATCTTTTTTTTGCTCTATTTCAGGAATTCGGAAAATGTGGACCACGCTACACTGGGGTACCGCTGTGCAAAAATTTTCAAAAGTTCAAAGTTTATAAAGTTCTCGAGATATGGCGAAATACGCAAAAAGTTAAATTAACATTAATGTCTCCAAACAATACCGCGGAAGAAAATTTTCGTCACCAATTCTCTTTCCCCCTCATTACTAATTTAAAATGAAGGAATTTGAAATGTTGAATATTACGGATCAATATTAAGGTGAGATATAGGGCCATGTTGTAATACAGAATACTGACATCAAATTTCTTCATTTTAAAGTTATTCAACACACTATTTTATATAAACATACATAGTAACCAAAAGGGCCAAATTGAGGGCCTCCTAATAGGCCTATAATTATTTCCTCTGGTAAAATTTAAATGTGGAAAGGAGTTCAGACTAAACTAGAGTAAGCCATGAAATTTCAAACACTGACAAGAAAAATATTTAAAATATACAAATGAAAATAAGTTATGAAAAAATAACTTAGTATTACGCAATGGTGGTGTTCTCTTCTAATAATTTGTTTGCATTTTAATATTTTGAAGTAATTTTTTTTTCAGCAATTGAAACTTCATAACTTACTCTAGATTTGCCTGAACTTACTTTTTCTTTCTTTTAAATTTTAAACTAGTAATAAAGGAGAAAAAGAATTTGAGACTAAAATTTTCTTCCGCGTTATGGCGCCCTTTTAAACTGTAAAGGAACAAATGAATAAATTGTTCGTTCTCATCGTTGCCGTTGGAGAAATATTACGCAACAGTTTTTATGGTGCAGTTGCTGTACTATAGCTCGAAAATTATCATCGAAAAAAAGTGCGAAATGAAGCTTTTTTTTCTTCTTTTTTTTGTGTAACATTTGATTATGCGCGGATGAAATAATAATATCCGAGTAACAGATTGTATTTTTATTATTATTTTTTGTCTTTCGTAATAATACTTATAATATTTCATACTGTCATCAATACTTTATATTTTAAGGACACTTAATGATTATGCTTAATATTTAAATAAAAAAGGAAAAAGTAGGAGCGTAATTCCTCGTTTAGTCATTTAAAGTAAAGTTGCAAACTGAAAAATCGCATTTTTCAGTGATCATTTTCGTAAACATGAATTTTGAGATGTGTCCAGATTCAAATTATCCCCGACGATTATCAGGGAATTATTTTTACAGCCACGTACCGTCTTGTCTGGAAATGAGTAACATGTCCCCTAATACTTTACATGTGTTTGATTATTTTTTGTATAGCACGAAAGGTCAACAAAAAGTTTGGATTTTTTCTTTCCGTATTTTATATAAAGCAAATACCAAATATAAAGGAAATAATAGTTGGTAGCGTTTTAATTAGTAGGCTTGATGTTATTATTTAGACAAACTAATAATAACTTTAATTCATTCTTTGCTTACAATTCTCTCCCGTGTGTGACGTCAGACTGTTCTTTCTTATTAGGTATTCGAGGAGATTTGCTGATTACCAAATTAATTTCTTATTCTATTCGTGGGATGGAGGAAAATCATGTCTTCATCTTAATAGCGAATTAATTTATTTATCTTTTTTTATATTTACTTATCAAAAGGTTAATTATTTAATGACGAGAATATAAGGAAAACAACAGTTCTTTCAAAGGGTTCATGGAGCTTAAGGATCTTCCATTTCTTCACCAACAACCTGATTGTGACAATGTAGTGATGTAACTTCCTGGACATACTGGTACCAGTCGGTCAAAGGAGCTTCAAGCCACCCCTGGGGATCGAACCAATGTTCTTCACAACAGCTTAGTACCTTACTCACTGACCTAGAATTGATTTTAAATTGATTAATTTAAATGATTTGAATTTATTGAAATTTGTAGAAATTGATTTAATTTGGTTCAATTATATTGTATTTGATTTAAATAGATTTGATTTGATTTTACAACCGTCGTTAAACAGTTGACCCCATTTCAGGTTTACGACTACGAATAACAATCTTAAGCCCGCCCCCGTAAGGGGGGCATCCGGGGACACTCCGAAAGTTCGAAGTGCGCGCAGCAGTTCAACTACATAAGCAAACATATTCAAAAATTTTAAATTAGAGTTTTAACAAATAGGTAGAATGTGAAATCCAGAAAACAATGCTACTTAGAAATAAACTAAATGCAAACAAACATTACAAAGAAAATAAACGGTAACAACCAGCAGAGATATTGATGTCGCATCTTCAGCAGGGGTGCAAAGTTTATAAAAGGAAACAAATTCACATGGTAAAATATAGGATGTTTGTAACTCAGAATATAATTACAGCTGGCACAACAGTACTAAAGGTATCAAATTCCAGGAATTTTTTCTTTTGATTTCGACTACGAATGTTCAACTCCGTAGCCTTGTAATTTTGAACCCAATCCAGTAGACAAGGAACTGCTGGTTGAAGTATTGGAAGGAAATTTGCCTTCGTGGCGGACTTTTTCATTGGAACTAAACCTCAATTGAGTTACACAGGGAGGAAAATCTCTAATGGTTAACCTGACGGTAAGGGGAATCTAACCCATGATCCGTCTACCATTGAGAATATTTTACGTCTACTGTGTGGTCGGTACGAGCCCGGTGCGAAATTCGTATAAACCTGCCGTCACTGGAATTCGAAGCAGGTTCACCTCATTGGAAGGCGTACGCTCTATCCCCTGAGCATCCACGGCTTAGATTGAAATTGATTAAAATTTTTTATAGAAGCAAATGAATTACCTATTTATTTATGATTCGATCAAATTAGAAATTTCATTCCTGAAAATGATTTTCCCGCCTCCCGAAAATAAAAGTTTTTGACGAGCCTGCAGGTGCGAATAGTCTTGTAATTTAAAAATGATACTGCAACAAACCACGCCCAATCTTAACACCTGAAGCACGAAATCATTTTCTGGGAACACGTTCCTAAAATTATTCATTTCCAACGAACGGAAGTTATTAGTTAGTTAAAAGAACAACCATTTGCTGACATTTCTGGACATCAACTCATAATTCCCTTTCAACCTTTTCAACTAGCGGTGACGGACTGCATAAAGTCAAAGATCATCAAGAGGTCATAGAAAATAGAAAAAAAAAAGGAAATTAAAAAAAAATTTCTACAACTGAAAGAACTATATGTGGGTCGTTTCTAACATGAATCTCTTAACAGATATAGAATAAAAGAAAAAAAAAATATTTATAAAAATTAAAACAAAAATTTTTTTTAATCGATTCCTCGCCAAGGATAAGTGCGTGTAGTAATCAGGCTGAAATTACATATGCGATGAGGTCGTGGTGCGAAATTAATTTCTCTATTGATAATAAACGCGTGATTCTATGTTAACTGCTAACCGCACGGCGGTCAGTGAATAGGTTAAAGTGTGGAGGCAACACAATGTTACGAAATGTGTATTTTTTGCTTCTTTTTATTAATCCAATGAGTTGAGGGTAAAATTTTATCATAATTCTGCAATTTATTTTCGTAGTCTATCAGATAATATTAGGAGGTCGTCGGTTAATTGCTAATTGTGAAGATGAGTTTACACTTGTATTTATATACGTTTGTTATGAAAATTAGGAAAAAGGTTTTCGATATTACTTTAATTTTTGTGAAAATTATTTCTCGTTAATATTTTTTATTATTTTTAATTAACGCAAGGTGGGAAACAGCAGAATTACGAAATTACTTAAATAAAATAATTAATTAGATGGAACAGAAGTAACATATTTTTTATATGTTGATATTGTATACATATTCCATACAAGAAAATTAAGTTTTTGATATTGCTTTAATTTTTATGAAAATAGTTTCTCGTTTATATGGTTTATTAATTATAATTAACATAAGAATAGAAAAAGTAGGATTACGAAATTCATTAAATAAAATAATTAATTAGATGGAGCAGTAATAATATATTTTTTTTATAAGTTATGATATTCAACAATTATTCCATACATGAAAATTATGAAAAATGTGTATGACATTGCTTTAATATTTATGAAAATTATTTCTCGTTAATAAATTTCATTGATTCTAATAAACGCAAGGTGAGAAAAAATTTAGTATTACGAAATTAATTAAATAAAATAATTAATTAGATGGAGCAACAACTATATATTTTTAAAGTGTTGATATCGGACACACATTTTATACTTAATTTCATATTTTTTTACTCATCATCTTCTATTATTTCATACAAGTCTCATATTTTATTATTTTTTTATTATAACAAATAAATTAAGTTATAGTGGTACAAATTGTGGTCTATATCGATTAAAAAAAACCTAGTGTTGCCGCCTGCTTTTTTGAGTTGTAATAAACATGGGTTTCTATAAGCGAAGAGTACGAATTTTAATCTAGTGTTATTATTGATAAAAATATCGATATTTAACAGCTTAACGCCATATTTTTCCAACTTAACAAATTTGTATTATTTTAATATAGGTCAACATATTTGTTATCCAACAATAATATGGCTTTACATAAATACCGTTACCTATACGGTCACAGTATTGTCTTTTTCATTATTGAAAATGATCGCAATCTCGTTTTCGATATATACTGTTATCAATAATGATCGTGAGATTATGAAACTCGATATGCATTATTACCGTAATTTATAGCAATATTGTTGTATTTGATGCGTCTATGTATATAATCGGTATCCGGTTGCAATATCGGTATCCGGTTATAAATCACAATTTGACGCTCTTTCTACGTATTAGCGAATTTGGCTATAATCTATACCGATAAGTCCCAACTGATATAACCGATAAGTCCCTAATAATAACCGATTAGTCCCAAAAAATAGCATTAAATATAACCGATGAGTCCCAAAAATAGCTTTAAAATTAATTGATTAAATAGATGGAGCGGGAACAACTTATTTTTTATATGCTGACATCGCACTCATATTTCATACATGATTTCATATTATTTCATATATCTTTTCACATTGTTTCATACAAGATTTGTGTTTTTCCCCCTATTTTTATAACATATAAATTTAATTATAGTTGAGCAAATTGTTTTTGTGCACATTATATTTCTCATAAGCATAAATTATTTTTATCAAAGAAAACATGATCCAAACTTAATTGGGAGTGATGTAACAAATTCTTTTGTCGCCAAGGGAAGAAAACCGCCCTATTATTTTCACGGAATAGTTTGTTTGGTTTTTTTTTTTTTTTTTTTTTTTTTTTTTTTTGATGATGATTTGCATATACTGATTCATACATCTTGATTGAGACATGATCTCAGTTTTTTCTGAGCAAATATTTCTTTCAATCTGGATTATTTTAACAAAACAACAGAAGCAGTTTTTGCACTTATTGTTCGCCCACGACCTGGATAAAAGATGAAACGGAAAATAACAAAAGCAAACATTAGTTTATGGCTAAAATATTTCACCTCTCAACTGTTCTCTAAAAAGGAATCATTCCACCCAAACGATGAGCGGGTCAAGGCAAACGTCGGTAAATTTTGAATACCTATCACATATCTTCTTCTTATTTTTTTTTTAATTCACATCATTTTATTTATCTTGCAGGCCTTCTAATACCAATAACATGAAATACGTTCCTCCGGTAATAATTATTTTCGAAATGCGATAAATAACAGAGAAACCAGTCTTGCTGACGATTTATTTATATTCTGGCTTGTTTCCAAACGATTTTTGATTGTTTTATTTATCGGAACAGAAATGAAGACAACTAACTCCTGCTCAATTATGTCCATGGAACAAATATTAGGGCAGCGTTTGAGTAGTGGAAAATTCTGGGTAAAACGAAAATGTTCCACCCAAAATAAAAATGAAAACAGTTACCCGCCTTTGGAAGGATTATAGTACTAGGATGACAGATTCACTAATTGTTATTTACACGTTATAGTAAAAGAATTCTGTAAATAAAAGTTTAATTATACAGGTTTCACTAGGGAATATTCAAGAAAATGTTAAAAAGTCTTAAAATAAAATTTAAAAAATTGTATTTATAGAGTTTTTTTTACAATAGTTTTTGACCTTGATAATTATAATATTTCTCTGTTAATATAATGTCTAAATAAACGCTATGGATTTTCCTGCAAATTGCTTTTAAGATGGAGTTATAGAAGCATAAAAGGGTAGATATCAAAGTTACGTTTTACTTCTTTTTTATTCTCTTGATGACTATAATTATTTAAACGTTATATTTTGCGAAGATTTATTGAAAATCTAATTAATATAAGTAAAAAAAATAAGCGAATAACCACCTTATAATTGCATTGGCCTTTCCCAGTTGTAAATTATGGCAGAAATTACAAGTTAATTTCTATTCCAAAGGATCTTTCTGTTCAAAAATCAACAAAAAAGTGGAAATTTTGGGATCTCTGTTACGTCAATTATGGGACCTCATACATTGTGGCACGATACAGAAGATGTGGAAAACCACATAAATTACCCGTATAAACGTATTTTCTTTACCGTTTTTTCTCGGTACTAATCGGTTATAGAGACAATATGTTGGCAAATACTTTTCAAAGTTGTGGCTGACAAGAACATAAGTCCCTATGCCAGATTATTACAAATTTAAACGTCACGATGTTCTGCTTAAAAATATCGATGTTTAAAAATATATTGTCATATTTTTCCACTTAAGCTAATTTATGCTATTACTCACAATACTATCGTATTTAATAATTATCGTTGTGAGTAATGTTTGCGATATTATCTTTCTGATATTTTATGTTGCAGGTAATGATTGCAATATTCGATAATTATAGTTATCAATAATGAACGCGCTATTATTGTATTCAATATCTGTTATCATTAATAACTTTATATCTGGCGTTGAACAGTCGAACCCATTCTGAATGTACCACTATCAATGTTCAATTCCATAGCCTTGTAAGTTTAAACCCTACCCAGAAGACGAAGGAACTCCGGGATCAAGCATTGGGGTTAGCTACTAGCCTTCTTGGAGAACTTTTTGATGGAACTAGCCTGCATTTGCCTCACATGAAGAAGAAAGCCTACCATGGTTAGCCCGACAGTAAGGGGATTCTAGCTCATGATCCGTCTATCCGTCTGAATGTTTGATGCGATTCGAGCATGAATTATTTTATTAATTTCAGATGATCTTAATCTTTAATTCGTAAAATAAATTACAGGATAAAACATGTACATTTCACTTGATCAAACTTTATAATTTGCCACTCTTACATTTTATTTTTATTTTTAAAGTGAAGAATAGAATTAAACTTCGCTTTAGAAAAATCAATCGAAGATTTTCGTCATTTGTTTCGTATTTAGTTTATTTTTAAATTAATAATTAAGCATAACTCTCGTTCATTCATTAAAACTGAAATGCAAAATACGATTAAATAAAAATTTTGTGATTTTTATTTTGAATACTCATTATTTGTTATTATTTTGATATATTTTATTTGAATGATTTATGATAAAAGTAATTTATTTTTATACAATTAAAAAAAAAAAAATTACGTAAGACGGATTTTTAATCATCTGTGAAGAAACAACAGGTATAGTGTTGCAAATATAAAAATAAGTGTTCTAGAACTAAGTGATTACTTTGTAACTGGTGTTCTGATGAAATTATTGGATATCATTTCAATTAGAAATGTGATGCTTTTTGAAAAACCAGCCTATTGATCAATTTGAAATTCTAGATGGGTTCAACGAACGAACCAATAAGTTCACTTTTTTTTATGACAATAAACAGGTGACGAAGCTTAGATAAACCCACGCTTGTAGTGAAGCAAGTTTTTACTGTTTTTTAATATGCCCTTTTTTGTTTCGATTCGAACAATTCACCGTCACAATAGGCAAGGTTTTTTATATTAATCAGCGATAGTTCGATAATATTAAATTTCGATCATATTAAATTTTCATTTAGGAAAATTCTTGCATTATTTTTAACTATATAACAGTTTTTTTTTTTTCATTTATAAATTTTATTTTATTTTATAACAATCGTTGAACAGCCGACCCATTTTTTTGGGTTTATGACTACTAATGTTTAACTCCGTAGCCTTGAAATTTTGAACCCAATCCAGAAGACAAGGGAACTTCTAGATCAAGTATCGGAAGAAATTTTGCCTTCGTGGAGAACTATTCCTTTTTTTTTTGCGTTACATGGGGGGAGGAAAACCACGAAAATCTCCCACGGTTAGCCGGATGGTAAGGGGACTCTAACTCATGATCCCGTTCATCACTGATATTTTACGTCAGCACTTTGATTGGTGCAAGCCGGATGCAGAATTCGTATCGACCAGCCATCGCTTGGATTCGAACCCGATTCACCTCATTGGAAGGCGAACACTCTATCCCCTGAGCCGCCACGGCTCTCATTTACAAATTTAACATCTTAGAATCATATTATTTCAAACTTCTAAAGAATAATTAAGAGTGTTAAAAATCAACAATGCCATACTTTATATATCGAAAGGTACCTCAAGATTAAATTCAGTATGTCTTATATACTAGTGAATTGATGTTTAATAATCGTAGTGGTAGTTACGCCAAACATATCTAACAGTTTTTTATTTTATATGAGACAGCTCGTTAATATTGAATTTAGAATAAAATAAGATATTGAAATTATAACTCTATTTTTCAACATATTATAATAGGATATGTTTTTATTCTATGCAAGTTAAAATTACAATAGTTTTTATTGATTAGAGATGGTCAGTTCATATCGAATTTCGTATATGAAGTATTTAAATTGTATTTCTATTTTCGTTTTAAATCGGATATATTCTTACTGAAAAACAGCAACATCAAAATTTTTTTTAAAAAAGTTTAGAGTGGTGTAATATCTTGATCAAAAGCAAAAATACCAATTACTCTACAGGTATTAAATTTTTCTATTTCCATGAAAAGTTGAAAAATAGATATGTTCCGTGAAAAGTTGTTCGATTTCCATGAATAAGAAATCGGCTAAACTATCGTAATGTTTTAAATAAATTCCTCCCCACTGCTGAAGTGTCTTAAGAATTGACATCAATATGCCCATCCATAAAGCACGCAGACGATTTTTTTTTCTTACAAACCTGTCAATTATAATAAAAAGATTTCTTGAACATCTTTCAGTATGACAGACGGCAGACGATTCTCACTCAAAGTTTTTTCTATTGTTATGTTTCTTTCCCTAGCCGTTAACCTTATGGGGTCAAGCAACACCTTTTTATCGTTCGCAAAGAGTATTTCTTAAAAAGGATAATTTCGAACTTTCCACAAAATGATAGGGCAAGTAGTTTTAGGAAAGAATTGGGGACCGGTTAAAAGAGTTTCACTTTTATGCGGAAGAGAAGAGATAGACAGTTTTCCCTCCCCCCTTTTTTTCTTCAAACTAACGTCAAATTAAATATTCTCTGCGATGTAAATATTAAGCACTTCCATCAAGATTTTAGGTCATCTCAAAGAAATATCTAAAGCTTGGCGAAAAAGAAAGTGAACTTTTTTATAATAAGTTCTATAACTGAAACTTAAAAAATATCTATATATATGTTTTTTGTTAAATAAAAAAGATAAGTAAGTGAAATAAATAAATGAATAAAATAAATTTAATAATTAAATAAAATGCATAAAAATAAAATAAATAAAAAAAAGTAAAAGCATTAAAATAAATATCACTTGTCTATTCCATAAATATCCATTCAAATTGATTTTTGAAGCTATAATAAAATTTTTGGTGTACAGTGCGTGCGGAAAAAAAAAATGACCGGTCTGAATAACTTTTGTTTTGATAATCGGATCTTCACGTTCTGAGACTTAATCATAGTGGCTCAAGGAGGCGACCTCAAATATACTAATTGTTAAATGCAGACGATATTTTAAGTTACGAAATCAGACACAAAAACGTACTTTCTCTGAACAAACATAAAATTGTTTTGACGGATTGGGATTTCTGATCCCTAGCCTCAATCTGGGAAATATGGTCTCCATAGTTCGATCAAGAGAGTGCTCTAAAGTTCAGACCCCTTAACATTAATTTTACTTTTTGCGTATTTCGCTATACTTCTAGAACTTTTCAAGCGAATTGAAAAAATTTTGCACACAATTATAAAGATAATTCCATCCACAATTATCCAAAGATAATTCCATCCAAAAAATAATTTTTCGCACATATTTATAATTTTTTTAAAATTTGAATTGTAAGGTATACAATTTTTTACATAAATTTTAAGAATATAATTTTGCATGGCAAAATACAAAATTTGCATAAATTCTTTGCTGTTTCTGAGAAATTTTTCTCAGGAACTGTTTGACCGATTTTGCTCTATCATTTTGTCTGCTTTTGGGCAATACAGGTAATTCAGTCTTTCTAGTGATAAATAAAATGATAAAAAATATTTACAAAAAATTATTTTTTGCTTGAATTACCTTTGGACAAACAAATTTTATAATTGCGCGCACAATTTTTTTAATTAGCTCAAAAAGTTTTCGATATATAGCGAAATATGCCAGAAATAAAACTAACATTAAGGGATTCAAACTTTGGAGCGCTCTCCTGACCTATTTATTGGGAGCATAGTATTGTCATTTTTCAATTAAATTTACTATATTTACTTCTATTTCAAAAAAAAAAAAAAATATCTATAGGTGAATGGTTCGGTAAAAATATGTATGCACTAGCATTACTTTTTAGTAACTGATTCTTCACACCAGCAACTAAATTTCATTATTTTCTAACCCTGATTTTAAAATATAAGGTGATTCAAAAGTCTATAGCTATTAAATGAAAAATAATTTATCGATGAAATTTTCACAGAATGTTGAAGGAACTTCAAAATTTTGTATAAATGCGTCAGAGATTTTCCATAGAGCGTTCGCTTTTCAATGAGGTGCACCTGGTTCGAATCCCAACGATCGCTGGTCGATACGAATTCCGCATCTGGGTTTCACCGACCACAGTGCTGACGTAAAATATCCTCAGTGGTAAACGGATCATAGGTTAGAGTCCCCTTGCCGTCAAGCTAACAATGGGAGGTTTTCCTCTCCATGTAACGCAAATACGGATTACTTCCTTCGAAAAGTGATTCAGGAAGGCAAATTTCTCCTAATACTTAATCCAGGAGCTCCCTTGTCTTCTGCATAGGGTTCAAAACTACAAGGTTAGGAAATTGAACATGAGTAGTCGAAAAATCAAAAAGTTTGGTCAACGACGGTTATAAAATAAAATAATATTTTTTGGGGCATGGGAAGCATATAATCTTTCACATTTTCCCATAGATAGAAATCGCAGGATGCCAAGTCCATAGATCTAAAATTCTTAAATTCTAAATGTTAAATTCGAACACGCACAATGCTTTCTGAACAGGACTCGCCATTTTCACTAATGAAATCGCGCTTGCGCAGGATTCCGCTTCACTACGCCTACGCCTTACGCAGAGAAATTTTGAAGTTCCATCTACATTCTTTGTTAATCTTATCTATAAATTATTTTTCATTAAATAATTATAGTTGTTTATAATCTCTATATTCATTTGTGAATTACCCTGTATTTCTATTACTTCAAGCATATTTAAAAACCAAAAGAGCCTCTCTTATGAAATCTTCAAAAATTTCGTTTTAACAATAAAAAGCAATTTAGTAATGACGTTTCCTACATTACTCATATTTCGCCAAATGTTTGGCATGAAAAAAGAAAGCACTCTCAAGGTTTAACACACATACTATTGGCGATTCTAACTATCATTAAAAAGAACAATGTGTGCAATATCAAACATTAATTCCTTCGTTTCACAAAGCATGAATTCTTTTATTCTTGGTGTTTGTGTGTTCAGTCTAGTTTTTTGTTGGAATTCTTTCTGTGAATAAAGGGTAACAAAAAACCATTAGTGTGTAGACCCATTTTCTTTCTTAATCCTAAATACTACTCTGCTATTTGCACAACAGATTCGGCAACCATTTTGAAAAATACTATATTTTTGCACAATGAAAATTTTTATTTGTTTTCCGAGTACATCTGATTAACGGTTTTTTGAAAAAATGCTGATTTGGATTACAGTACAAAATATTAGTCTAATTCAAATAGTTAATTTAAAGTCCTTATTCATGTTATAAGTACTGAGCAATTTCGAAATTATAATGTCGCGAACATCGTTAAGAAATACCGGTATTTGATGATACATCCGGCTATTTTTTCAATGTAACCAATTTAAATTATTTTTAAAATAGAATATAGGGCATTCCAGAGGGAATATATTATGATTTTCAATATTTTTGCTTAATTTAAAATATTTTATTTTAATTCTTAAGTGTTCGCGGTAAACGATTTTCGGAAGAGTTCAATCAATAATTTAAATAGATAACATCAAGTCTTTATTTAAGTTATAATTGCTAAGAAATATCGAAATGTCCATATTTGTCGTCAAGAAATACCGATATTTTACGATACATTGCGTCATTTTTTCAATTTAACTAATTTAAATTACTTTTACATTGGAATATAGACTATTCCAAATGGAATATGCTATGATTTTTCATATTTTTGCATAATGAAATTTTTTATTTCTTCTTTTTCTCAGTGTTTCTGATTATCGACAATTTGGATTACAGTTAAGGCCATTAATCAAAATTTAATAAAATTATTCCAAGTCTTTAACTAGATTCTAATGTGACAGGTGATATCGGTAGTTTAATATCGTCCAGAAATATCGATATTTAACGATACGCTCACCCCTTCTTCAATTTTGCTTATTTATATTATTTTTACATAGGTTAATACTTTTGTTATGAATTAAAAATGTGTTAACTCTTATTATCGTATTTTATTATTATAATCATCTATGATACTTGTGATATTATCCCATTCGATATCATTGCCAATATATCGTAATTTATAATATTCGCAACTTTGAGTTCGATATTTAACACTTTGAATAATAATCTAGAAATCGTTGCGAGTAATTATTGTTTATTCGATATTTATCGTAAAACATGTTCACGATAAATCCCTAAAATCCTTCATAAAATATCGACAGGTTTAAATATATTGACTGTATGCCGATATTACACTCAATACGAATTGTGAAATTTTATTTAATTAGCAAATAAGCATGTTAGAAAATAAATTCGTATAGAAGTGAATGTATATTATGATGACGTGTAAATGTTTTGAATAGGCGTTCTACGGCTTCTCTAAAAAAAAAAAGCGTTTTAGTTTTAAATCACCAATAACTCTTATAGCATCGTGGTAGCTCAGGGAAACAAACGCTCGCCTCCGATGTCTCGGGTTTGAATCCCGAGTTGATACAAATTTCGCACACTCTTCGCACCGACCACACAGTGCCGATGAAAAATATACTGAGTATTTGAAGAATCATAGTTTAGAGTCTGCTTAAGCATGGGCGACTTTCGTGGTTTTCCTTTCCATGCAAAGCAAATGCGGATTAGTTCCATCAAAAAATCTTCCACGAAGGCCAATCTTTCCCAGTACTTGATTCAGGAGTTCCCTTGTCTTCTGGATGGGGATTAAAACTACAAGGCTACGAAGTTTAAATTTTTTTGTCAAAAATCAGGTAAAAAAAAAAAGGATTTAGAGTCGCTAATTAATGATTAGTAAGCAGATAAAAAACATTAAAACTTTTTTAAAAAAAACTGTCAAATAACAACTAAGGAAAGCGGGTCTGAAACATTAAATCTGTTTGTTTGCATTATGGAAACAGATTAAAGCTGAAAGACTCTGTTTTTAGAAATGCGTTCAAGTTTGTTAAGACTATCAAGCTGCTTTAAATGTAAGTAATTCAACAGATTTCTATTTTGTTCGCATTCTTTCACTCTAATTTGCGACGAAATTGACAAACTCAAATTTTGACAGAATTTTGACAAATATTTAAAAAATGTATATTAAATGCGGTGCGGTAAGTACAAAACTCTTTGGACATCTTACAAAGCTTTTGCAATTAAATTTACTTTTTTTTTATTGCTGTAACACGCCACTGAAAAAGGATACGCAGAAAAAAGGGCAAAAGAAGAAAAAAAAAACCTTAGAAATAAAAGCCTTGGAAAAAAAGCACACCATAAATAATAATATGAATATCACAACCTAGTCAGAAAAGGTGTTTTTATTTATTTATTTACGTCGCACAAGAGCTGCACATTAGACGATGGTCTGGGAAACAACCCCGAGAATGATTTGGCACGATTTTGATCCTCCGCAGAGAGGATGGCAGCTCCGCTTTGATAGCCCTACAACTTTCGTGTGAAGTCGAGCACTTTACTGTAGAAGAGTTCTAAATTTATGTAGAAGAGTTCTTTACTGTAGAAGAGGAGCCTCAGACTCTAAGTCCCAACACAGACTGATCAAAGTGGTCACCCATCGACTGAACTGACCGCAGCCAGTGATGCTAGCTTTCGGTGTTCTACTGGTAACCGTGTCTTAGCAATCAGTCCACTGCGGGACGCTTAAAATAAATATATCTATATAACATAAAATCATAATGGTCTGACACCGTTTTCCATTGTTGTCGGCGCATTTTTAGTGGCCGGAAAATCACGTGGTAGGATCCAGTTTTCCCTCATTCATTTCCAAATTGTTTTGGTTGTCATCAGCATAAAATTAACAATAGTAGTAAAGGTATTGTTTTCCTTTCAATATTTTTGTATCCCTAATTTAAACTTATTTTCGAGTACTGCTATTATTAGCGTGAATATCAAATTATGATTGTGAACTCATCAAATTTGTTTGAACAATATAATGTTATAAGAATATAAATGTTATTTAAAAAAATGATTACTTCGAAAAATCACTTCCATTCACCAAGAGATCTAAATATTTATAATACTAATAGATGGTAATATTTGGACGTGGGAAGTAGAGGCACAAGAGTAAGCAAACAAAATTCTTTTTAGTACACATGTGTTAAGTGAATAATTTTAACTTAAGTAGAAAAACTGTTTTCTGCCAAGAAGAGACAATTATTGTGAAGCAATAATCGAGGTTGGTGAGCGGCAGCGGGGCTTAGCCCCCTAATATTAAAAAAAAAAAAACGGAATTTTTGATCGAATGATAGGTTAAGCAATAGGTAAATTGAATTGCAATCTATATGATTCGAAGAAGTTGACTTCGACCCTTTGACGTAGATGGGGTACCGGTGTCCCTTTTATGTATTTGTTTTCTGACCCTCTAACTACCTAGGTGAAGAATGAGAGTTTAGTGCCTGCTATTAAAAAAATTACAAGCAAAAATAAATTTTGGCACTTTTTAATAATAAAAACAGTCGAATAATTGCTGAAAAAATATCTTAGATTATCGGTATTATATTTGTACTAAAATATAAAATCTAAAAAAAAAAGTAGTTTGAAATTTTGTTTTGTTCATTCATATTCAAACATTCATCAATAATTGATTTTGTAAATGAATGAAATTTCAATGATGAATAATTGTTTCTCTTAGATCTAAATAAGTGCAAATAAGTGCAAATTTGAAAAATTATTTTTTGGAAGTGAGCCATGTTTGGAAGATTTTACCTTTAAGGCAGAAAAAACACAGGTGTTTCATGTTGTATTATACAACCATAAATTATTAAAATGTTAATTATAATATTTTTCACTTATTTTGACCTAAATTCCAGACTTTTATTTAATGACTTTTTTTCAGACTTTTATTTTCTGAGATTTCCTGGCAGTGTAAATTTTACGTAATTCCAGAAAACGATGATAAAAACAATATCAAAAAAATCGTGAGATAATTAAAAAAAAAAATATTTATTCCCCAATAACAAACGTTTTTTCGGCTAACATAGAACTAGAATATACATACGGGTTTTCACCGAATGTTGATGGAATAAAAAAAAATCTGAACATGTTTAAAAGTTTCGAACAGTAGATGGCCCGTTCTTTGTTTTATAACTATTTCAGTTTAAAATGAGGTAACGATCATTATCTCATCAATTCGGAAAAAAACCTTGACATAAATTTTGGCAAAATTAGAAATAAATATTTCATGAGGATGATTCGATGCCAGGTTAATTTTTTTTCTTACAAATTTTAAAGTTATAGTTTTAATTTTTCACTACAATTAAGTTAAACCGTTTTTTTTATAAATCACATATTTGACCTATTTCTTGCAATTTGTTTTTTGTTTTTAATTAATCTCTAACATCTTTAAAATAATAATTAATGATAGAATACAAAAATTCCTAATTAGTATTTTGAGTAAAATTATTTCTCACTATAATTTTAATAAAATTTTTGGTAAGCAAATATATAAAGTAAAGTGCGCAAAAAAGTGATTATTCTAATAATATTTGATTTAAAGATCAGATTTCCATGCACCAGAACCCAATTTTAATTGTTCGTCTGCCTGAAATATATTAATTGATTAGTGAGGGGCTATAAGGGCTCAGGAGATAGAGTATTCGATTTCCAATGAAGTAAACCGGGTTCGAATCCCGGCGATGACTGGTTGATTCGAATTCCGCACCCGGCTCACTCCGACCACTGTGCTAACGTAAAATATTATCAGTGGTAGAAAGATCATGGGTTAGAGTCCACTTTTCATCAGGCTAACCGTGGGAGGTTTCCATGGTTTTCGTCTTCGTGTACAGCAAACGCTGGATAGTTCCATCAAAAAGTCTTACACGGAGGCAAATTTCTCTCAATACTTGATCCAGGAGTTCCCTTGTCTTCTGGGTTGCGTTTAAAATTACAAGGCCACGGAGTTGAACATTAGTTGTCGAAAACTCAAAATTAGGTCGGGTGTTCCATGACGGTTATAAAATAAAATATAAATTAAGTAGTGCAGACGATATTTTTAGTTACGAAATATGACACAAAAACGTACTTTCACTAAATAAAACCAATTTTTTTTACAACATTGGATTTTTGATCCTTAAACTTTATCTGATGGGTGCAATCTGTAAAAAATGGCCCTAATAGTTTGACAGAAAAGCGGTTGGAATTTGTATATTTTAATGTTAATTTCTCTTTAATTTTAATGTATGTTTCAAGCCTGATTGGCTTTTGAATCAAGAAATGTCACAGACGTCACTATGACGTCATTTACAGGAATCCATTTATAAGACATGTTTTTCGAATAATAAGTCGATGTAGAACTATTTTTTAAAATTTATGTTACATTCATTATATATTTACTTATTAGTGGTCGAAAATATTTTGAATTTTAACACGTTGAATGCCACGCTAATTTTACTTGGCTTGCTCGTCTGGCCCAAATGATTTTCTCAGTATGTATTACATTAATTTTTTCAAACCATTTTAGTAACGATAGTAATAAAAAAATATAAGCATTAAAAAAATACTCGAATTACGTGTTTATTTTGGCTTTGCCGTTCACCGGTGACCCCCGTGGCGCTACGAACAAACTCAATCCTGGTCACCGGTGACCCCCATGGCATACAACGTGTTAAAGAATAAAATTTTTTGCACCAATTTAACCTACGTAATTTTTAAATGATAAAATCGAAAATTAAAAACAGAATCGTTCAAATCGATGGTAAGAAATAAAAATATAAAAATATGAAAATATAATTTTGAGATGAAGAAATGCGCAATAAGGAAAATTAACATTATGGGGGATCGACGTCATATTTTGAGAATTAAAAATTCAAATTCGTTGAAAATGTACGTTTATTCAGATATTTCGTAACTAAAATAATATTTGCACTAATTTGTATATTTATGGTTTATACTCAACGAACTAGACCTGAAAATTTAAATTTTTTTGGTTAGCAGCCAGTGGCCGGTAAACTTTAATGACTTTTTTTTCCTCAAACATAATGAGTCTATGACCGATATCGATAAGATCTTTTTATTTAATAGACACTTTCTGTGAACTTTTTTTTACGCATGGATTAAATTTTATTTTTAAAAAAAAAATTTATATGAGAAATAAAACACGCCAATAAAAAGTTAATTTTACAATTAAAATAAAATTTAAATATGTAACAAAATTTAGTTAAACATACTGAATTTAAAGAATTTTAAATAAAAATATTTAGGATGGCAAAATATATTTAATTACATCACAATTTTGAAATATGTGAATTGATAAAAATATGTGAATTTTGAATATGTGAATTTTTCCGCGTGAATATTTTCGCTACAAATTGATGGACGGCTAAAGGATCAAAATTTTGAATGGTGACATTGGAATTGTTGTCACATTTTTGTGAATAATATGCGATTTTCATAATTGGTAACTGTTACTCATGACTGTTAGGACAAGTTTAGCTTATCTGAAACTAGCGGTGCCCATGCTTATTCCGCCAGTATGGAGAAAAGCCACAGCTTTGTGGAATGTGGAAATGGCGTTTGTGGTCTGATATTTCAATGTTTAAAAACTTACTCCAATGCTGCATTATCTTGGCTCATAGAAATTTGTAATAACTGATATAAGGCAGTGAGTTTTGTAATTTTCGTGAAGGTGGAAAAATGTCACAAAATTGGCGATTTTTAAAAGAAGTTTAATAATTTTTAAAATATTCCAGTTATTTGTTCGTTTTAAAACCCAGATAATTCTTTATAATAGAATGACATATAATTTTAAAATCATCGTCTTGCTTCAAGTGTATACTTGAACTGTGGCTTTTTTATTTTCTTTGGAGACGGAATAAAGTTAATATAAACAGTATTCAAAATTGTGCCATAGTTATCCGATATTTTTGGAGCTATAGAAAGATAAATTAGCAACATTATAATTCTGATGAAAAATTTTATTAGATTCTCTAGAGATTTTTTTCTGCTTTACGAAGTATCCTATATTATTTTTTCTGTTATGACTGATTTTTATAGATGAGCACGTTAAGCGAGTAAGTGAAACGGAAAAAAAAAGAAGAAAAAAATACAAACTGCAAGGAATCAAAATTACAGAACCATGGGAGTTAGAGTCCCTGGCCAAATTATTAGACGCACTATAAGATTCTATGTATAATCTTAATTATCAGGTGATACTCTATAACTTTATTGTTTTTATGCTACTGAAACCGGTTTGCACTTATTTACGTTCGTGTATCAATTGGTTAACATTGTAATGCAATACGTTAAAAATAAATACAAATAGGAAATATATGAAAAATTTCAGGAATAAAAACCCATTACATGTATGTTTAAATATAGTATAGTATTGCATATAAACTCGTGCAAAGCATGTAATTACTAAAAAACTACAGTTCTTCTAATAATTTGATCTAATTATTATAATATACTAATATAATACCAGATATAATAAATATTCTATATTTATATAATATATCGTCTAATTTATCCAATAGTCTAATATATATTATATATCTCCTAATTTAACCAATTATTACAGCAAGTGCAAACCAGTTTCAGTCACGTACAAACAATAAAGCTGTATAGTATATACTGATAATTAAGATTTTGCATAGAATCTTATAGTGCGTCTAATAATTTGGCCATCAGGCACTGTATATTGGAGATAAAAAAAACAACTAAAATAAATGCAAAAAAAGATGCATAGCTAATATATGTGAGCTTTAAGAAAAACTTCAACATATTTCACGAAATATTTTTCGATCTTGTTCGAGACATTTGTTATAAAAATTTACAAAATATGAACAATAAAAACTGCTTTTTTCAAACTGACTAAAATTTTATTTCTGTTAAACCAAAAAATGAAAAACGATTGGCGCATAATTTTTGGGAAATGTGGGTAAAAGTTTAAGTGGTGATAGAAGTAATTACGGAAGTGGAGCACTTTTGCTTTTATCACTTTAATTAGTCTGAAAATAAATACAATTAATTTTTCATTTTCAGTCTACACGAAATATGTAGCTCTCAAATTTTATTTTATTATTATTTTTCTTTTTTTTATATGTATTTTTAAGTTCGTAAATGCTGAAAAATGATAAATTTAAATTTGCTTTCACCATTTATAAAACAATAGAAATTTGTATTGGCATCGTGAATGATGCTCCGTTTGAAAATTGATGTCGATTGATGATTAATTCTAATTGGAATAAATACATCTAAATAAAAGAATTGTTTTCAGAATAAGTTTTGTTTCTAGTGGTGAGCGTTTGTCAGTAGTTCTTATCCAGCAAAAAGCACCAGTTCAGTCTTAACATTCAAACTTATCGAACTTTGGGGTCAAACTCCGGATAAATAATAGTCTTTTTGAATATAATACTACGATAAATTCTACTTGAACCTTTCAGGAAATGGTTGAATTTTTACCAGATATGGAGTTCCAGTTAGATTTGAGCTCTCTAGTTAGTCAGAAAGCGAAAAGAACAAATTTGAGTTTTTAAAAAAAGAATTACGTGTTATTTGACCAAATGACCGAAGGAAATAGATTATTGGTATTATTTTTCATTAAAATATTTGAGCATTAATTGAATAGAATAGTTTCCTAATCATAACCGACCCAAATCGAATATTATAAATCGAACACAACTACAAAGCGCTTTCAGCACACCGTTCCTTTGTATCAGATCGATGCCACTAGTCAAGAGATTTTATAAGAATTTGATACTTCCGCTCAAACGATATCTTAATGAAACTATCGCTTGGAAACAATTCTTTTGTTTCCCTAAAAGCGCGCGAAACAAAGCGACATTGTGCAAAATGGCGGTGGGGAATTTTAAAAGCCTTTCATTCGAAAACTGAAAACTGAAACAAAAGTCGTTTTAACTGACATCCTTGGAGAATATGCTTGTTGGATAATTGCGTAATTTTGATGGGATTTGGGTATTTTCCTGTGACCGTGACCTTACTGATCCTGAATGAGATTTCTTAACAAACATATACGCACTGCTCAGTTTAAATTTTTCTTTAGATACGCATTTTTACTATCGTGGACATTATGGTGCTTCAGTTCAGTTGAATTTTTTAAAAATATTATTAAGACGCAGTAGGTAAAATCAAAGATGAGTTATGATTTATTATAATGAAGATGTTTACAAGCAAAGCTCAAATTCCAGAAGTTAGTGGGTATTTGCATTGAATTCCAATAGCCACAGCATTTTATTTCCCTGCAATTTCACGAGGAAATTTTAAATTTCAAAAGTGTTAAGATAGTGGGAACTTTCCGAATTTACTTATTTTACAGTAAACTTTTTACAGACTATAACTTCCGGCAAAAGTTCAAGATTTGGCACACTACAAAAGAGTGAACTTTAAATTAAGCTTTAATTAAACTTAATTTAAATATGCTAATTAAGTACTTTAGACGATCTTCTAAACTGCAAAATCGGAAAAAAACTTTTTTTTTTAATAAGCATATTTTTTGATGGATTTGGATTTTTGACTCTCAAAATATACAAAATCACTTTTTAAATGCACGACTTTTTAAAAAATTTTTAACTCAAAAACTATTCGACCGATTTCGCTCAAATTTTGCGTTTTTACAATAGAAAATTACTGACTTTAAAATGATGTAAGAAAATTTGCAACTTAATCCGAAATTTTTTCAACTATGATTTAATAAATCAGTCATAAATAAACATAAAATTTATTTATTTATTTATTTTTTTGGATAACCAAATTTTATAATTGGGACAAAAACGTTTAACTTCGCTAAAAAAGAATCGCGAAATACGCAAAAAATACATAACATTGGGGTTCAAAATTTTGACAGCTCTTCTATCGAGACTACTGGGTCCAGACTATTTTTCCAGTTTGAAGTCCCCCCCCCCCTTATATATTGAGAATCAAGAATCCATATCTGTCTATAAAAAGGTATGTTTATTCGTAATTTAAAATATCGTCTGCACTACTTAGCGTATTTAAGGTTACCTCGAACCATTAAAATTGAATCTAGTACGTTAGATTTGAATTAATCGGGGTATTCACTTATTTCTGTTTTTTAATGACAGGAAATTTTCATTTACAAATGTATACACATTTTTTTAAATTTTTAAATCTAATTTTAATGTTTAAAACTCAAACGTATCTATTGATATGTGTATATAACCATTAAGATTTTATGTTATATGTCTCCATATAACATAAAATCTTAATGGTCTGATACCGCTTTCCATTGTTGTCAGCGCATTTTTATTGGCCGGAAAATCACGTGGTAGGATTCAGTTTTCCCTCATTGATTTCCATATTGTTTTAGTTCATCAGCTTAAAATTAACAATTCACGATCACAACGCTCGTGTACGCCCTCTAGCGGGAGCCTGAAAATATCGGGTATTAAATTATTATTATTTCATCTAGTTCCATCAGAATCATTGGCAGAATCAGACGTCATTTTCTTAGCAGCAAATGAGAAGAAAAATTTACCTAAGAAAACGGCCGAAGAACTTGAAAAAACTCACCAGAATATTAGTAAATCTTTCAGAAACAGAACACGTCAAACATTTGAAGAAAAATTCCTCAATAATTTTTAATTTCTATTATCAACAAACTTGCAACTGATAACTTCCGATTTCGGATTCGCATACTGTTTCTCATGTGTGTATTACGGTAAAATACCTTTCTTCTATCTTCAATCCATTACAAATTAAAGGGAAGTCAGCATTGCTTTCTTCATTGCAATAAATAAATGTGAATTCAAAACTTACAGAACTGTAATAGTTATAGAATATTCTTCTTCTTTTTTTAGAAAAGTATATATTTCTGTATCTATATAATTCGGTAAACAACAATAAAGAATAATTCGAATTACTTGAAAAAGTATCTTTTGTGCTGATTATAAATAAATTTTTATCGTTTTCTTGGTAAGTGTTTTTTAGTTTTGAAAGAATTTCAACTAGAATTCAGCTATTCTGTTTTTAAGCTACATATTAAAATTCATGTCGAGATCTTACAATTATAAAATTTTGCTGTGTGGTATGTTATCTAAAAGTAATAAAGGGATAAACTATGTATATATTATGATATATATATATATATGAGAATAAAGTTTTCAAACAAAGAACATATCATTTTGGAATTCTTCGGATTTATAAATCGGGTAAGTGTTATGATTTTTGTAATAAAAAATTTGCATGTAAATAATTTTTTTTCTTATTTGATGATAGTTCTCTACAGAATGGTTTTTTTTATGTCTGATTAAGAACTTTGAGAATAAAAAAAGAAACAATATGGAAGTTTTTATTTCAATATGAGGAATTTTTAAAATCGTTTTTTTTTATCCTAAGAATTCTTTATTTTACGTTTTTTAGTTTATAATTTTTTGATAAAAATTGTTGTCAAAATACATTTTTTGAAAAATTAAATGGTGTAACATTATTTGTTTATGTATACTTCTTGCATATTCAAATATGATTTGAAGTAATATGATTCTGAAAAGTATGGAATAAAAATTCGGTACTTACAGGAGGTGTTGATTAACGTCCCTGCAACTACAGATTTGGCGGTTTTTAAGTGCCGCCAATCTACACCTAAAATTTTTGCGACAAATCGTAAAATAAAACACTTTATTTAAAATCAAAGCACTTTCAAAATTCAAAACACTTTATTTAAAATCAAAGTAGTTAATCGAAATTTCGGTGGAAAATGGGCCGATATAGAGTTTAACATTGATTCAAAACAATCTCCATTTTCTTTCCTCGCTATATGAACTCTAATAAATTAGATTCCAAATGAAATTACATTTCCAAAACGTACGTTTACCATAATAAAGTTTTATGTCATGAGAATTGGTACATTTTCGTTTTTTCGGTAAAATATTTCGGTCCTGAAAAAATAAAATTGCATCTTCTTTTGTTTTTGGCAAATCCCAAAGACGAATTATCGTAGCTCTAAAAAATGGCGTCAACTTAAAATTTTTTGATAAAAATTGTTAAAGAACTTGTTTTTACAAAATTGAATTTTATAAAATGATGAGGCTTATGTACACTTTTTGTTCATTTTAATTTTTGAAGTAATATGATTCTTAAAACTATGGAAAGTTTAAATAGGCTTTTCATGTTATATCATCAAATTTAGTATAACTATTTCTCGGGCAGTAGGTTTTAACTCTTATAAGAATATACATTTTTTTTTTCTGTTTATGTACAAATATTTTTCCGATATGTTTTGGATGTTCCTTCTCTAAAAAAAAGAGATACCATTTTTTTTTCGCTTGCATAAGAAAGAATATCAAACATGTTTCTTTTTTAAATTTAATAAGCCACAATAAATACGGAACGTTCAATGCTACATTAAAGACGTCTCTAGAGTAACTGAATGACTGTTCATATAGAAATCGCAGGTATTCGTCTCATACAACAACGCCACCTATAGTTCGTTGCGATCGCGAATAGTCGTAAAGGTATTGTTTTCCTTTAAATGTTTTTGTATCCCTAATTTAAACTTATTTTCCAGTACTGCTATTATTAGCGAGAATATTAAATCATGGTTGTAAACTCATCAAATTTGTTTGAACAATATAATGTTAAGAATATAAATGTTATTTTAAAAAATGATTACTTCGAAAAATCACTTCCGTTCTTCAAGAGATTTAAATGTTTATAATACTAACAGATAACAATATTTGGACGTGGAAAGTAGAGGCACAAGAGTAAGTAAACAGAATTCCTTTTAGTACATATATGTTAAGTGAATAATTTTAACTTACGTAGAAAAACTGTTTTCTGCCAAGAAAAGACAATTATTGCGAAGCAATCATCGGGGTTGGTGAGGAGCAGCAAACAGGGGGCTTAGCCCCCTAGTAGTTGTATAATGTGTTACCAAGCAGACAATTTATTTTCGCGTTGAAAATTTAAATATCAGTGAGCAGTCATAAGAATGATCGCTGTAATCGCTTTTCTTATTAATTTCTTGTAATTCTTATGTTGTGTTGGCAACGAAAAGCTGAAACAAAAAAGCAGCTTTGTTTTTGTTTCAGTTATACTTTTAAGTTATGCAGGTCCAATAATAAATCGGAGCTAGTTTTAGTGATGATTCATAAAAACACAGGAGAGAGATATGTTTAATCAACGCAAATCAAGCCAATTATGATTTTTTCATGACCCATTATATTTTTATTGTGTATTTCACAAATTTATGTTAGAATAAAGGACTTAATTGTTGTGTCTCTAAACAATGAAACCTTCAATGGGATACTTGCAAGTGACGTAGTGTGGGTATCTCAGTCGTGATGGTTGTTGAAACGTGGCCATTTGTTAACGATAGCAACTGTTCTTTTCATTCTATTTAGAGTAAACCAAGCCCGTCAAGTATCAATTCTCTTAAGTGGCACATTCTATATTCTTTCACAAATATTTCAATTCTTTCACTTTATATTTCTTACCTAACACGAAGACAGGCACGAAGCCATGTAAAACATAAACAAACTAATTATGCATCAAAGTTGCCAGGCGCACAAAACAAAAATATATCACGTTTACAATAGACGTAGACTAGAAGGAATTATATTTCAGCGAATTCGAGATGTGATACGGTGTTTTATTAAATTAATACGGTGTTTTATTAAATTAACTTCTCATTAAGTAACATTCTAACTTATGTGGAGAAACTTAGCTCATATTTAATATGCCGTTTTTCTTATAAACGAAAAACTGGTGCTAACGACATAGGTCACATGTGTAGGTATCCATGATCTTCTTTTTGAATTGCAAGTACCAAATTGTGTATAAAGGGAAGTTCTATGCATGACTTGTTTCAAATTTCATTTTCGAGTCCCATTGAAATGAATATAAATTAAATCGTAATCTATCAACAATTTCACAGGTTATGTGAGTTGCATAGTTTTAGAATTTAAATTTAAAAAGAATAACAAAATTCAAACAAAAATAGGCTAAATTATAATAATATCCAAAGAGTCAGTGAAGCCGTCTTGGACAGCGAAATCAGTTTCAAGAGGTTGATAAGCGCAGCGAGCAGGGTTTTGGGAGCTCATGTTGTACATTGTAATATAGATAATTGTTTTACTTAATAGTAATTTCATAAAAACCTAAATCCTAAAGCTCATACTAAACTTCATGTGACGTATTTATTTATACACGAGTATACGAGCAAATATCTGGCTTATAAATTATAATAGATATGTTTATTAATGCCAAAAGTTTTAATTAAAGTTAGCTTGTATGTATTATATTTCTAATATTGCTTTTTTATTATTATTATAACTGCTAAAATTTTATCTCTAATCAATATTTATGATAATTAGATATAAAACTATAGAAAGTAATATAAAAGAATAAATGCAAAATATCAATGTAATCACTATATTTATTTTTTGAATAATTTAGTAAATTGTTGAACAAATTATCTATTTTTTTCTTAAACTTTTTTAAGCTTATTCTATTCAACTTATATAAGTCTATTTAGTCTACCAAACAATTAACAATATTTACAGTTTCTAAATTTATAAAAAAAAATAGTAATAATTAAAAAAAAATTTTGAATACTTAGATGTAAAAATATATAATTTATTTCTAAAAATCAATTGTGTGACGTAGTTTTAGAACCACCCCTTAAAAAGTACCTTTATCATTGATAAGTCTGAATGGCTTTTCTCCCATCAAAACTGTGTTTTCCCTTGTATAGGAACCGGAAAATAGAAGGATAAAAATTGTAACCATTAAAAATTTTAAAATAATAATGTAATAATTCAATCGTAACCTGTAACCCCAAATAATCAAAAATATAAAAACAAGAATCAAAAAACAATAACACTTTCAGCCTAAATAATCAATCAATATAATTCGAAACTAATTAAATTTAGGTCTTATCGATTAATTAATAAAAAATAAAAAGATAAATCCTATTTCATTAATCGGATCTAAATCGTTTTCACGCTTTTTAATCATCGTAATCGTTTTCATATTTTACGCTCCATAAAAGAAAATTTCAAATAGAGGTGAAGGTTGACTGGACGTGTTTATAAGCAGCAATAAGAGATCGATTAATAAAATAAACGTATTTTCATGGTGATCGTGCAGGTTTATATTACCACCTCCGCTTTTCTTTTCGTTAATTTATGAAGAAGCGAATCTTCAAAGATAAATTGTTATGAATGGAATAATTAATTACGGCGCATGATTGCAAACGATTTTAAAGTTCCGTTTTCCATTAATTATAACTGTAATAAATTATATTATTTTCAAACTACTACACAAATTCTACCACTATCACACTAGTTTCGAGTTTACTGAAATAGTTACATTAAAAAACTTAAATTTTATTTTTTATATTCTGTGGCATAATTAAGGTGCGTAACTGCTTTTTAGGTGTCTGTTCGCTTTTCGAAATAGAACAATTCGAATTGAGTTTCTCATTCATATAAAACTGGCTTATTAAAATTTCGTGACAAGGTGGATGTTAGCTGAGCATAGAAGACTTCGCGAAAAGAAACCTTATAAATACTTAGATTTAAGACTATTTTCACCTTAAGATAAGCTTTACTAAATGATTTTTTACGCTTGAAAACCTTAAGTCAACCTCGATTTAAGGTTTATTTTTATAGAAGGTTGTTTTCCAAGGTTTTGGATTAGGGTAATGTGCGTAGAATAGAGCCGATTGTCATAGATTTCGTTTTAAGGTTAGAAGGTTTATACTTAAACTGCATAACAAATCTCTTTAGGTTTACATTGGGTTTTTGCAAGAGTGAAAATAAGACTCATTTTGCTTTCTAGGATTACTTCGTAACTAAATTTTTATTTCTAATAAAGTAAAATTTATTTAAAATAAGTACTTAACACATTTTAACACTAACTATTTAACACTACTTAAGTTATTACTTAAGGCAACCCTACACAATAAATCTAAATAACTATAGTGTTTGTCAATAAATATGATAGTGAAATACTAAGAGTTTATGGTACCCCCATAACAGAAATATATGAATTCATCCGATATTTTACTTTTTTTAAACTTGTCACAGATTTTATCTTTATTCGTAATTTCATAAAACTTTATTTCATTGTTTTATTCCATAGTAGTATTTATTTCTTAATAAGCACTTTTAAAATTCTCGAATTTCGTTTTTCAAAATTAAAAATGACCAGTTTTCCAAACTGAATCAATCGTCCGCGAATTTCATCGAAAATTCAGATTGACTAAAGAAATTATATTTTGAATTTTCCTTTCAAAAATTAATATTTTAATTTGTCTAATAAAATTTACTGCGAATTACGTCTTCAAAAATCGGTATAGTTGAGTAAGTCTATTCGCAAGTTTTGTCTTTAAAATTAATAATGTTAAGTTTGCTTTATAAAATTGTTCACAGATTTTATCTTTAAGAATTGAGTAATAATTAATATTTATTACTAAAGTTTATCAAAAGTTTCATCTTCAAAAATTAGCAATGTTTCAATTTGTCTAAAATTTACCGCTAATGAGAATGTCGTCTCTAACTATCAATGATGTTCAGTTCGCCCAAAAAATTGAAAAATTACAAATTTTTCAGATTTTTAATTGAAATGTGCAGAATATTTCATGCTCGAATGTTTAATTTGGAGACAATTTGAATACATTAAAATGCATACAGTCACTTTTGCATATGCATTTTTATGCTTTTTCGTCGCAATTAAACACTGTCGCTACTAAATAATTCCAAGGCTGCCCAGAACGTGTTACTATATACACGGCATCATTCTATAAAAATTGGAATTTTTTTTTTTTCAAAACTAATCTACTAGACGTGTCTACTTTTCCCGAAAGTCAAGTTCACGTGCCACAACAGTCCAAACACAACCCTTATGCGTTATAACTTAATTTAATGTTATATTAATAGCCAGAGAAATGTAAAATTAGTTTCTCAATAACTTCTATTTTTTTCGGCCTTGGAAACGACACAAAAATTAATAACATGTTTTGCTATTGAGGAAAACTCGTTAATGCTACTTCTAATTGAGCTTTTATTAAATTTTTGATCATTGTACAATAGCATTTTATTTCTTTCAAATCAAACAAATAAAAAAAAAGCGCAACAAATATCATTGATCTTGCAAACAATAGATAATGAATTCCTCCAACTAGGTGCTTTAAGCTCAGATGTAGCCATACAAAAGAAGAAACCTTCGCACGCTTTTTATCGTTTGCATGCCGACCAAAACGATTCAATTTTTCCAACAATTCTTTTATTACACAATATGTTTAGATAAGAATAAATGGTAAATATTTTTTCATATTCGAATATTGACGTTTAATCGTATCGTGGCAATAAAAGGTAATTATTTAGATAGAGAGAAATGTCTTCCTCACGAACCGTTCCATCTTCGAAGCAACTCGTATTGTTTTTGCTAAGTGTGGCAACACTGAGTTTTGGTCATATTATGCAAGCGATTTTCTATGAACTGTAACAACGTTATGGAATTATGAGATCGCTCTATGTCAATAGAGCGATACAATTGAGCGATAACGGCATTTACAAGGCCAAAGAATGCGATTTCAAATATTTTAATTGTCTGAGAAAATCTTTTACTGTTTGTAAATCCAGATAGTTATTTAAAAATAATTTACCCTTAAATGCATGGATTTTTATTTTCAATAAATAATGTTTGAAATCAACCGTGAAATGGGTGCCTGTTAATGGGAAATATATAAAAAATTTACTTAATATTTATTTAATTTTCAAAAAAAACTTATTGATATATTTCTACATCATCATGAACTAAACTCATTGGGTTCTATAAATTTGCTGCGTAAGAAAAATTATATTTCAGACATAAATCTTCATATAAATAATCGTTTTCAAACAGTACTACTTTTTATATAAATGATAGTAATTCGTAACACCCGCCGGAACGAAACTGTACTCAGACAGCGCGCCGACAATGAAAATTGTGACAGATAGAGAAATAAACTGCTAAAGATTCTAGTTGCGTTTTGAAACGATAAAATAATTTTGGTAAAATTAAAATCGCTGTGTATTTAAAGGCCAAGGAATTTCATAATTTTGAATATTTTAACTAATTACAATTATTTTATCGAGGTGTTTGTAAATACTACAATATTATTTAATCCATTCATAGAAATTGCTTTATGAGATACTATGGAGTAAGGACATTTGGTAAATTATTTTTTTCTCTGAATTTTACAAGAAAATTGTTTGCAAATGATTTAAATTGTAGTGCATGTAAACTTTTATATTCTTTTAGTTTAGACCTATAATAAAATAAGTTTATTGAAACATTTAATGATATCGTTTACAGCTTTTCTACAATGTCCATGAATTGGTGTAAAAATGCTTTTTAATTCAAAAGAAATACTTACGAATAAATTCAATATCATCCATATTAAATGATAATATGATATTAATACATAATTATACGATTTAATTTGTATAATTTAATTTACATTTGCATTAAATAATATAATATAAATATAATGATAATAAGATATTAATGCGTAATTAAATGATTTAATTTGAATAATTTAATTTAATTTTGTGTTGAATAATATAATTTAGTGATAATATATTATTAACACCTAATTGAATGATTTAATTTGAATAAATTATTTTAAATTTTTATTAAATAATATAATTTAATGATAATATAATTAAAAATTCAGTAATTGCAACCTGTATCGACATTAAGCATAGAACCTCGTTTCAGATTCGAGATCTTTAGCTTGTTTGAAAGTGATTTCGATTTACGATTTGCTTCGATACGATTTGAATTACAAATGCGATTCGATAAATTCTATTTGCCATTATATGGTGATAAAATTCCTTTTTGCTGCCGTCAGAAAACGGTTGAAATTTGTATAATGACCCTGCACAAAGGTTCTAAAATGTAAGCATTGTTGCTCAAAAAGTGACACAAATTTTACAATATTTTTTCTTTGGCTATAGAACTGTTAAAAAATGCTTGCATTGCTCAGAAAACAATTCAAATTAGCATTATTATCAGGAATGGAGCCTGAAAATAGATTATAGTCCTCTAACCAGTAAGAAAACTGTTGAAATTTGTTTTGCTATAAATGCCCATTGATTGCAAATTCTGCTTGTCCAAGAGCAACTAAAATTTGTATACTCATTCAACTCGGAGATCCAGTGAAATGTTAATCACTCTAGCTAGTCAGAAAGTTGTAAATTGATGATAATTCCTGATTTGGTTCTGTCCTTAATGACGTCACGCGTGGGGGGGGGAAGGAGGGGGTTCTTAAAATTGTGACAAGAGGGATGGGGGGTGGTACCACATGTGATATCACGCCTTTTTGTTAATATTAAAACATTTGAAATCAGCGTATAAAATAATTTACGTAATTAGGCTTTTTTTTTTCATATTTTTTATAAAAATAAATGCATATCTATCCATGATTTTTACTATGATCATAAATGTTATTTAAGCAAGTTTAAATATAAAATTCGAAATAAAATCTATAACAAGTGTTTTTCCCCCTGCATTACTGGCTTATGTTGAATATAGCGTAATATGTGACAAAGGGACATATGGATGAACTGAAGTGTGACACTTTGCGACAAAGGGGAGAGGGGGTCAAAAAATACTGAAACAGAGTGTTTATGGATAGCCGACCGGACTGTGTAGTGGTCAGGGAACTGGCCTTGCATCAGAAAGGTTCTGAGTTCGAATCCTGGGTAAGGCATGGATGTTCTTTCATTCTCAGTACCATTTGTCCTTACTGAGGGAGTAACGTTGACCCACCTATTATGGTGCCCCTGGAAGAGTGGCCAACAAATCTGCCCTTCAGATACCTGAATTCACGAAATGTCAACACACTTGAGCATTGGAAGTAAAACAAAAGTGTATATTTTGACTATAATATTGTTCGTAATGGTCAGAATCAGCAGGTAATTCAAATTAGCATTATGCATCAGGCACGGAGTTTAAGGAAAGATTATAGTGCTCTAAGCTAGCCGTAAAGATGGCAAAATATCGATTGCAAGATTTAACCCTCACGAAAGGTAATTCGTGAGATTTAAATCTTGCTATGAAGGGAATTATATTACGAACTTATTTTATTATTAGTTATAAGTAACAAAAAAGCTTGGACCATATTTTTTACAAAATTGATTATGCCATTTCAAAACACATTTGATTTGTGACCCAAAGCTTCCAGCCTTTACCAGTAGCTCAACAAGAACAAGGATTCAACTTGGCGATGAACTTATTCTCTTTCACCTGTTTTAGGTGACATGGGGCCAACATTCGGCAGTAAATAAAAGCCAATCTCGAAATGTCATCTTGTAAAAAGCATTTTAATCGCCGCGATGCTGTTGCTGTCAGGCAGATGACATTGCTCACCGCTGAATGTCAAAATATTTCTCGCTTTTGCCTTACAGCGAGTGGGTGTTCCAATCCGTATTCAACACGCTTAGCGTTCGGTGACAATGTCGGTGAATATTAGAAGTGATTTGTTGTTGTTTAGTAAACTTTCAGCATTGCTGTGTTTAATAAAGGAATTTTTTTTTTCTTGCAATGTTTATTACAAGTATAGTGCCCGAGAAATTGTGTAATAAAAGATAATGTTGCATAACGTATCTTTTTTGCATACCTATGTAGTAATATCAAACGTAGAGCTCTCTCATATATGCCTGTTAAAAGTACTAAATGTTATTTATTTGTCATTTGAATATATGTAAGTTGTAAGCTAGATTTTATTTGTTTGTTATTTGAGTATATGTAAGTTGGAAGTTAGAATTTGTATCATCGGTTTCTATGGTGATATTGTAGAACTAATTTAATAAAAGTGTTGTGCTTCTTGTTTTTTGTAAAATGGAGTCAGAATAGTTTTATTTTAGTTAAGTAGTAGTTTTTTAGTAGAGAACGACAGAATATTGCATTTTCTGGTTGAGTCTCTTAATAATATCATGTAGTAGGTATGATAGTGTGGGGGGCGGAGTTATCGACAATGCCAACCTTTATCTATCAAAAGGTACCTCGTGATTGAATCAAGTTAGCATGTTAGCATACCAGTGAATTGATATTTAATAACCGTAGCGGTAGTTACGCCACAATAGGTAAGATATTGTAACGATGTCTTAAGCAGCAGTTCTCAGGTTATTACAGGTTTTCCTGAAGTTAAATTTTTTTTTTTATAAATCAGTAATAATTGTAGTTATATTTATATCAAAATAATGAATCACAATTTCTTCGATAGTTGTTGCGAAGTTAAACTTAGAATTTTATGAATCATATTGGACGACGACTCACAAGAAGTACAAAACAGGTTGTTTGAGACAAAAGCACATTTATTTATAGGACGAAGACATTTTATACATATAATGACACATAGAAAGAATAACTACTTAAATCAGAACATCGTTTTCTTTTATTCTTATCGATTGTTTTTTATATTTTTGTATTATGTTGCCTAATTTCAACTAATTTATTACAAATAAAATATTTATTGATTTCTTATTAAATATCGCTTACGTGAACCCGCAACAATAATGTAACTATTTTTAAGAAATTGTGAGTGAAATGCCATTAAAAAAAAAGGAATGGCAATTTACCTTAAAATGAGATTATAATTTTCAAAATCATTGAGAATAAAACAGCAAAATATACAAAGTAATAAAAAAAGTTTGGAACCGAAAAAATATACATTGAAATGTACATTGGATCAAAAAGTGAAACTAGGCGCAATCGATATTTTGTATAAGCTATATATTTAATATCTTACTCGGGACAACTTTAAATCTTTACTATGAACTCCTATTTTTTTATTGCTTATTTGGACTCACCAGAAAAAAGTAACCTTATTTGAGTTTAGATTTATGCTTCACAGATAACGCTGAGATAATTAAATTAGGGTACTGTTTAAAGTGGGAAGATCTTGAGACCGATTAGGTTGAGAAAAATAAATAAATAAATGAAAACTAAAAATGTTCTGATATTTTCATCAAAAAAAAAAAAAAAAGATTAAAAAAAAATTTGAACATGCCTATTCTTACTCTATCTATATTAAATCTATAAAATCTTATTCTACCTTATCAAATAAAGTAAATAAGGAAAGTTTATATAAAACATGAGACTATCTAGTTTTTAAATTAAATTTTAAAATTGATTATCATTTATTTTAAATAGAGAAAGCCAGAATAAAAAATTGAGATCAGTTTTCAAAATCATAGAGAATAAAAGAAAAAAAAATTAAACACAGACTGTGAATATTTCGCAAAAAACAAACATAAAAACTCGTAATTACTCTTAATTGAATTAATATAATTGAAAACTGATTTGAAATTGTTTCATTTGAAAGTATAATTTACAGAAGATTCAATCATAATTATTACCTGTCTAAACAAAATTGCTATCATCTGTAAAGTACAGTAAGTTCCAGAAGTAATTTCAATTAAAAAAAAAAAAAAAAAAAAATACCATCTTTATTTACATAAGCCTTGTCCCAATATTTCACAATAAAGTTCGAAGGGAATGCGATTGGCCTTGCTTATTTAAAATTGCTTCTTTTTAAATCAAATAGCGGATTTGTTATTTTTTCCTTAATCAAAATTATTGCAATTGACAACCACAATTCATATGCATCCCTGTTCTTCAAAGAACATCCAAATAATTTGATATAAAGTTGGCAAGTAACCTTGCCCTGATGGGATTAAAGTTCAACCACAGAACACGACTGACCGTTTGAAATGGGAAGTTTTTTCAGAGGGGGGGGGGCTGAAATTTAAAAGGATGCCAAGGAATTCAAGGTATTCATGTCCTCTTCTATCTCTGATATGATGAATATCAGGATATATCTGTTCTTTATTTTTTTTACAAGTTTTATTGAAAGTTCTGGTTTAATCAAAAAGCATCTTTATCGTGAATACGATGTTGGCATGATCATCAAGAGTTTATCGAGCATTAAATATTCACGAGTAAAAATTAAAATAATGATTTTATAACCCTCGTTGAACAGCCGACCCAATTTTGGGTTTGCGACTGCTAATGTTCAACTCAGTAGCCTTGTAGTTTTGAACCCAATTCAGAAGGCAAAGGAACTCGCGGGAAAAATTTGCCTTCCAGGAGTAATATTTCTATGGAACTAACCCACATTACATGGAGAGGTAAAGCACGAAAGCCTTCCATGGTTAGAATGACTGCAAGGGGACTCTAACCCATGATCCGTCTACCACTGAGGATATTTCTACGTCAGCACTGTGGTGTATGCGAGCCGGGCACGGAATTCGTATCTACCTTGCATCGCTGGGATTCAAACCCAGTTCACCTCATTGAAAGGTGAAGTCCTAGAGTCACCACTGCTCTAAAATAATGATTGACTTTTTGCGAACATATTCTTTGATGGGTAGCATTACAAACAAATAGATCATGATATTATTTTCATGGTTTCATATAAATACGCACACTGAGAAAAAATGTATATCCAAAACTACCAGCATATGGGAAACCTAGCCGTGTTTCTGGCTCCATGGAAACACCAGAAATCTAGTTGTTTTTTACAGAAAAACTCTGGCAATTATTTGATAAAAGTAATAATAAGATATGGTTTTGTAATATGGGGTAAAATTTGTTAATTTTATTATGATACCTTAGAGCAGCGGCTACAACGTTTTTTTTTTTTTTTTTTTTTTTTTTTTTTTTTGTAATGGAACCCTAAATGGTTGAGTTTTTTTGGCAGAACCCCGATCTTGAATAATAATGGGAGAATCCTTTCTGGTCCAACGTCACAGGTGTTCCTCGCTCTAAGTTTTCCCCTTTCCCTTTATAATCACAGGTTAGGAGTTGACGCTAATCCATCGCACTTGACATTATCTTTCTTTCCATAGGGGTTGATAGTCATGATGCGGTAATCTCTGATTGGCGCCATTTCGTTTAATATTTATTACTTACAAAATATTATTCCGAAACAAGAAGAATAAAATTCGGAATTTTTAAAGACTGCTTTCTTTTCTGAGCGATTATTTTTAAAAATTTATTTATTGCAATTCGTTTAAAAATTTATTTAATCTTCTCGTTAATATTTACAAAATGCTATGATTTTACAAAACAAGAATAAAATTCAGAATTTTTAAAGACTGCTTTCTTTTCCAAGAGATTATTTTTAAAAATTTATTTATTGTAATTAAAATATCAGTATTGTAGAGTTATTTCGTAATATTTTTAATCCCCTTTGCTCGCAGCATTTTATGAAACATAAAGTAAATTAAATATGAAAATTCTTAAGACATTTTTTTAGTGTGTGTTTATTATTAAAATTTATTTATTGATTATTTACAGCAATATTAGTAAATTAGTGTGATTTAATGCAGCCACATGCTAGGTACTAAACAGGACGAGGAACGGTATTCTTTCTGTCGCAAATTTTTTAATATTAATTTATTAGCAATTTTATTCTAAATAGGTTGTTCCATAATTGCGAGATCGACAATATTTTTTTTAGAATTCTTGATAAGGTAGAAAAACTACACATAGGTAGCCTTAAAGTAACATTTTAAAAAAGAAAATTATTAAAGATTGACGCAATCTATTAATTACAGTAAATATAGCATAAAAATACTTAGAAGCAATTCCTTTTTAACACATTTTAAAAGTGTTCGCTTTTCGTTCCATACCATTTTCACAAGCAATTATAAAATTTTATATTAATTTTTTTATTCTGCTGTGATGAATCAGGATAATCTTTTATGAATCTTAATCAACTTCTCAAATATTTACCTTTTGACAAAAATTTTAAAACTAGCGAAGAGTGGTGTTTATGAAAAAAAAATTATTTTGAATGTTTCTAAAATATAGATAGAACAGTTGTGCTCATCAAGGCACTTACATTTCATAACAAATAAAACAGCTATGAAATAAAACTAAGGAAGTTTAAATATACACTACCGTGCAATAATAGATAAGACACTATCAGCTTTTCACCTTTTTTTTTTTTTTTTTTTTTTTTTTTTTGAATTTCTCACAAAATACCTAGATTATTTGATGAATTTCAAGAGTGTAACAAATTTTAAAAAATTCAGAGGTGGTCTAAGGGGCCGGCAATAAATTATGAGCGAAAATAAGTATTATAACATCTTATTTCAGAAAATGTAACAATAAATTTATTAACTCAAAGGACACTTTGTTATTATTTGTAAGAAGTGCATAAAATTTCATAAGCTTAGCTTACATATTATGAGAATATGGGCATTTTTATAGAATAAATAAATAAAAACTTTTATTTGCCATATAATTTTTTCCTAAAACAGCAAAAATACTCAATAAAATAAAAGTTTTAGGAGCAATTTTTCATTAACAAGCATGTTAAAATTATACCAAAAAAATAAATCCTTTAAAATACGTTTTGAAAGTAGTTCTTTCCAACCTGCGCTGAAACAAATATTTTTTCCTAATTTTGCAGTATAATTTTTTGAAGATATTCAAATCGTTTTTTTTTCCCACGAGTTGCTAACTACAATTCCCGACAAAATTTTGAAAAAAAAAAAAAAAAAATACTTAGGGGAGTGTCGGGTACCCCCGCCCACTGTCAATTTCATATGTATAGAATAATTTTTCAAGTCAATGGGCCATCGGTCATTAATTGTTATATTAAAAAAAGATTATTTTCAAAGTTTCAAGTATTTATGCAGCTGGTAACATGGTAAACAATAGTTTTGAAAATATGTTGAATACAGCAGTCAAATTTTTTAAATTTCTAATTTTTTAAGTTAAATTATTCTTTTTTTGGTTTATTCTTTTTGCATTATTTAATTAGATGATAAAACAATAGAAACATACAAAAATATTGATTATTACTCAATATTATACAGAAATATAAGCAATACTCCTTAAGTGGGCATTAACAGCAGCATTCCATTAACAACTGTGAATATGATAGAAAAAAATTCATTTTAGAAACATTTAGAGTGAAGACAGAAATGATTTAATTGTTTCATCAATAAGTCTTAAAATAAGGTTTTTTATTATACATTTGAATTCATAGGTCAACATAATCTTTTTGACCAGTAGTTTTTGGTCTATCCATTTCCTCAAACGTACATTTCGAACTGTGTCCATTTTCTCAACAACAAAAAAAAAATTCCGAATTGTATCCATTTTCCCGAACACGCATTTCGAGCTGTGTCTATTTTTAAAAAAAGAATTTCGAACTATGTCCATTTTCTCAAACACGTATTTCCAACTATATCCATTTAAGTAAACAAGCATTTCGAACTGTATCAATTTTTTATAACATGGCTTTCGAACTGTGTCCATTTTCTCAAACAAGCATTTCGAAATGTTTCCATTTTCTCAAATACACACTTAAAGCTAAGTCCATTTTCTCAAACACGCATTTCGAACTGTGTCCATTTTCTTAAATTCGTATTTTGAACTGTGTCGAGGATAAAAAGCTCTCAGAAGAGTTTTTAATTCTAGATATTTAATTGAAATTAATGCTAAATAACAGGGTTTTTATCATGTTTG
This sequence comes from Parasteatoda lunata, assembly GCA_949128135.1. Taxonomy (NCBI): domain Eukaryota; kingdom Metazoa; phylum Arthropoda; class Arachnida; order Araneae; family Theridiidae; genus Parasteatoda; species Parasteatoda lunata. The sequence continues at coordinate 90,111,770 of OX421977.1, forward strand.
GATCGTGTGTTCTCCATGTGGGAAATAAAAAAAAAACTAAAGAATGCCCAATTTTTTCTTTTTTGCAAATTATTAGAATATTTTGTAATTATCCTGATAGGGTGACCCGGGGTAATTCACGATCACTCTGTTTCTGGGGTAAATAATGATCACCTAAGTTTTATTCAATAATTTTTTTTTTTTTTAAATTTGAGACATGGACAAGAATGCTTGTACACTTTACTAAAGTATAACTACATTTACTTAATAATAGTTTTTTGTTTGATCTAACAAAATAAGTATCTTTTAAATTGCTTTCCGTATTTTCCACTTCAAAGATGGGTTTCAAAATGTGCACATTTCTGCAAAGATCCCCCTCCTTCTCTTAATAATAAATATTTTGAGTTACTTCCTTTTTCTTTGATATAAAAATAGTGTAAGCTTTTGTTTAATTGTTTCACATCTACTGTAAACATTATAATTGACTATAGGAAACTATATCAAATGTTGCCCCCTACAGATGGGGTAATTATTGATCACTGGGGTAATTCCTGATCATTGTCATTTCTTCTTATAAATAGTATAAAAAATAGCTAATTGTCTTGTCTTAAATAAAAGTTCATATTTAATTAAGCGGAACAACTATAAAATATATTTTAACTGTAATCACAAAATTTGTTTTTAACTGTGTACCAGACAAATGTGTTCTGATTTGCACCATTTCTGGTTTGTCTTACCTTGCTTCTATCTTAATTTTATGTGCGCACATTGTTAGAATAATTTTTAAGTTTATGAATTAGCCCAATATAAATATGCTGAGAAATTATAAGCCTAAAAAGGATGCTATGCTTCTAGAAAGCAAAATTAGCGAATTTCTTTTAATGATTGAAAATTAATATTTCAGTGTGAGAGCTACTGCCAGAGCTGTTGACATATCTTACTTACACTCTCACTTAATGAAGTTAAAAAATCCAGCAAAAGTAATCCATGTGGGAACTCTTTCTTATATTCCAGCAGAACATGAGAATGAGTTGGCTGCTTGCCTAAAATGTATGACATGATGCAAAGATTTTTGGAAAATTTAAGGTGTTAATCTTTATTCTTGCTTTTGAATAAATCATTTTATTAGCTGCCTAAACATATCTGTTTGGTTTATTTGTTTGATATTGATGTCGTATTTGTTAATTACCATTATATAATTATTTTTAAACAGCCCCTTTACTATAAAAACTGGTGATCAGTAATTACCCCAGAAGTGATCAGGAATAACCCCAGAAATGATCAAGATATGGGGTAATTCCTGATCACTAAAAATTTAAAATCTTTTAAATCCTAATTAGATTTTCAAACAAAAGAAGGTAGCACATAACTCATCTCATATAGCCTCAAACTTCCAGTAAATATTAAAATTCTATCTTGAATAGTTTTTTTACGAAATAGATGTTTGCATTTTTTGATCGGGAATTACCCCAGGTCACCCTAATTGACCTAATTGGCAATAATACTTAACAAAAAGTCTATAAAGATAGAAGCCTTAAATTTGAATGATGTTCCTTGTGAGATAAATAGAAAAATTTAAAAAGCTTCATTTCGATATTTGGTAATTATCTGGGTAATTAAAGGATGATTAGCATTATTTACAGTAATGCTAAATAATAGACTCGAAATAATGATCCTTAAAATATATTAAACTGTTTAAATTCCAATATTTTAAATACAATCGTTTTCTTTACAAATCAGTTAAATATATTACATTAATTTAACTCAGTCGAGTGTTTCTTAATTCCTTTTGAAGTTGATTCATGTTTATAGTTCTAAATTGTTGTTTCAAATATATTGATCTGTATAAAATTCTTCGAATCAAATGTATTTTTTTAATAAAATTCTGATGATTTAAATGTATTGTGTACAATAATTTTACATTAATTATTATATGGGCTTCCAGTGAATCGAATATGTTGCGGCGTTTAAATTCCGTTAATTCAATACCTTTTCAATATATAAAAGATGAAATATCGATGAACAAAGTTGATGACAGCTTTACGATAAATGATGGCGAATGAAAAATGTATTGGAAAAAGTGATTTGTTTTCATACAAGTTGTCTCCTGTCACAACGTTGGGAAAAATACATTTTTCAAAAATGCATAAAGACATCAATAATAAAACGAAGCAGCAGGTTTAGAAATATTTTTTTTTTCAATTTCTTATTTTTATTTTGTAAGATAATTTGCATTTTGGAAATTAGAATGGCCTCTCTTTTTTTTTTTTATTAAAGTTACGGTCAACTTGAATTATTTTATTTCGTAACACTATTTTAATGTGGTAATATAAACTTTTCAACGTAAAATGTAAAGTTTAACTTGTACATTTAACACTGTACAGTTTTTCTGTTTTTATGATTTCTTTACATGGCAAAGAAAAACTGACAATAGTTTCTAGATTGTTCTTTTTAAATAATGATTTAAATTCCATAATAAATTATCTCATATTTTCTCCCTTTTATTAAAATCAACGGGAATTATTTTATTTCGTAATAATACTTTTATGTGTGAAACATATAATTAAATATTTTAAAAAATTTGTACGATAAATTTATCAAATTAAACTTTTTGACTTAAAATGTGAAATTTAACTTTGATGATTTTCACTGTACAGTTTTTCTGTTTTTATGATTTATTTTCTCGGTGAGGATATATATATATATATATATCCGGAGAATAAGAAGGATTTTCGTGGAAAAAAAATTCTTTTTGAGAAAGGGGGTCAAACGGAATCTAATGAAAAAATATATACAATTCATTAATATGAAAATTGTTCAAAGTCGTTAAAAAATTCTAACATTTGTGCATTTATAGGTTTTGGTATTACACAATGGTGGATATTTACATTGAAGATTTTGTATATTAAACTGTTGAACAACAATGCAAGGCAATAATAAACATGTGTGCACAATTAATTGTCCTTGGTTTTGACCTTGTCTTTTAATTTTTAGTTTCTAAGCTGTTGCTCTAAAGTTAAAGTATAAAGCATAAGAAAGCTTACATTCTCAAAATAACTGTATGAAAGAATGTTAAAATTAGCTTTCAAATTTCGCCCGATATAGAACAGGATACTGTGAGTAAATTATTACACAAAAATTCTCGATTTGCTATTATTTTGTTCAATAGCGAAAGATTAAAATCGGAAATTAGAAAACGAGTAAGAAAATTATCTATTCATTAAATCGTTTGCTCACCTTTTTTCCATTTTACATCATACTATGTATAAATTAATACACAACTTTCTCCGTATGCCTTGTTTTGTTTAATAGCTCAAGATTAAAAACAAAAATTACAAAACGATTTAGTAAATTTTGCCTTTATAAAATAATTTGCTCGCTATTACTTATTACCATGAATAAATGATTACACAAAAATTATCTTGATATTTCTCGATAAAATCTCGATATTGATCTATTTTGTTTAATAGCAAACGATTTAAATCGAGATTTAGAAAACGATTTAGTAAATTAGCTTTTTTTTTATTTGCAGTTAATAAATTATGACATTAACGTACTCCCTGTATGTCTTTTGTTCAATGACAGAAGATAAGAATTGATGATTAGAAAACGATTTTGAAAACTGTTTCTTTTTTTTCTTTTTTAATTTAAAAGTTTAACTAAAGCATTTTAAAGCATTTAATTTCCTTTTCATTTTGAAGATTGTGTGTATAAGATTTCAATAAAATAAAACATAACAAAACTTTTTAATGAGTAAAAAAATATTTTATCACAATAGATAAGTTTAAATGTAATATAATTTCAAGGGAAAATGTATATTCAAAATTTTCCTCAAGTTATGATGGCAGTTTTAAATATTCAAGTCAGGAAACGAGGATTTATTTGGTCAATGCAAACACAGGCATATATTTGTTAAGGCCAAACAATACTATGTAAATGATAAATGTCTCGTAAAGAAAAAAAAACACTCACTTTCATTTCATTATATTTTGTTCCATACTCCTACACAGCCCAAAATGTTCCATTTATGTTCCCAAAATAATTTTTATCTATTCTACATTTGTTATATGTTTTAAAAATGTGTTTCCATGCAATATTTTCGTGAAAATATTACGTTATGAATAATAATGGATTTTATATCGATATATCGTTAAAAATTGTTATTTTTTAAACATCACCTAAGCGGCCTTTTTCGAATATATATATATTTTCACTTTATGTCGTGAAAAACATGTCTTACGATAGAAATAGAATGTCTGACAATGATGATGTCATAATCGCAATCAAAGCCGTGGTTGTAATCAAAGGGGATAGAGCGTTCGCCTTCCAATGAGGTGAAGCGGGTTCGAATCCCAGCGATGGTTGGTTGATACGAATTTCGAAATCGGTCCGTACAGACCACAGTGCTCATGTTTGTTGTTCTAAACTGCTTAAAATTGTTACAAGACTAATGAAACTTGTTGCTCTCACTCTATCCAAAACTTATCAAAATTCCTACTCTCAACTACTCTTTTTGTTGCCAAATTGATGATAATTACTACTCTAGATTGCTCAAAATTTTTACAAAACCAGTGTAGCTTGTGGCTGGAAATCGTTACAAAACTAATCAAAATTCCTTTTCCAAGCTACTCTTTTTTTTCCTCAAAATTAATGAAAATGGCTATTCTAGATTGCTCTAAATTATTAGGAAAGTAACGAAAACTCCTGTTCCAGATTACTTGGAATTATTTCAAAACTAATGAAAACTGCTCTTCTAGAATTCAACGAATTGCTATTCAAAAAATTGGCTATTTTAGATTGCTCAATAATTATTAGAAAACTAGCGAAAACTCCTATTCCAAGTAACTCGTAATTGTTTCAAAACTAATAAATTGCTGTCCTAGAATTCATCGAATTGCTCCAAAAAACCTAACTCCGAACAGCATTACTGAATTGGTGGAATTTTGGAAATCAAAAAATTGCTCTTGTCTTTCTATCACATGAATCACTGAACTTTACTGGACTTCAAACTGTTAGAAATACAGTTAAGAAAATTCTAAATTGGACAACTTAAACGATTTTTCCATTACCAGACTTCAAACTGTTAGAAATACTGTTAGTTCTAAAAGGAACAACTTAAACAATTTTATTCATTACCAGACTTCAAACTGTTAGAAATACAGTTAATAAAGGTTTAAAAGGGAAAACTGAAACGATTTTTCCATTACCAGACTTCAAACTGTTAGAAATACAGCTAAGAAAGGTCTAAAAGAGACAAACAATTTCATTTAAATGATTCCATTTAATGATTTCCATTTAAGTGCTCTAAAAACCTTATCCCCAACCGCAACTGAATTCCTGGTATTTTAAAAACAGAAAATTGTTCTTGTCTTTCTATCACATGAATCACTAAACTTTACCAGACTTCAAACTGTTAAAAATACAGTTAAGAAAGTTCTAAGTTGAACAAATCTACATAGCTTGTCTATACAATCATCTCATTTGACAACAATGAGCTAGCTATACACAGAAAAACAAGACTTTATTTCGCTTTTTCATCTCAAATGGTCATTCGACTCCCCAGTTGGGGGTCAAGCCCCAAGAGCTGCCAGACGATAAGATGCAGGAAGAAGACTCCATGCCAGTCATAATACAGGTCATCCTTTTGTGATGTTAAAAAACCGGTGAATAATTTAACATTTTTCTTTTCGCTTTTACTCAAAACATTAAGCCGGGTCGTATCACATTCCCATTGTTTCATCGATAATTTCGTGCTCAGGTTTGATGTTTAAGGCAAACAAAAATAGTCAATTTGTGACTCTCGTTCTTTGAAAGGAGTCCCGCAGAGATGTATTTACCTTTCGAATAAAGAACTTAAACTGAACTTCCTCCAAAGCTAGCAATTTCTTTTCATGTTTAATGGATTAAGTGAACGAAGGTGTGGTTGAGTTTTTGGAGGTAGAACGTTTGTTCTGAAATGAGATACATGTGTTCTCAAATTACTAATTGAGTTAAGTATGGTTTTATTAAGATATGAAATATGAGTGAGGTCATTTAAAAGGTCACACTGTTATGACCCGCGTCTTTTCAAATCTCTGAAAATTCAAATGATTTCCATTATTTAAGCATTGGGAAATCCTACACTAATATCTTCCGTAAGAATTATGTTAAAGTTCATATTTTGCAGTAACTACAAATTTGTTTTTTTTTACAGGTCTCGTTGAACAGCCGACCGAATTTTCAGTTTATGACTGCCAATATTTAACTCCGTATCCCTGAAGTTTTGAACTGAATCCAGAAGACAAGGATACTCCTGGATCAAGTATAGGGAGAAATTTGCCTTCATGGAGAACTTTTTGAAGGAACTAACCCGCATTTGAGTTACATGGAGAGGAAAACGAGAGCCTCTAACGGTTAGCCTGACGTCAAGGAGATTCTAACCCATGATCCGTCTACAGCTGAGGATATTTGACGTCAGCACTGCGGTCGATGCGAGCCGGGTGCGGAATTCGTAATCCACTTAGGCAAATTACTCCCAATACTTGATCCAGGAGTTCCCTTGTCTTCTGAATTTGGTTCAAAATTACAAGTATACGGCGTTAAACATTAGTAGTATTATACCTAAAAATTGGGTCTGCTAAGCACTTAAGGTACGAATACTAAGGTTCACTTGTTATCACATTCCAGAGAAGATTTTGTCAGCGTTACAATCAAGAATTTTCAAATGGGAATTGCATACGCAGACATCATATGCCCCAAAAATTTTTATTTTATTTTATAACTGTCGTTAACAAAGAATGATTTCCAAGATGGAGACGAGTTGAATCTTAGTTTTGGAAACCCCCAAATTTGAATCGACTGTTCAACGACAGTTATAAGCAGGTTTGGAGTTTTTGCCGTCAAAAAGGGGTTTTTGCCAGGACAGTGGCAAAAACCTGGTAAAAACCGGCAATAACTGGTAAAAACCGGCAAAAACTGGCAAAAACCAAATTATTTAAATTGCTGATTAAATATTATTACAAAATACTTGAAGCAAATTTAAATGAATCATAAGGAATAATAATTTTGATACATTACATGAAAAAATTATTTTTAAAATATTAATAATTAATATAAGGGTAATAATTTTTAAAGGATTGAAAGTTTTTGACCTCTTTTCATTTTAGAATCCTTAAATAAATGTTATTTTAACAAATTGTATTTTTTTTTACTTCTTCCTAATAACTTTTGATACGTATTATTTTACATATCACTCTTACACTATATTCAAAGAGAGACATAAGAAAGCTAAGATGGATGTTTTATTAGATAGATTTTGATAATCACTTCATTTCTCAATATTACTTCAAAATGCAAACAAAACTACACCATTTAAATTCTTGTAAAATTTCCAGTGAATTTTGGGAATTAATGTCTCATTTACACTCATGACCTTGTAGTAGTACTGCCATTGAAAGAGTGTTTTTGTATTTTTCATTTGTACAATCTAAAATTCGGAATAAGTTGACTCTAAATAATGTTTCAAAACTAGTGTTCTGTTATGCTATGTTGAGACAGCACAAATTGTATTGTGATGATTAATAAAGTATTGAATTTGGGGAAATTTAAAAAATTGCATTGATACTTGTATATTTTAATTAACTACACACGTTGATAGATATTTTATGTTTTAAATTATAGTTATATTAATTTAAAATAAGTTCATTTCACTGGAAAAAAAGAGAATAATCACTAATTTTCCAATCAATAATGTTTTAAACTACTAAAATGATACATTATGATTTAATTATGGAAAATAATTTTAATTTTTTTAAAATTATATATATTTATAGTATATATTTCAATTTTAGAAATAATTTTTTATCAAAAATGTGTTTTTGTCCTCTCATTCTGGAAAATATAGGTTTTTGCCACTTTGCTTGGCAAAAACCTGTTTTTGCGAGGACGGTTTTTACCGGTTTTTACCACGGTTTTTTCCACCTGCGGCTAAATCTTGCCAACCCTGGTTTTAAGTATGTGGGTATAGCAATTTATGTACACTTAAATCTACTGTTTTAATAAAGGAGTGCCGACCGGTCTGTGTAGGGGGCAGGGAACTGTCCTTGCATCAGAAAGGTTCTGGGTTCGAATCCCGGGCAAGGCATGGATGTTTCTTTCTCTCTCTGTGTATTCTATGTCTTCTCTCCTTTGTGTGTGTGAATGTGTATGAATGTGACCCGCTCTATAAACGGGTCTGTGGTTGTTTGAATGGTGTGGCAGAAGTAGAATTCTTGGCCATAGATGGCGCCACTGAAAAACAAGAACAATCGCACCCCATCTGCCTAAACAGGCATACGACCAAAAAAAAAAAAACATAATAATAATAAAGGAGTTCTGCCCGCTACTCGCAATTCTCGCTCATTCCACCTTCCTCTTATTTATAATAACAGCTTTTATGCCCTTTATTTTAAACTTTGTTTAAATAGATAAGGGGTGCATCCCGTTGCCCGCTGAGCTTGCCCACCCCATAGCACTAAAGAAAATTTTAAAAAATTATATAGACATATTTTTTTTATATTTTTATTGTGAACAACTTTTTTGATTTAAAATACATATTTAGAGTAGACTGATGCTTTTGTCCATATATTGTATACTGAATTGCGTAGCTCTGTACTTTAAAAAATACAGAAATGTCTAAATAACAAGTCTCTAAAATCGTGACAAGTGTTTGCAAATAGAAAAGAAAATAAAGTGCAATGACTTTTGGCATCATTGGTAACATATTTGATTCAATAGTGATTTAATAGTGATTTAAATAGTTGATTTAATAGTAGGTTAAATGTGAACATGGTAGATACAACAACAACAACAATTTGGTAGGTCAAAAAAATTCGTATTCTTTTGTCGGTGCATAGTAGAATTTCTAAAAATAGCGAAACAGCTTTTATTTTGTTGAGAAAGAGGTAATTTAGCTGTTAGTCATCGCAGCATTGCTGTAGAAAACAGGAGGTTAGAACTGTCAGAAGTAAACGATGTTATTTTTTCTGCAATGATACCAGATATAAACAAAAATGATTTCAATTTATAACTATTTTGTGCAATATTTCTCACTGAAACAGCAGAAAAACTTACCCTCCCCCCCAATTATTTTTTTAATATAATAGTACGTAGATGGCTTGTAATTTTTTCCCTGACACTATGGGTAATTCACATCACTTCGAAAAAAGCTAAATTCAGAATTATCAGAATAGTTTTTTTCTTAAATATTCCTATTAAAACTAATTAATATTTTAAAGAGAGCAGTAAAATGACTATCAGGATAATGGCATATTATCATTTTATAGATTTTTACTTCTATGTTCTTTTACTTTTGAGTCTGACATTTTTACATTATGCTATTAACATCAACGCTTTTTGAAAGAGCTCAGATTAAAAATTATAGTTTATGTTATTAATGATGCAAGAAAATGACAGCAAGAAAATGACAACACAAAAAAACTACTTGTTTTTTTTTAAAAATTTCTTTAAATGGATTCTCTTCTATTTTCCTATTTTAAGGAAGGTATTTTAACGAAGTGGCTTTATCAATCATACATATAAACAAAAATAATTAACGCTAGCGTCATTTATGTAGGCTATAGAGAAATGAAAATAAGAAGTTAGGAAAATGACACATCTTCGAATGGCATACAAACTATTAACTGAAAACGTTATTTTTATAAAATATTTTGGAAATCATTTCTTGAGCACATACCCCAAAGATTCTTTTAACACTTTAAAAGTAAAAAATTGGAGATAAATATACAGTGAGCAAAATAAAGAATGGACCACCCTGAATAACTTTTGATCGGGTCTTCACGTTCTGGACATTCTTTAAGGTTTAAGAGAACGACCTCAAATATGCAAATTAATTAGTGCAGAACATATAAAGAAACAAACCTTTTTTTGTTTTTTGACTGATTCGGATTGATCCCCGAAATAGAAAGGGAATTTATGGAATATATGGTCCAAATAGTTTGGTCAGGAGAGCGATCCAAAGTTATTTATTTTTGGTATCTTTGCCGTTTATCCAAAGATAATACCCTCAGTTATCTCTGGATAAACGAATTTTATATTCGTGTGCAAAAATTTTTCATCAATTACACGATCTCGTGGTATGAGGAAATACTCAAAAAGTAAAAGTATAATTAAGGGTCCAAACTTGGGACCCTATTTCTCAGATTGTGACTATATTTCGGGTTCTCCTTATATTCGGGGGCCCCTCGAAAAAAAACGTATGCTTTTTCAAAGAAAGTCCATTTTACGTCTGTTTATGCAACTTAAAATACAGGGTGTTCCAAAATTATCTTTACAATACCTGGCTTGAAATTGATTACAGACTGGAAGTGCTTAGGGCCACCAATGGTGCGCATGTTGAAGTGTACTAAACAAAACTTTATTAGTTGCAGTAATACATGCAAAAGACAGAATATAAACATCTTGTTTATTTTCGAAGTTATGAATTTTTGAAGTTGTAAAGAGAATTTTGGAACACCCTGTATTGTTTGTACTAATTAATAAGCATATTTGAGGTCACCCCCTTGAACCTGTATAATCTTTGCATATGATCTTTGTATAATCTTTGCATTAGATACGATCATTAGATCAAACGTTATTCAGGGTGATTCAGGGAAAATGTCACTGACGACATAGCAGGAAAATGACATTTTAAAACTTAACATACATTCTGATGAACTCCGTATAATTGTTAAAACCAGTGCAAAATCCTTCTAAAATATTAAAACGGCAATGATTTTAATTAAACTTTAAATCATTTTAAATTATCTTTTTATTGTATGATATTAGATTTCTGTGGCATTAATTGTAATGTTTGCTGAGAATCACCAAATTCTCATACAATTTTTGTGTGTCTAATATTAACGATGCGAAGATTAACTAAAAAGATTTTCGCAATAGCGGACTTCTATCTCAACAACATTCTCTTTGTATCAAGTTTATTTTTTTAAAAAAAAATTTGCGAATCATAACTTTCCCAAAGGAAAAACCTAAAATTCTCAAAACAAAGTACCAACGTCAAAGAAAATACCTTTTTTCACGAGACGGGTATAATAAAAAGATCACTTTTCAACTAATGTAGGTAAATGATTCAAAAGGTGCGAAAAAAAAAGAAAGATGTCAAGGCTGTTCGTAAAATTTCACTCCCCAAGTGTGAGATATGCACGATTCAAACTATGATGCACACTTTCCGAACGAAAACTTCTTGCAAGTAACGAACTGAGAATAAAAAAAATTTTTCCCACACTTGAAAAAAACAATCGGAATTGTATTCAATGTCAAGAAAATTTCCAACGGTGATTTGAATTGGTTTCGCCCATCTAAATGAAGGGGGTAAGAAAATAACTTTATTTGTTTCGCTGTGTTAAAGAAATAAGGTTTTTTTGTTGGGTAATTTTGTATTTGCATTGTCTTGGAATTGGTTAAAAAAGTTTTTTTTTGTGGAGAAAATGGGTTTTTAACTACCTTTAATAGTGAAAATCTCTCATGAAAGCTTATTATTTACGAACTTGATTATACTTACTCAGAAGTGTTACATAATTCTTTTAGTTGTTGTTCAAAATAAATGCATTTGAAAGATGATTTTTTTTTCAATCGCTGCTTATTTTTTGTTTAACGAAATTAAAAATGTGTGTTATATATATTGAGATCTTTCTTTGGAAAAAATGTATTTCTTGTATTGGAACTGAAGGAATAAAGATTTGGGATTTTTAATTGCCAAATGATCTTGAATTCGGCGGAACCTGGACAAAAATGGTACATTATTGAATAAGGTGACTGTATGCTCCATAGGCGTAGTTTACAGGGCCCGGGGACAAGCTCACTTTTTGCTCCCCTTGCAACATGGTGATTTTAAGTACAAAAAAGGAGAGGCTTTTTTGGAACATTTTATGTTTTAGATGTAAACATTTAAATCCATTGTAACTGGTATTTTTTCCAATTTAATATTGAATAAGAATTTGCAAATTTTCATAGTGTTTCTTAATACATTGTACCTTGATAACTTCAGAGATTTTCCTTCAATTCGGTTGAAAATCTAACCGTGAGCGCTGTTAAACGTGTACTGTTACTAATGAATATTCTATTAAACTTAAACGTTTTATCGCGTTTATTATTTTTGATTGAATGATATTTTTCCTAAAGACATTTTTAATATAATTTAATCAGCAGTTTGATAAAAATAATTTTTTTAAAAAAAACTGTCATTATCAAATGAAATTGTGGATGTGTGAAAGCGAAAAGCATTTTTGTGCTGAATTCACTTTTAATTATTTATGCATAAATTTTGAGCCCCTCCAAGCCAGCACTCGGGAGCAGTGCCTTCCCCCAAGTCGAAATTCTTGATGGTCTCATCAGAGCATTTTGATGGTTTATGTTGGTTTCAGTGCGATTCCTGATGGTCAAACATCATTTGATGGTCACCATCATCCAATATTTTCTATAATGCGTTCATGGATTTTGATTTGCCAGCAAACTTACCCCCTATTCCATGATGGAAAATGCTACTTTAATACTATGATGGTTAACCATCAAGAGAAATTTGATTCTCATGGACCAACAATCCATAATGATCCGTGATGCTTCAAACTATACATTTTCATGATGTTTTAATGGGAATTATTGTTGCTTCAGTAGGAATATACCATCAAAACAATTTTTTTTAATGTTGGACGATCAAAATTCAGTTTGAATTCCTATATTGGTATGATGGTGGTTCATGGTCGTTCCAACATTTGATATCTAAGAAACCATGATGGAAATTTCTTGTAGTTCAACCTGAACAAACTAACAAAACAAATTGTTATTCTTATGTTGGACTATCATAAATCAGTCCTAATTCCTACATTGGGGTGATGGTTATTTATGTTGGTTACCATCAAAAATATAATTATTCATGATGGAATTATTGATGGTTACCATCAAGATTGTGTTGGTACAACAATGGAAAACCATCAAAAATTTTGACCTGGGCCAAGCTACGCGACTGGTATGAATAGCATGTAAATTCGAAAATAAATATTTGGGGGTACAACAAATTTATAAATATATACGGTGAACAAAGCTAAATTGATATGGCAGGTACCAAAAGAGGTATCTGTCGAAAGAGTACGACGTACTTTTTACACTTACCGATGACTTTACAGTATTAGATTTATCAAACTATATTTAAGACGAACTATAATCAAACTAATGAGGTGAACCGGGTTCGAATTCCAGCGAAGGCAGGAGGATGCGAATTCTGCATCAGGCTTACATAGACTATATTAAACTATATCAAACTATATTCAAACTATATATTACAACGATTTACTTACGATGACGTCTCTTGCAGGCATTCAATTAATAATTATACATTACAGTTTCTGAGATAAAAGTTAGCGAAATTCAAAGCCTCATTTGAAATTCAAAATATGAAAAACGACGTCAAGAATTAATTCACGCTCAAATTGTGATAAATATAAAACTTTTCCTCACTGAAAGATAAGTAATTGCATTTATTTTTCGCTATATATATATATATATATATATATATATATATATATATATATATATATATATATATATATATATATATATATATATATATATATATTAATATATTATATATATATATATATATATATATATATATATATATATATTAATATATTATATATATATATATAATATATATATATATATATATATATATATATATATTAATATATTACATATATATATATAATATATATATATTATATATATATATATAATATATATATATTATATATATATATATAATATATATATATTATATATATATATATATATATGTAATAACAGAGCTTCATCTCTGTTATCAGTAGTGTATTTAGCTTTAATAATGCAGTCGTAAGCCATGTTACACTCAAAAAATCCTTTATTAATTGTAGTAGGCTGGTATCGATAACACTTCACATCACACTCCGCAAGGGAGGGGGTGGACAAGACTTTGGACAATTCCGGAACAACTTTTCAGGATCACAACATGATGGAAAAAGCCATGCGAACTATGCTATGTCAAATGTTTATCTAAGTGTCGGCCCCGTCAGGGGCCCTAACTCATTCATCTCAGTGGAATTGCATAAGTGTCAGCCTAAGCTAATCGTCAAGGGGTATTAGATAAGATACAGTTGGTTACATAAAAAACAAGATACAAAAATTTAATACAGTGAGAAAGATACTATTTACAACTATATACAAGGGAGTCAAATACTGAGTGTGATCTCCGCCCCAGCCTGCCTCGCCTCCCCCCTTGCGGGCTTCATTGGTGCACAGGCAGGGGCCTTGATCAGTGAAGGGGTATATTTACAGTTGGGAGTTGAAACGCTTGGAGAGAACTCCATCTGAGAGTAAGAATACCGTTACCGGGCTGTACTTAAGGTTATCGCTGAGAAGTTCGAAGTCAAAGACATTTTTGTAATCGCAAGTTGTGCAACTAAGAGCGTTCTTAAAGAAGGTGGCACAAAGTAGAACAATGTGTTCCTGCATGGTGTTTAGCTTTAGGTCCTTCCTAATGTCTCTCATTCTTAATCTTCGGGGGGCACCCGTGAATCTCCTAATCATTTTGTTTTGGATGGTCTCCAATTTTCGTTTTTGATTAGTCGTGAGGGCACTCCAAGCTGGGGCTGCGTAGCTAATGATTGGCCTAATGCATTGCAGGTATAGAGTCCTTTTGGTCTTAATAGAGAGTTTAGAATTATGATTTAGAATTGGTTTGAGGGATTGGTAAGCACCCTCCGCTTTAGCAGCTATGTTCGAAATGTGGGAGCTCCACTTCATGTTCTGGGTGAGGGTAACACCTAGATAGGTGGCCTTCTTTACGACCGGAATTTCCTCGTTAAAGAGGCGGAGTTCGCTATTTTTCAATTTCCTCCTGTCTGACTTTCTCATGACTAGCAAGGAGGATTTGCTGGCGTTAATGGCAATTTTCCACTTTGCGCACCAGTCCTGAATATTTGGGATAATTTTTCTTAAGTATCCGATTGCTTTGTTGGGGTTTAAAGACCTGCTCAGGATCGCAGTATCATCTGCGTAGTAAGCAGTGCAAATGTTAGCATGATCGTTAAAGTTCGGGAAGTCTGCTGAATATATGAGATAAAGTGTAGGGCCCAAAATAGAGCCTTGCGGGACGCCAGCATGGATATTACTAATTTTGGATAGGGACTCGTTAACTTTAATTTGAAATGTCCTATTACTTAGGTAGCTGTTAATGAGTAGAATCATATCGTTAGGAATCTTATAGTTGATGAGCTTGTAAATGAGGCCCTGGTGCCACACGCGGTCAAAAGCCTTAGCTAGGTCCAGCATCAGGAGAGCAGTTGACTCGTTTTTGTAGAAACCTTTGGATACTTCCTCCACAATGCGGACAAGTTGTTTTGTGGTCGATAGATTTTCTCTAAAGCCAAACTGTTCGTTCGGGAGAAAATTTAAATGGGGCTTGAGTCTATTCAGGATTGTTCTTTCAAAAATTTTTGAGAAGGCTTTTAGTAGACTGATAGGTCTGTAGCTGTCGGGTTTGAGTAGGTTTTTCCCTTGCTTGGGGAAGAGTACAATCTGCGCATGCTTCCATTGCTGTGGGAAGTAGCATTTCCTCAAGCATGCATTTAGTATGTTTTTGAGTGCATCTACAATATTTGGTGGAAGATATTTTATCATAATGTTATTGATCATGTCCATCCCTGGAGCTTTATTGTTCTTGAATTTATCGATAATATTGTACAGCTCATCTGTAGTAATAGGATCGATATCATTTAGTGGGTTGTGAGAACTAATGTAGGCGTTGTAGGCGTAGAGGATGTTTGATTCCGAGGTGGGGTCCCTTGGTTCGCTGTTAATGGAGAATTGTGATATCATAGTATCTGCGAAAGTATCACTTTTGTCTATGTCTGAATATGTTTTCCCTCTGGGCCCTTGTAGAGGCATATTAGTGGTTTTGGAGCATTTGAGGGCTCTTACCATATTCCAAGCAGATTTGTCCAGGGTCGTTAGGTTTTCTACCTTCTCGTCCCAGGTATCTTTTTTGAAGTTAGTGATCTCTTTTTTAATGAGTTTGGTATATTTGTTGACTTGTGTTTTGACATATGGGTCTCTGGTCCTATGAAAAACCTTTCGTAGCTTGTTTTTGATTTTTATAAGGCTTTTTATGTCAAATGGGAGTTTGTAGTAATCATTCCTGATCTCTTTTTTATACGAGGCACCGTTGTAGGCTTCTTGGATGTCTTTTGTCATGTTGGAGATAGCGTTCTCTATGTCAGAATCAGTGTTAAACTCAGTAGGGAGGTCGGTCCTGTTTGCTAGGTAGTTAGCGTATGCTAGCCACTCGGTCTTGGTCTTAGTCCTGATTTTATCCTGTTTTCTGAACATTGCAGTTATGTAAATTGGGAGGTGATCGCTACTGAGCTCGTAGAGTACATTAATTGTGAATGGGTTGATCGAGTTCGTGATAAGAATGTCCAAAATATCATGAGTGTGGCATGTGCTCATGGGCATGTATGTCGGCTCAGATGGTGCATAGACGGTGAGATTATGTTTCTTGACAAGGTTAAGGAGGTTTTTGCCAGGAGGGTTGTCTTTAACGCAGCCCCAGATTTTCGTTTTGGAGTTCAGGTCGCCAATAATAATGCTTTCATAATTCGGGGGGAAGAGGTCCTGCATATTTTTCTCAGTCAGGCTATGTCTCGGAGGGTTGTATATGCTAGTGACTTTGATTTTCCGGCTGGACTCAAGGTTGACTATAACAGAGACCTCCTCAAATCCGTCATTATTGTTGGAGCTATAATGCGTGGCAGAGTAATTTTTTCTTATAAATAGGGCGGCCCCGCCACCCCGATAGGCAGTGCGGTCGCAGCGGAAGGAATTGTAGTTCGGGAAGTTCATTCTATCGCAGGGGTTGAGATGGGTTTCGGAGACAGCACAGATATCTATGCGGTAATCCTCCAGAAAGTTTTGGAATTCTCCCCTTTTATCTTTAAGTCCATTGGCATTCCACGCCGCTATGATCGTTGGTTTGTAGCTAGTATTGCTATTGTCCATTATTATTGGTGTTGGTTTCAGGAGTGGTAGCACCTAGGTTGCTCTTTATAGTTGACAAGACTGTGGAGAAGCCTGGGTGGTTCATAATAGCGAATATATCAGAGAGCTTATTTGTCCAATTTTTGACTTCTTCTATTTTTTGGTCTAATATTTTGACTTCTTCGCATTGGCTTTGTTGTTTTAATACGTCTGCGTATGATCTGTTGGTGTAGACATTATTCCTGGGGGGCTGTTCTCTCCTAATAGCAGTATGATTGTGGGTTTTGTTGTTAGCCTTGTTGTCAATTCTTTTGAGGATATCGGTATAGACGGAGCACTTCTTGTAATTGGCCGTGTGGTCTTCTCCACAATTTGCACATTTAGGCTTGGTTTCCCTAGATTTGTCGCATGATCTTGTTGCATGCCCTTCTCCACATTTGACACATCTCTCAGGGTAGTGGCACCCAGTTTGAGAGTGTTGAAATCTCTGGCATTTGAAACACTGCATAGGGCCCTTGCCCCTGCCTCTGTAACTCTCAATGACTATATTATAGGTGTTAAGCAGACTGTTGATTTCATAAATTTTTTTCGCGCTCTCAATTCGCTTATCAAGTGTAACAAGGAATAATGGAATTTTTTCCTTTTGGCCTCTTACTCTTTTGGTTAACTGTGTGACGTTTGTAACAGCGTGATTCTCGCTTTGCAATTCCTTTAGTAGATCATTGGTATCTGTATTTTTATGAAGTCCTCTGATCACAACTTTAAGGGCCTTATCTTCTTCCAGGCTATAGGTGTGATAGGGAAGCTCCCATGCATTAGCTTGCGCGGTTATCGCATTGTGTGCAGTTGCAGACTGGGGTTTGATTATAGTTTTGCCATATGTGTGTTTGCAAGCAAAGTCAGTTATATTACGATCTTTTAATTCTTGACAAAATTTCTTCCACTCCAGGTCATCTTTACCAATAATAACAGGAGGAATGCGTGCTGTTTTCCGCGGCTTAACAAAGCCATCATCAGTTTTGGAGTTAACGATTTTGTTTGGTGTGCCATTGTTATCCTCATCATCGCTTTCAGCAACTTTTTTGCGTTTATTGTTCTTGGTAACAGCTTGGTTCAATGTTGGAAAACCATTATTAGCGTCCATTGGTTCAAAACTATCATTGCTTTCAATGGTGGTTTTAGGTGACCAGTATTGAGTAGCGGTAACATTCTTAGAGAGGGTCTCCTCAGCCAGATCTGTGAAAACAGTTTTCATGAATTGTAGGTTCAGATCCGTTGGCTTTTTGTGGAGTTGATCTTTAATGTTGCGATTTAAGGTATTCAGATTTTGAATAGCAATATCCATGCTTCCCTCATTTATGGGGATAGTGGGGTCTATTAAGCTATTTACAAGTTTAACAGTATTTGAGATTAGTGAAGAGAAATTATCTAAAAGTCTGACCGCGAAATTTTTTGTAGGTCCATTGTACTCGGCACTTATCCTTTTGGAATATTCGTCTCCGCTAAGGAGATCACAATCCCCAAGGTCACTTATCTTATCAGGGTCATCGAAACTCGCGCTGATATGTAAGGGAGATATTTGGCCTTTAGAAGGGCCTTTTTCCGCATCATTAGAACTATTCCCGGGGATCGGTAGTAAGGGGGGAGCCTCAACCGTAATCTCAGGAGAATTAGTAGAATTAACTAAAGCCATCGTAGGTGGGTCAAGCGTAAACTGGTCCCGCCCAGAAGAAACAAACACCGACTAGCAGCTTCGTTGACACCGGGCAGCTATGGAAGGCTTAAGGTTTCCACTGCTAGTCAGTCAATACAATACCACAATCCGCTCCAATAAAAAATAAAAAGCAGCAAAATGAAATTAAAATGCAGTTGTATTGGCCACCACACCGAGAAAACACATCTGCTTCACGCGGAACCCGCACAACACACGGAAATCCGCTCGGGAGCTTTTCTTGCGAGCTAGGGATAGAGGAGATCCTTCGCAGGCGACGTCCAAGGCTCGAGATGAGTCAAGCCATGCGAAAAGCATTGCTCTCGCTTTTATACTAACACAGATTTGAGTAAACAGGCACAGTCGTTGGCATTCTTGTATCCTTACGCATTAAGGAAAATCATTTCATGCTTCCTTATATGGAAGTAAAAGGGGGAGAGATTCTATAAATAACTCAATCGTATGTTTATCAGCCTTGACTTCCTAAAATAGAATCTCTCCACGCTTATTCTTTAACAAAGACATTTTATGAAAACGAAAGAGATTTAATTCTTTTATTAATACAAAAGTATTATAATTTTTGTATTACATCCCCCCCAAAAAAGATTTTTGGCAAGCCAAAATGAAATCATAATAAAATTTAGAATTCTCTGAACTTTTAAAATTTATGTTGATACGACTGTTCCTTTTCACTACTACAAATAACATTTTTTCAATTATCTGTAAAAAAAAACTATATACAATGATAACAATAAAAACATGATAATACAGTTTATCTGTTTAGGCAACTAAACAGAAAGAAAAATGAAACATATTTTTATAACTAATCTACTAAATATTTCAAAAAAATTTTCACACAAAAATATACATAATTTTTATGGAAACGAACTGGACAACAAGTGTCTTTAATCAGAATTTAAGATTCTGTATGGTTAAAAGAGTTATTTACTTTATGAAAATTTGTATTCCCCGTTAAAATGGAGGAAAACAGAATTTCATGAAGCACAGTGATATTGAGAGATCCAGACGGGTCAATCCAAAAATATTTTATAATACTTTTCTCAACTTGAGAAAAGTATTTTAGAATACTTTTCTCAACTTGAGAAAAAAAAAGTTCAACTTTCATCGCCCTCACATCCAATTGATGTTGAGGTTAATCTCCACACACGATTCGGATCTCCCAAAAAAAATATAGGGTGTACTTCTTCCATTGAAGAAAGTAACATATTTTGTTTTGTTTTGTACACTATTCATGATTTAATTTCAACATTTGTGGGTTGTTATATTTCCTAAGATTTGATACATGTACTATTTCAAAATTTTGTTTACTTAAACAATTCTTTTTATTTATTTTGTAATTAGCTTCTGAAATTTTTTGAAGAATTTTATACGGTCCACTAAAAGGAGGTGACAACTTCCTCGTATTAGGATAAGTAAATTCTTCAAACATAACTAATTCGTCAGTTTTAAAGTCTATATCTAAAAATCTAGCATCATAGTAAATTTTATTTCTTTCATGATATTCTTTAGTTCTTTGAATTGCTATTTTTTTAGCTTCCTCAACAGGTGGATAGATTTCTTCATTTAAAGGATTTTCATAGGGGAGTCTACCATGCATGAGGTATGCAGGTGGAAATTTTGTCACAGAATGGGGAGTTAAGTTATAAGTATTGACTATATCTTTTAACAAAGTAGGCCATGGAGTTTTAGTAGGTTTCTCATTGATTTTACACTTTAAACGTGTAATTATTGTTTGACCAAGGCGTTCTACCTTGCCATTTGACTGCGGATGATGTGCAGTTGTCAATAATTGTTGAATCTTATTATATTTCAAAAATTTTTTAAAATGAGAAGACGTAAATGCGGCGTTTCGATCACTCAACAAGGATTTAGGTATTTGATTTTGAAAAATTTGATGTAAAAAATTAGTATAAGTTTCTGAACTAATGGATTTTGTCGCAAAAGCCCAAATGTATCTTGTTAGGTGGTCAATAATTAAAGTTAAATATTTTTTTGTTGAATTATAATAATTCAATCCACCAACACTATCTATTGCTATTAAGTCAAAAGACTGATTCACAGGGGGTAAGGATTGTAATAATCCAAATCTTTTTTGCCGCGGTTTTTTATTTAATTGGCACGTATGACAATGTTTACAATATTTTGTTATATCTGATGTTATGTTATTCCAATAATAAACAGGGGTTATTAAGTTAATCATTTTCTGCACTCCTGGATGGTTAAATTTATCATGAGTAATTTGCAGAAGTTTTAATCTCAACGAAAATGGAACAACTATTTTAGTAAAATTTTTCTTACGTATACATAAAACATCATTGATATCAACAAAATTACCTTGTAAGTTATCTTTCCTTTGAGCTTCAATTATTTCATTCAATTTTAACAAATGTGAAACATGAGCATTATTTTTACTATTACATTTGACAAGTGAATGTGTTGCATCTCTTGAAAGCCAATCTGCTTCAAAATTAGTAGAACCTTTTGTGTATTTAATATCATATTCATACATACTTAACAATAATGACCATCTAAACAATCTACCTTTTAAATTTTTAACATTTTTTAGCCAAACCAAAGCAGCATGGTCAGTATGTATGGTGAATTTCTGGCCAAACAGGTAATGATGGAATTTATTTAGAGAATCGACTATAGCAAGACATTCAAGTTCTGTAATTGCATAATTTTTTTCATAGTCTCTTAAGGAGCGAGAATGAAAAGCTACAGGATGCAATACACCACATTCATCTGTCTGTTTTAACACAGCTCCAATTCCAATTAACGATGCATCAACAAAAAGATGACATTCATGAATAGGATTAAAAATTTTCAAAATTGGTTTACAAATAATAGCATTTTTTAACAGTTCAAAAGATTGTTGACATTTTTCTGACCACACCCATTTTACATCTTTCTTTAATAAGTTGTTTAAAGGATGTCGAATATTTGCATAACCATCAATAAATTTATTATAAACATTTATTGATCCAAGAAATCTTTGCAATGATTTTACATTTTTAGGGGGCATTAATTTTTTAATCACCTCAATATTATGATTATCGGGTGATACAATCCCATTGCTTATTTCATATCCTAAAAATTCTATTTGTTTTTGCAAAAATGAACATTTTGAAAGTTTTAATTTCAAGTTTTCTTGTTTACAAATATCGAAAATCTTTTTAAGGTGGGTTAAATGTTCATCATAAGAATTAGAAAATATAATAATATCATCAAAATAGTTCGTAGCAAATTTAATTTTATGTTTATTTAAAATTCTACGAATTGTACGTTGAAAAATGCTTGGTGCATTCTTCCAGCCAAAAGGTAATCTTAAGTATTCAAATAGACCGTTGTGAGTAGCGAATGCTAATTTCTCAGTGTCATCAGGATGAATACGAACATGATGATATCCCTGTGATAAATCTATTTTAGAAAAATAACTACTACAAGACAATTTTTCAATTAAAGACTGTATTAAAGGTAGAGGTTCAGAATCTGTTTTTGTAATTTGGTTTAATTTCCTAAAGTCAATACATAAACGACTCTTTTTATTTTCATCTTTTTTAAAGACTAAAGTTACAGGGGCAGCATAAGGGGATGAACTTTCTTTTATAATGTTATTTTTTAACAATTCCTCTATTTGTGAATCAATTTCCTGTTGTTGTTTTGGGGATGTTTTGTACGGCCTTAGAGATATAGGTAAATCTGAGGTTAACCTGACTCTTTGTGGTTCCATTCTGATTTCTCCCACGTCGTGTTTATGTTTTGCAAAAATATCATCATAACTTTTTAAAATTTCTTTTAAGTCCTCATTTTGTATTTTGTTCTCATTTTTTATTCTTTCGTCGATATTGACCTGATAATGTGTGCACACATTACCTAGTACTATCTTCGAATCATTTGAAATTTTTGGACCTTCTTTCTTTTTCCTATTTTTCCTTTTCTTTTTATTTTTGTTATCCTGAACATTATCTTTTTCAATGTTTACTTTTACTGAAACATCTTTAACTTTTATTTTTTCAAAATGTTTACTTTTATTGAAACATCTTAAACTTCTATTTTTTTCAAAATGTTTACTTTTATTGAAACATCTTAAACTTCTATTTTTTTCAAAATGTTTACTTTTATTGAAACATCTTAAACTTTTATTTTTTTCACCATTTTTAACCCTAACACTTTGAGAATTTTGCTGTCTAATGTGCAAAGATAAGTTGTCACTGTTAGAATTAGCAGAGGTGATCAATCCCTTACCAAATTGAGTAACAACTGGCCCGACACAGTCAATAGACAAACAAAAATCCTTGCAAGTCTGCAACCCTAGTAAAGCATATGGTAAATCAGTATCAATTATAAAAAACTTAGCTGATTTAATAATTTCGCCTATCTTAAGGGGAAACTCACAAATTTTGTTAAGTGTTAATTGTCCTTTCGTTTGGATAACATTTAATTCCTCACATTTTTTAATAGGAATTTTTAGTTCTGACACAAGGTCTTTTGGTATTATATTCAATGTTGACCCGGTATCAACATTCAATAATATCTCTTTTTTTACATTTTCATTTTGTTTTGGTTTTGGACATCCATTTAAGTATTTTTTTTTCCACTTTATATCCATTTAGGTATTTATTTTCCACTTGATATCCGGATATTATTAATTGCTATTGTTTATTTGTCATATTTTGAACGTTCATTTCAACAACATTAGGGTTGTTTACACACGAGGATCCCATGTGAAACTGATTCAAAAGTCCTTTCTTCGAACAGTATTTACACTGATTTATTGGGATCTCTTGTGTTGTATGATGTATTTTGGGTTTTGTCACATTCGGGGTTACACTTTTATTTTTAGGACAAGCCAGAGCTTTATGTCCTGGTGCATTACATTTAAAGCACCAAATGTCATATTTTGGGTTTTCCATTTTCTTCATGTATGGTCCCTTATTGTTTTGAAATTTATTTTTATCTAAGTCACTTTTAATTTTTTCATAGATTTTAAGTTTTTGTTTAAATTCAAAAAGATTATTGGCTCCATAAAGAATTGATTTATTATTTGTTTGGTCTGGTATTCCTTGAATCATGTAAGTGATTAGAGCTAAGTCATCAATATCACTTTGAGTGGCAATTTCTTTCATTTTAAGGAAATACTCTTGAAGAGTTTCATTATATCTTTGCTTTCTTTTTTGCAACATTGCATGTATTTCTGCACTATTACAATCAAATCCAAACTCTTCAAGCAAAAGATTTTTTAATTTTTCATATGAATTTAAACAACTTTCACTTCTTATTAATGTTAAGGCATTACCCTTTAAACATCTTTTCGCAAATAAAAATTTTTGCATATCAGATAATTTAAATAAATTGGCATGAGTTTCAAAATTTTCAAACCAAGAATTAATATTTTCGTGTTTTTCTCCTTTAAACATGGGAGTAACTGCTTCAATATCCGAAAAATTTACTATTAATTTAGTTTCTGTTTCTCTATTCTTTATATCCTTGCTAGAATTTTGACTATAGGATGCCATATCTTTATCAGTATAAACATGAGTTTGTATTTCTTTATCAACGTATATTTTAGTATTTAAACTAACTTGCGTAAATTGACTTACACAAGTTTTAATTGGTAAATGTGATTCAAAATCAGTTTGAGTTTGTTTACATTGAAAGTGATTAGTTTCATCCTCATCTTCAGAGGGATTTTCCATTACTATCGAATTTTTTAACTTATCAAAATCACATAAACAAGTTAAAATGTGCTTTGCAATTTCATCTTTATTTCCTTCACTGGAAATATTTAAAATGTCTGAAATTTTAACTAATTCCGAAAATTTGAAAGTATTACAAATTTCTTGTAATTTGTTTGAAAATTCTTCATCGCTAGGTTCAAAAGAAAATTCTGAAAAATTTAAAATTTTGTTACGGTTTAATCTAGAAAAATCATTAGGAAACAAAATTTTAAATAATAACTTAATTTTGTTTGCCGTCACTAATTTAATTGACGTTTGAATCACATTTATTTCTTTCAAAAACATTTTAAATGCACGATAAAAAACAATATTATATCATCATTTTAAAGAAAAGCAATATAAATACAAGAAATGCAATCTAACTATTCATAATAAAATATACTCAGTTATTCATAATGAAAATTTTAAAACACTACTCATCTCCGATATCGATAAACTATTCAATCATGCTAGTGAGAAAGAAACATAAGAGGATAAAAAAAATATATATCTACAGTACTTTCTTTCCATTTTCCACACAGTGTCCTTTGACCTTCATGACTTTTTATGTAGAAGAGAAACAAAAAATATTATCCTTTTTTGTTTTTAACGCGTACCTTCACTTTTGTTTTCACAATTTGAGCACTACGGAATTGTAGGGTCATCGGTCATTTCCAGATTGGACACTGTAGGGTCATCTCGATCAACACTATGGGTTTCAGAGAGGCATGTGACGAGCTCGAGCCAACGTCAGCATTCTCACAGCGATGAAGGTGTAGTTAAAGATGGAGTGGTAAAACAGACCTTCCTTCATTCGTTTTTCACCGCGGACTAGGCACTTCTTTCTTTCGTCCTTCGTCCGGGATGGGCGATTCTCTTTTTTCGTTCCCCGGGGGATGATGGATGAGGTTTTCTCAACGTTGTAGTCAGCCGGAAAATAGATAACAATGGTTTCCTCAGCAAGTAAACATCCTGGCGTCTTGTAATAACAGAGCTTCATCTCTGTTATCAGTAGTGTATTTAGCTTTAATAATGCAGTCGTAAGCCATGTTACACTCAAAAAATCTTTATTAATTGTAGTAGGCTGGTATCGATAACACTTCACATCACACTCCGCAAGGGAGGGGGTGGACAAGACTTTGGACAATTCCGGAACAACTTTTCAGGATCACAACATGATGGAAAAAGCCATGCGAAAAGCATTGCTCTCGCTTTTATACTAACACAGATTTGAGTAAACAGGCACAGTCGTTGGCATTCTTGTATCCTTATGCATTAAGGAAAATCATTTCATGCTTCCTTATATGGAAGTAAAAGGGGGAGAGATTCTATAAATAACTCAATCGTATGTTTATCAGCCTTGACTTCCTAAAATAGAATCTCTCCACGCTTATTCTTTAACAAAGACATTTTATGAAAACGAAAGAGATTTAATTCTTTTATTAATACAAAAGTATTATAATTTTTGTATTACATATATATATATATATATATATATATATTATATATATATATATTATATATTTATATATATATATATATATATATTATATATATATATTTAAATATTTGCAAGAAATTAACAGCAAAAGAATTATAAGATAAATTAGAAAAGTTTGCACATTAAAAGAAATGTTTGAGAATTATTCTGTAAAGAAACTGTTATTGATGCAGAAACATCAAGTTTGAGTTATTTAATACAATATTAAAATTAAGGATTTTATTTTTACCTCCATGAAATTCAGTTTAGCAAGCATTATTGAAATTATAGTTAGAAGAATTATGCTTTTTTAAAACAAGCTTTCTTTTTTTTTTAAATTAATATAATTTGAGCGGTCAGTTATGGTTTTATTGGATAAAGAGTGGTAATTTTTGTAGCCACTTACACTGAAATTTAAAATTAAAAAAAAAAAAAAAAATTAATATAAAATTATTGAACTTGTTCTGGAGTTATTAAGTTTTTAAATTACCTTTTCAGCCTTTTTTCCGATAAAAATCGTTTACATCATCCTAAAAAGAAAAGAATCGTTTTCTTTTTCGGAGATAGTCCTCCTTGATTAAAAATTATTTATTATTAGTTTGCAGTGAAAAATTTATATTAATATTTATGTCAATTGATAAATAGAGAAGTTTTTAACATTTCGACTAAAGTTTTTTTTTTTCCAAACTTCAATCGTGATCAAAAAGTTTGTTAATTCAACTAATACATTTCCCCCCTTCTTTTTTCCCTGCTAAAATAAATTGTTACATATTTAAGAATTTTTTAGAATATTTATCATAATGTTAGGTAAATTATTACCGGTTTTTAGAGTTTACAGTGAAAGCTCGATACCAAAGTCAAAATATTTGATGGTTTGATGGACCAACATAATCTTAATGGTAACCATCAATAATTCCATCATGAACATTATATTTTTGATAGTAACCAGCATAAGTATTCACCTCAATGCAGGTATTCGGACTGATTTATGATGGTCCAACATAAGAATAGCAACATCTTTTAATGGTTTGTTCCTGTTGAACCATCAGAAATTTCCATCATAGATTCTTATTAATCAAATGGTGGAATGATCATGAACAACCATCATTCCAATATAGAAATTTGGACGGATATATGATGGACCAACATAAAAAAAGAAAAAAATTGTTTTGATGGTATATTCTAGAGAACCAACAAGAAGTCCCATTAACACATCATAGAAATGTATAGTTGGAACCATAATGGATCATTACGAATCATCATGGACTGTTGGTCCATGATAATCAAATTTCTTTTGATGGCTAACCATCATAGTATTAAAGTAGCATTTTGCATCATGGAATGATGGAAGTTTATTGGCATATCAAAATCAGTGAACGCATAATAGAAAATGTTAGATGATGGTAACCATCAAATCATGTTGGACCATCATGTACTGAACCGGTACCGGTCCGAGGATCAAATGGTACCAAGCCGCCCATTTCATTGAAACTGAATTTAAATTCCTAAGATTATGCCCCAAAATAAAAATATCTGTGTTCCATTAAACTTTATTTATTTGAAAAAAGGGTTCCCCGAGGGTAGTGACATAAATTTTTTAATTTTGGTCATGTATCATTGTTTCTGATTACCCCCAGATGAAACCGCCTCATTGCAATGAAACAAGCTCAGAGTTCTCATTGATTTAACGTTCTAGTAAGTTAAAATTAAATCACTTCATATTTATTTTTTGTTGTAACTGTATTTTATTTTGAAGGCATGTTTAAATACAATTAAATAAAATTTATAAATCAAAGTAATCTAAAATATAAACAATCAACGCCCCCTCCCCCAGCGGGCCGCGGTTAAATTATCAAACGTTGACTGGTCCGCGGTGATAAAAAAGATTGGGGAACTACTGCTCTATACGACACTTTCCCATGTTTTCAGAACAATCAAGCAAATTCCCTTTCAAAATCGAACAAATTTTTCAAATTTTAAAACAAGATAGACCCTATAAATTGAAACAGCCATCTTGACCTAATATTCTCGTTTAAACTAGATTATTAGAAAGCTATTTCCCATCACCGCAAACTTAAAAAAGAATTAATTATTGTGGTATAAACATTAAACCAAATAAGAATGTGTGTCATCATTTGGTTATTGTTTGCATATTCAATCCTAAACGTAAACTAAAACTCTGTTTATTTCAAATATTTTGATTTAATTATTTATTTGAAAACATCCATCTTCTTTTTAAGTCATCAATCTCGGCCTTACAGGAAGTAATTAAATTTTATAATTGCATTCATTGCTCGATTCATGCTAATAAACAATGCCAAGGTTGGATGATGGCATCTTTTGTTCCATTAATTAAAGAATAAAAAAATTCAGATTTTTTTTCTTTGTTATTTGGAAAAACAAAATCTTAGTAATTCAAGATGATTTTGAAATTCATTTAAATTAGCATTATTCTCGAAAATAACGATCTTTACTTTTTTATAAACTCGCTTTTGAGAGTGGAATTCGCAATCGAAATTTCGACCTTTTTCCGTCTGGCATCAAAATTGCTCCGTATCGTATAAGAATGCAAGTTTTAATAGTTTTTCGATCTCAGCTAGTAAAATATACAGCCCTATTATCGACAAAAGGTTTTTATGGTCAATCGAAAACTCTGACCACCTCCTGACTAACTAGAGTACTCAAATCCCCACTGAAGCTCTATGTCTTATAAGAATGGAAATTTCAATCGTTTTTTAACAGCAATAAGCATAATATATTGCCAATAGCAGCTCTGTCCACTTTCTAACTAACTAGAGCATGGGTGGCTAAAGATTTTGGAAAGAGCGACTGTATCCAAACGATAACACTCTAAATAAGGAACTAAAATATTTTATTTTATAACCGCCGTTGGACAGCTGGCCTAATTCTGAGTTTACGACTATCAATGCTCAATTTTGTAGCTTTATAATTTCGAACCCCACCCAGAAGACAAAGGGGAAAAAAGGATATCCTAGAGCGTTCATCTACTAATGAGGTGAACCGGGTTCAAATTCCAGCGAAGGCAGGGCGATGCTATTTCCACATCTGGCTTACATAGACCACAGTATCGACTTAAAATATCCTCAGTGGTAGACGGATCATGGGTTAGAGTCCCCTTGCCGTCAGGGTAACTGTGGAAGGTTTTCATCGCTTTCCTCTCCGTGTAACGCAAATGCAGGTTAGTTCCCTAAAAACAGTTCACCACGAAGACAAAATTTATCCCAATACTTGATGCAGGAGTTCCCTTGTCTTCTTAAATGGGTTCAAAATGGCATGGCTACGGATTTGAATATTAGTAGTCATAAAACGAAAATTGGGTCAGCTGTTCAACAACGGTTATTAAAAAAAAATTAAATTAAAAAAACCCTTATGAAACAAGCACTGGAACAAACTAGCCTTTGTGGAGGACTTTTTGATGGAACTATCACGCATTTCATGGTGAGAAAACTACGAAAACTACCCACGCTTAATCCGGAGGCAAGGGTCACTAACATATTAAAAAATGTATTAAAAAAATGAATAAAACGCTGTTTATAGCCCGTTTCTGAGATTTTTACGCAATTAGCACATATGGTCATGTAGGTAGCTGAGGTTCAAAAAATAATTCGAAATTAAGAAAAAATACTAAATTAGGTTAAAGTAAGGTCATGCATAAAAAATAAATTTTAATAACGGGAAACTATTAGCGTTTTATAGTAATATTAAGTGCGTCTGTGTTTCTATAATTCCGGAACAAGTTGTGCTATAGCGTATCAAAAATTGGACAGCAAAGACGAGAGAATTTCCTGACCCCAATCCTAAAAACCATTTAAATATTTCGATCCCTTCGTTAGAATTATAATTACTATTATTATATGATTTAATTGGCAATTACTTCTTTTTATAAATTAAACTACAGATGATTCTGCTTTTCTTTTAGAAATATTTGAAGGATACCATCAGTTATGTTTGCTTGCTAACAACTCTATTAAATAAAAAAAGAAGTTCGTTCTTGATTCCTTAATATTGAATTATTTTTCGTTCGTTTTGTCTGATAAGTGCACTGATCGACTGACATGTGAAGACTACCTACTTCTTCAAAGTTATCTGAAATTATGTGTTTATTTTTTTATAGTTACGTTTTTGAAAGATGTTTTTATAAAACTTTTTTTTAATGGCTGACCCTTACGTCTATTTCCCATTAGCCTCTGAAATGCCACAATTGCTACTCTCTTATCATTGCCCGGTGGGCACCTGTGGCTAAATCATGGCGGTGGAGAAGCGTCGCCCACGCCATACAACCACAAAACCCGTTTATAGAGCGGGTCACACAATTACGCAGTTAGAGAAGGATATACACCCATGCCTACGTTGGGATTCGAACCCACAACCATTAGCTCCGTAGTCCAGTACAGTAATCACTAGACCAGTGGTCGGCGATTTTATAAAACTAAATAATTTAATATCTACGGTAATTAAAATAAAAAAGTGTTATAAAAAAAACTAATGAAATAAGATTATATACGCCATTTTGGCTGGGATAGTCTGGTTGTTAGGGCACTGGGCCCATCTCAAAGAGTTCGTGGGTTCGATCCCCGCCAGCCGAAGACTCTCCGTGTAATAAATTGTGACTGATGCACGTTAAATCTGCCGAGTCACAAAGTCCTCCATGTTCCTATAACAAATCATACCTCTGGGGTTACTGATCCAGGAGTTTCCTTGTCTTCTATATTGGTTCAAAATGACAAGGCTACGGAGTTGAACATTGATTGTCGTAAATTCAAAAACTGGGTCGGCAGTTCAACGACTGATATAAAATAATATTTTCCACCCAAATTTTGTATTTTGCCATTTAAAATTAGATACTTTTAAATTATGTAAAAATTTACATAACTTACAGTTCAAAGGTTTTACGACTGTTATTAAATAAAATAGTAAATATTTACTAAAATGTATTTTTTGCATGGAATTATCTTTAGATAAACGAGTTATATAATTGTTTGCAAAGAATTTTTAATTCGCTTTAAAAGTTCTCGACATATGGCGAAATACGCAAGAAATAAAATTAACGTTAGGGGGTCCAAACTCTTCTGCCCAAACTATGGGGACCATGCCTCCCAGATTGCCGCTATCCCCTATGTTTTGGAGGCCAAAAATTTGAATCCGCCAAGAAAAAGATGCGTTTAATCAGAGAAAGTACGTTTTTGTGTCTTAATTTGTAACTTAAAATATCGTCTGCACAAATTTATTAGCATATTTGAGGTCACTCAAACCGTTAAGATTGATTCCTAAAACGTGAAGATCCGATCATTCGATCAAAAGTTATCAATCCGTTTTTTATTTTGCGCACTGTATTCAACTAGAAAAAATTTTCTTACCAGTTTTCAAACCGTTAAATGATTAGAAAATAAAAAATTATGAAAACAATAATTTAAGAGTAAATGGTTAAGTTAACTATATACCGGTTTTCCACTATATAGTTAACTAAAACTAACAAAAATAATTCAAATCAGACGCACTCGATTGAAGAAATATGCAAACGAATAAATATTATATAAAAATCTACATTTTTCGTTTGGGATCTAATTACGAAGTTATTTTTGAAGCGAATAACTATATTACCCCGCGGAAAAACCCAAAATGGCGCTTGGAAGGTCATAAAGAAGTAATTTTATTTTTTTAAGCGCTAGCGCCACTTGCGAAACAACTTGTTGTATAAATTTTAGGATTATAATTCTTAAATGTTTTTTTTTTTTTTTTTTTTTTTTTTTTTTTTTAACTTGCCAAGAAAAACATTCCTTGAAGATGTGATCATTTATTATATAAACATTAATATTTTGTTCCAAAATTTTTTATAAACCGTTATGTGAACTTGACAATCTGAAGCCTTGACATTAGAACATTTTTCCTCTGAACTTTAGAATTCATAGTTAATTACGCATAGAAAAACCAGAAGGGTTAACCAGTTTGTAATCAATTAATCTTTCAGCGTTTTCATTTGTGTTCTAGATAGTTAATCCAAATGAAACGATTAAAGTTATTCCTTATTTGGCGCCATGATTTGATAATCAACGAGAGTCGTCTGCTTTTTTTAATATTTACGAAATGATATAGTAGTAACAAATCTGCTTTCATTCTTTTTCTTTTTTGTTCATAATTAATATTTTAAATAATTTTGTTATTTACAAGGGGTTTTTCCGATTAAAGGAATTTAGCACACCGAAATTAATAAAATTCCGGTAGATGAAATATGGCTTTGACATTTTTATAGAAATAACAACAATTTAATAGAATAACTCAATTTAAAAAAATGTTCACTAATCAAAGTGAAAATATGTAGAGACACAGACCACGTGCTATATGGGGAGATAGTGTAGATAGATATGGATGATGGAGACTACTATGGGCTGTAATCGGCAATTGTGCTCTTAGAAGAAAAGGATTCAATGTTTTACTCAAGCATTGCTTGTATAGTTTGTCTAAAGTAAGAACTCTCCTAGCCATTCGTCGGGACCCGTGGCGGTGACTATGGTAACGAGGTATTACTATTCGAAGTAGAGGTGTGGGGTCACTGTTTAGGACAGGTTTTGGCTCGGGTCGGCGAGTGAATTAGTCCTGGATGTGTGTGAATTAGTCCTGGAGGGAAAAGAAGCTACCCTCTCTGAAATGCGCTATTCCTGTTTCCATAGCAGCAGGTGGTCTCGGACTTTTTGGCGGGGGAAGTTCTTACCGTAGACAAACTATACTCTTCTTCCCACCTAATCTACAAATATAAAGAATGAGCAAACCTCATCTTACCTTTTAGTAGTGCACTTCATCTATTATTATCTGTTCCCTAAACCGGAATCATCAATTCGCTGGTTAGATCGCTCATTTATTCACTGGTTCACGGATTCAATGTTTCGTTTCACTGACTTGCTTTTTTACCTACTACCGGGTATCAAAAAATACTGTTTTAAAAATCTGTTAAAAAATACATGAGGTTTGCAGACTATAGAATTTATTCTCACAATAACAGTTACAAAATACGTCAGTAGGTGGCGCTGAAAGCTAGGAACAAAAATGTTTTTTGCTGCGTTCTATACCGTTCTAGCTGAAATGTAAGCATAGGTATTAATTAATTTTTGTTTTCAAACGGTGCCACGATATTTCTGCATATGATAATTATTTTAAAAATATTATTTTAAAGCTTCTCTCTGATAGTGGAGACATCTTTTAGCGAACAATTTAACCAAATTTGAAACACGAAGAAAAAAAAAATGAGAAACCTCATAAACTCAGTAGAATGCTACAGATTTCGAATTTCTTTCCCTTTCAAAATTTAAATAAACAAAAATTTTAAAATTTGATATCTCAGAAATTATTCTTTTGATTACTTTCAAATGTTGTATTCTACTATTTAAAATTGCATTCTATAAAATGATGTAAAAAAAAAAAACATATAAAAATTCAAAAATTTTCAATTAATATGAAATAAAATGATAAAAAAGAATGAATAATTATCAAAAACTAAGTATTTTTTTATTATTTTGCTTAATAATAATCGAACATAATTTTTATTTAATAATATTTGATGCATGAAATTATCTTTAGATAAAAACATATTTATATTTGCGTACAAAAACTTTTGAATTCGCTTAAAAAGTCTTCGAGATATGATATAAAAATGCAAAAAGTGAACTTAACATTAAGGGTTCCAACCTTTCGACCTAACTATTGGGTCTATATTTCCCAGATTGAGGGTATTTTGAAAGTCAAGAATTCGAATCTGTAAATATAAAAAAAAAGTTTTTTTTATTTATTTAGAGAAAGTGCGTTTTTGTGCTGATTTTGTAACTAAGTGTAAATCCGCCCATTTGATCAAAAGTTAATCTACGGTGTTTACGTTTTTAATTTGTTCACTGTATAGATGCTTATAAAGTAGTCCCTCTCCCATATGTCCAAACTATAGCAGATTTATAAACCTATAGAAATTAATCTAATTTATAATTTATTAGCTCTTAACCTTTAAATATACTATAAAATAGTTTTAGCGCGTGTCATTATATATTTCCTGCTAGTAGTAAAACTTACAAGTCTCATAAAATGTTATTTATGCTCTATAAAAATTGCACTAAGCTTTACCTTGAGTCCAATTTCTTTTTTTCTTTTTTTTATAATTCTTGCTCTCACTTAAAAACTCTGACCTTGAAGTGAATAATCAATTGCTATTTTCAGACAATCGCTCTGAGAATGTGCACAAACAGATATAAATTTAAAGTATTGTTTTATGTGTGATTAAAGAAGTGCGTAAAACAGTCATTATTCTGGACGCAGAAACCTTAAAAAAATATACAAGTTGGAGATTTTTTAAGTCTATTTATTTACAAAATTCATTCTCTTTCGAATATAGAATCAACAGAAAAAAAATTGCTGAACTTTCTTTAAATTTAGCTATGTAGCAAGCACAGAAAAGAATTAAAGAGTTCAGAACAAAGCGATTTTTTTTTTTCAAAATATAAAAAAATGGCAGCGGATTTTTACCTAAGATATACAGCGTTATCTTGCGGTGATCAGCTTAACTATTAGTTTGAATATCTATCGCTTCTATTCATTATTTTTGATCAAATTAATGAAATGTTTTAGTAATTTATTTCATTCGCTCTATATTCATTCTATGAAATGCTTGAAAGTTTATTCATTCAAGAATATCACGTAGAATGCTGACAAATAGATACATTTTTTCTGATTACCTGAAGTTAATTTCAATTTAATTTATTATTTAAAATTCTTTATACTTGTCTTTATACTTGTTGTTTGTTCTTAAACTAATTTTTATGTTGAATATAGTTGTTCATAATATGCCATGCACCCTTTATCCGATTAAACCAATAGAAGAACAAATATTGGTAAGTGCTACTGTTTTTAGATGCTACATTTTTTTTTTATGAGTTATCAAAATGCATTTTTCTTCTTTTCTCTGTATCATAGTATAATTTATAGTATAACAGAAATAAATTATATGAGGAGTGAACAATAAAATAAAAAAAAGACAGACACACTAAATTTTAAAATATTTACTATCCAAATCTATTACATAAATCAAACGTTTAATTTTAAAAGTAATAGGGTTCTTTTTCTTTATTACGGCGACTGAAATAGAATTTTAAAGGACTGGAGTAAACTTTTGTTGAAACGTAGTTATGAATTTACTGTGAAGTGTCTTTAAATGCTAGTTCAAGAATGAGCTAATTTTAATTCTATCGATATTCCTTCTTGTAGCCGCAGTCATGAAATGACAGATTAAATTAAAACAAATTTAATTAGATTAAATTATCAAAAAACTTGAAAGATTATAGGCTCTCTAAAAATGGCCCTATTACCAAACACGAAAAAAACTATATTAACTTTTCTAAACGAACATGAACTGAACTAAGTTGAAATTGCTCTTATAGTAATTAATCGCCATAGCACAAAAGATGCCGGCGTATGAATCACCTTTTACTCAACGACTTTGACTTTCGACTATTGAATTTGTGAAATAACAAATTTAAATTCTCGTTTAAGAGCGTAATCTTCAGAAGCAGGTTTTTTTAATTAAAAATTTCATTTTCCATTCAGAACCTGGCAATGACTCGATTACTCCAGTGACCTTCCACAATCGTTTGGAATCATCCTAAATTACCTTTATACGACCTTCCAAAAACCACATGCTACCAAGGAGAAAATCCACACGACTTATTTCATCCCCTATCCATACCTTTTTTTCTTCTCTACCATTTTTATTTTATGCAAAATCCTTGACCACGTTTTAATGAAAAAAATTCCATAAAACGATTTTTCAAAATAAATTTATCGTCGATCAAAGTAAGTGGTCTGGATTACAAACGATAATTTAATCTTTATTTTTAGTGCGTGATGTATCGTCTGCTAAATAAACTTAACAAAATTTCATGCAAACGATAATATTTTATCTTATAAATTATTTTATCAGAAAGAACATCTGAATAAAACAACAGCGTTTAAAGTTAAAATCTTGGTTCTTAACAATAATAAGAAGAATAAAGTGATTTATGAAAAAGACCTTCAGTAAAATATCGCATACGCTTATCTAAAAGATGAGTAAGGTTTATCTGATATTTTACCTTAAGATTTCGGAGTTGCGTAGGAGGATGAAAAGGATTCGATAGCTTATTAGATCTTAATCTTATTCATTTGAAATTCATCTTTGTTTGATTACCTAAGATGAAGCACAAACCTTAAGTTTAACAAAAGTCCTTTAATTATTATACAATAAAATATTTATGTGTTGTTCTAATTTTTCACAAGAACTTTTTGTAGTGGCATGCATGTTTTTAGGTGAGTGTATGAATTTTAAAAATGATTGCTATCATTTAAATTTTCTATTTACAAAATAAAGAAGAAAATATTACTTTCAAAGAAAATTGCACAAACAATTCGAACACCTTTTAAACAATTGTATCCTAATGTATATACAATCCCTGGCTAAATTATTAGACGCACTATGAGACTCTATGTAAAATCTTAGTTATCAGGTGATACTATACAGCTTTATTGTTTTTACGCGACTGAAACAAGTTTGCACTTGTTTACCTTCGTGTATTAATTGGTTCAATTAGACGATATATTGTATAAATATTGAATATTTGTTATATCAGTTATTATATTAGTATATTATAATAATTAGACCAAATTATTAGACACACTGTAGTTTTTTTAATAATGACATGTTTTGCACGAGTTTATAGGCAATACTTTTATATTTAAGCATTCATGTAATGGGTTTTTATTCAAGAGATTTTTTATATACTTCCTATTTGTATTTATTTTTAACGTATTGTATTAGAATGTTAAACAATTGATAGCACTTACGTAAACAAGTGTAAGACAGTTTCAGTCGCGTAAAGACTTTCAAACTGTATAGCATCACCTGATAATTAAGATTTAACATAGAATCTTATAGTGCGTCTAATCATTTGGCCAGGGACTGTATAGTGAATTAAATATCTCTAAATAAAAAATATTTATGTTACATATTTTTAGAACTTCATTTTAAAAAGAGTTCAACTTTTCAAAGCTGTTTAACCATTCAAAGCCAGACTTAAGCCAGATCGAATTGCGAAGCAATCCGAAAGGGACAGCGATAGCAATTTTGGGGGTTTGGCAAGTGCAGAAAGCAGAGGATTGAGTCCTTAGTTTAATTATAAAGAGAATTAATATTTACCTAAGCAATATGCAAAAACATTGATTTGCAGCAATGGTTATTTACGACAATTGTTTGAATAAAATCTGGATGTAATAGAAATGTACAATTTGCAGTTTTCTGATTGGGTGATCAATTATTTATTACCCCCAAGTTTCAAACTTCGTCAACAGATGGCGCAGCTCATATTAAGAACTATGGGTTCACATTAAAAACTATGGTATGAAATTTTTCCGATTTGCTTGTTCAACCATTTGAAGTATGCATATTTTTAAAAAAAGTTGAACGACAAATATAATTTTTTTTCCTGATTCATGAGTTTTATGTGATTAAAGATTATAATATCGATAATGTAATCCAAAGACGAACCACCGTAACCAAATTAATGTATACTAATTAATAATAAAATCTTAGTAAACCCACGCTTTTATTCTCCTATAAAAAGTTTCACTTCAAAGTTGTTGTCTTTTTTTAAATTCACTTTCTGCATAAAAATACACCGCTACTTATTCTTGTTTGAGTTTCAAGTATTTTAAAAGCAGATCTGATTTTTTCAACTTCAAGTAGAACTCGTCGAGTTCTTTTTCATAAGGTGTTATAAAAAAAGTTTACAAGAATCAACAACACTAAGCAAATAGAACTATGATAGAACACGATAACGCGCCTTCCTATTTAAGAAGACACGTAACTCCCTAAGCCAGTTAACAAAAGGAAAATGCAATTGTGTCAAACAATTCCTCCTTGCCTCACCCTGTATCAGCACAAAAGACAGACATTAAAAACCAAAAAGAAAAAAATTACATTATTCCCACACTATTCTATTTTAGTTAACTGAAGAAACCGCAGATGGGATTAACCAGAAAGAATAACGGTATGTGACGTCACGACTCAAGGGGTCAAGACATTGGAAAGTTTGAATAAGTGTCATGCGCGTTGGGTTGTGATAATTCCTATTCAGAAACATTAAGTTAATTCGCAAGGAATGTTAGTAACTGCTTCCTAGTTTTGAGCTAAAGCATGATAAGGATAAAGATATGGCACGGTTTTATAATTTCCGCCTTGTGGCGTATGGTAACATTTTAAAGCATCTCCCGTAATTCCTATTGTTGGAAATTTAAAACCAAGACACTATATAAAGTATAATATATTTGTATAAAGTATTATAAATTTGAAAAAAAAAAGAAAAAAAACTCTTAGTACATATTTTAAATATAATTTACACTAAACATATTTCTCAATTTTTTGAAAATATTGTATTTAGCTTAAAATTAATATACCATTAACAGTGAGCCGAACAAAAAAAATATAATTCTTAATACATTTTGTACTAACGAAAGGATTTTTATATACTAAGTGCCAATGTTTATGGTTCGTTATGTTTATGCCAATGTTCAATATTATGCCTATGTTCAATATTATGCCAATCTTCAATGTTTATGCCAATGTTATGGCAAATATGCTAATTAATTAGTTCCAGTCAGAGCTGCTGAGTCGATAGTTGAAACTTCATACTGTCCTAAATTCGAATCGCAACGATACTTGACAGATCCGAATTCCGCTTCCGGCTCACACTGACCACAGTGCTGACGTAAAATACCCTCAGTTGAAGGCGGATCATGGGTTAGAATCCCCTTGCCGGCAGGCTAACCGTTGGAGGTTCTCGTGGTCTTCCTCTCCATGTAACGCAAATGCGGGTTATGTTCCATCAAAAAGTCCTCCATGAAGGCAAATTTGACCCAATACTTGATCCAGGAGTTTCATTGGGTTCAAAATTGCAAGGCATTGGAGTTGAACATTAGTAATCGTAAACCCGAAAAATTGAGTCAGCTGTTCAACAACGGTTATAATCATACTGTCCTACAAGACTCAGACTTGTTCAAGTAAATTTTCTACCCAACTTAAGCACGGAGAAAACATTTCTGGTAAAATTATCGTACTGATTGGTAATAACTTTTCTAACAACAACAAAAAAAAGGAAAGAATTTGAAAACAATGAGAGGGATTTATGGGGGAGGGGGTAGAATTTTTTCTAGAACAGCAAGTGAGGCACATTTTCTGATGCTTTCGATGTCTAAATAATTCCCTCTACTATTCAGAAGATCTCTTCTTTTCTATTCGTTTCTTTGCATCAATTTTAACGACCAAATTCTCACATGATAAAAAATTATAAGAAAAAAAAAGAAGAAATAAGAAAAGAAAACGTTAAAGAATAATCAAATCTCGACCATTGTAGTTTAATACTTCAATTAAAAAGAAGTGTATCAATAGAGATAAAAGCATGCAGATATTTTTTTCTTCGTCAACTTTTCTTGAAGATCCATGAATAATCTAATCTTTAAAATCCTATTTATGCTGTTACTTTATTTTCTTAAACAGCTTCATCTTCTTTATCGCCATCCCTTTTGACCTATTTAAATTATTTTTTTATTAAAAAAAAAGTAATGATATAAATCTTATCTCTAACACAATTAATCACTTCCCTCATTTTATTCAACCATCTTCTATTATTTTATTTTTTATTTTTATTTTAGAAAGAAGAAAAATTTTACAATTTTATGCTTTTAATTCATTGTTCGTAATTGTATTGTAGTGTCATAAATTTGTAATAATCAGGAATAAATATATATTGTAGAATTATTTCCCCCATCCCACGCTATTCTTTTAGATTTTAATCTTCCGTTTTTTCTTCTATATTTAAATCTAATTCACTAAGCATAGATTACTTTCATCCAGTCAAAAATTATTTCATATTTTTAATCGTATAGCTGATACCGTTAAAGTTCGAAAATAGTTAATGTGTCTCTCTCTCTTTCTCTCTCTTTTTTTAATTCTACGTCATATTGAGATGCAACTTAAAGAAATTCAAAGAACTTTCAATACGTCCAATTTTGAGAGTTATTTATATCGAAACTTCTATTTTTCATAATAAAATTTTACGAAGAGTTTTAAAAATAATTATTTTAACAAAATTTAAACAATAGTTTTTATACTACACTTCTATTCGTTGACATTATTATTCACCTACCCTGTATTTCACATGTATGTTTTCACCATTTTGAGTGTTGTTTATATCCTAAGTATGAGTGTTATTTTCTTAGTAATATTTCGTGGAATAATTTTGATTATAATTCCGATTCTAAACTATAATTATATTCATTAACATTATTATTAACCTACCATGCATTTCACATGTATGTTTACTCCATTTTGAGTGTTGTTCATATCCTAAGTATTAGCTATATTTAATTACTAATACTTTGAGGAATTATTTTGATTATAATTCTAATACTACACTATAGTTCTATTTATTGACATTATTGTTAACCTACCCTGCAATTCACATGTATGTTTACCCGATTTGAGTGTTATTTATATCCTAAGTATTAGTGTTATTTTCTTAGTGATACTTCGAGGAATAATTTTGATTATGATTCTAATATTATATTATAATTCTATTCATTAGCATTATTATTAATCTACCCTACATTTCACATTTATTTTTATCCAATTTCGAATGTTATTTATATCCTAAGTATTAGGGTTATTTTCTTAGTAATATTCGTAGGTAATTTTGATTGTAACTTTGTTAAGAGAATTTGAATAATAATCTTGTTTTCTGTAGAGGTAAGTTGTTGTTAGGGGGCAAATTTCCTCAACTGGAAGCCCCCAAAAAGAAAACTAAAATATACTACAGGGGACAGAATAAGTCAATAAAATTTTTAAAAAGAGCATTGGAAAAGTATGTATTTGTATACTTAAATTCCAGAATTAATGCTTACTTTGTGCAAATGTAAGCGGAAAATATTCAATGGTAAATAAAACTATCATTTCTAATGAAATATTCTTAGCTAAATTTACTGATTTAAACTGGTCCAATTTTTTTGATAGCTATTTTTCAAAATATATTTTGCTTGATCTAAATATTTCCTTGCTAAAACTTTTATATCACACACGGAGTTGTAATAATAAATTAAAAATTTTATTGTATTTTCGTTGTCATGTTACCCATGTTACCTTTGGCTTGATGCCTAGGGTGCTGCCCTTTTTACCCTCTGCCGATGCACCTGCAAGCCGCTGCCTGTGTTTTCTAATTTGTGTCTTTTTATACTAGAACATAAAGTGATTCGACGTAGAAGACTGAAGAAATTCAGATATATTCTATTTTAAATGTTATTTATAACTTAACTGTGAGTTTTCTTAGCAATATTTCACAGAGAATTTAAATGATATACATGCTGCGTTTAATGTTTATTTTCTTTAAATAAAATCAATATTTCTTTCCCATAAATACATGTTTAGAAGTATCTACTTATAAAATCGTTTTCTCAAATAAATTTTTCTTGCTTTATTCATTAAAACCAAACGATATTTCACCCTAACATCTCTAATTTCTAGTTCTCTTAGTAATATTTCATAGAGAATTTAAATAATACATATGCTGAGTTTAATGCTCAATTTCTTTAAATAAAATCAATATTTCCTTCTCTTAAATACATATTTAGAACTATCTACTTATAAAATCGTTTTTTCGAATAAATTTTTCGTGCTTTATTCATTAAAACCAAACGATATTTCACCCTCGCATCTCTGACACTAGTTTCTTCCAAAGTTCATGGAACTCATTTTATTACAATTTTGCACCAAAAATAAACTCGAGCTACTCATCATTCGTCAACAAAGAGAATAATACCCATTTTAGAAATACATCGTACATCAAGTTTAGGGGGCATTATCTCGCAGGCGTATCGGTGGGCCGGCTGACATTTGCCCCATATATGTAAATGGGTAATATGTTTCTTTTTTACTTCCACCTCCGATTTGAGACATCTATCTTAAGTATCGTCTGATGAAAAGTATACCTACGAAATAAACGAACTTTTAAAGTGTTCAATCGCAGATTGTGACAGTTCATTTATGAGAAATAATTGCTGTAATTCTTTTTTATTACATTGTGGAACCTATATCAGTTGAATCAGCATTGCTAATCCTTTCTTAGCGCTGCACCCAAATTTCATTGCATAAAATTAAAATGTATCTTTTAAACGGGAAGATTAAACCTCGCTATTTCCGTGATTTTAGGACATAGGAAATATTGTTATTGAGCTTAGTTTTCTAGAATTTTTTTCCATTAGTTATGATTATTTGATTAGGTCTCTGCATTTCATTGACTTAAGAACATGTAAAATATTGTTATTGGGCCTTATTTTCAACATTTTTTTTATTAATTATGATTATAAGATTAGGCTTCTTTATTTCAGTGACTTTAGAACATGTAAGATATTGTAATTGAGTTTTATTTTCAACAATGCTTTTCATTAATTATGATTATAAGATAAAGCCTCTTTATTTCAGGGACTTTAGAACGTGTAAAATATTGCTACTGAATTTTGTTTTCAAGAATTCAATTAATTATATTTTTCATTAATTATATTTTTCATTAATTATAATTATTTGGTTAATCCTTTCTATTTCATTGACTTTAGAACATGTAAAATGTTGTTATTGAGCCTTATTTTCAATAATTTCTTTTATTAATTATGATTATAAGATTAAACCTATTTCAGTGACTTTAGAAAATGTAATATATTGTTATTGAGCCTTATTTTCAGCATTTTTCATTAATTATGAATAAAAGATTAGACCTCTCTTTTTCAGAGATTTAAGAGCATGTAAAATATTGTTATTGAATTTAGTTTTAAAAAATCATTCAATTATTGTTTTTCATTAATTATAAGATTAAGACTCTCATTTTCATTGAATTTAGAACATGTAAAATATTATTTTTGAGCCCTATTTTCAGCAATTTGTTTTATTAATTATGAATATAAGACCTCTTAGAGATAGACAATAGTAGGTAGTAGGTTATGAATTAGACCTCTCTTTAGAAAGTGTAAAATATTGTTATTGAGCCTTATTTTTAGAAATTGTTTTCATTAATTATGATTATGAGATTAGGCTTTTCTATTTCGGTGACTTAAGAACATGTAAAATATTGTTATTGAGTCTTGTGTTCAACAACTGTTTTCATTAATTATGATTATAATAGGCCTTTCTATATCAAAGGTATTATCTTGTATGTAATTACCTGTATTAATGGCGTGATGACCTTGCATTCAATAAGTTTAGAACATTCAATACTTTTGAGTTATAAGCCTCATTTTTATTTCGATTGAATATTTTACAATGCATCTGTACGTTTGGTACTGTTTTCAATGATGTTAGAGCTAGCAGCAATTGAGAATACTGATTGCTTATTTTCTAGGATTCTGTACAAGGAATTTTATCTTCGATGAGTTTAAAACCTGAAATAATTCTTTGCTTTTAGATTAAATTTCTAAAAACATTTTGATCCTTATTTACAATAGTTCTATTGTTATGTGTGTAACTTGTAATCCATGGTAATCATATTAGTTAACCTTTTAAGAAAAGGGAATTATTAATAGTACGAATACATATTTGCATAGTACAAATGCATAGTACAAGTTGATAAGTGTCAAAGAGTTGGCAACTAAAAGCTGATATAAATTGTCTCTATCATTGTGATTTACAGTTTTACTTGAAGCAAAAATAATTTTGTCTTAATTGTAGTTATTTTAAAAAAACAAACAAACAAAGAACAATGCTAAGCCTAAAATTCATTAATAACAACGTTTAAAATCACAAATGGTAAACTTTTTTTTAAAACTTATACACAGCGTCACAATGGTACATCTGAAGTAAGCGAAGATAGCTCCTTTTTAATACTAATATTTATTTAACATATTTACATTATATACAAGTTGGGTTGAATTACAAGAAACATCACCACAGCAGGTGATGCGAGGGATATTGGCAGGCTGCCATATGCGTGCTGGTATTTATACAATTCTAAGAATATGATGACGTCAGAACTCTTAATTCAGTTCACTTCAAAACTAAGTAAAAACACAATTCGCGATCGCAACACGCGAGTACGCCATCTAGCGGGAGACTGTAAATATCGGGCATTAGTTCCCACGTAACCATTGGCAATGACGGACGCCATTTTCTTAGCATCAAAAAAGAAGCAAAATTTCCATTAAGAAAAGGTAAAACTTCTTGAAAAAACTAATCAGAACATGCCAAACATTGAAGCAGGACACGACAAGCATTTGAAGAACATCTTCTCAATAATTTTTACCTTTCTATTACCAACAACATAACATGATTTCATGATCACTTGCTGTTACAGATGTGTGTATTGCGGTAAAA
The DNA here is from genome assembly GCA_949128135.1 of Parasteatoda lunata. Taxonomy (NCBI): domain Eukaryota; kingdom Metazoa; phylum Arthropoda; class Arachnida; order Araneae; family Theridiidae; genus Parasteatoda; species Parasteatoda lunata. The sequence continues at coordinate 90,156,160 of OX421977.1, forward strand.
TAATTTTTCTGTCTTCAATTCATTACAAGTTAAAATGAAGTCAACATTGCTTTCGTCATTCCAATGAATAAATGTGTTCCAATGAATTCCATACAGAACTGTAATAGTTATAGAATATTCTTCTTCTTCATAGAATAGTATATATTTCTGTATCTACATAATTCAGAAAACAACAATAAAGAATAATCCGATTTACTTGAAAAAGTATCTTTTGTGCTGATTATAAAAAAATTTTTTTATCGTTTTCTTGGTAAGTGTTTTTTAGTTTTGAAAGAATTTCAACTAGAATTCAGCTATTCTGTTTTTAAGCTACATATTAAAAATCATATCGAGATCTTACAATTATAAAATTTTGATGTGTGGTATGTTACCTAAAAGTAATGAAGGGATAAACTATGTATATATTATTTGAGAATAAAGTTTTCAAACAAAGAACATATCATTTTGGAATTCTCCGGACTTATAAATCAGGTAAGTGTTATGATTTTTATAATAAAAAATTTGCTTGTAAAAAATTTTTTTTCTTACTTGATGATCGTTCTCTACAAAATGGTTTTTTTACGTCTGATTAAATACTATAAGAATTTAAAAAAAGAAACAATACGAAAGTTTTTATTGAAAAATGAGGAATTTTAAAAATCGTTTTTATCCTAAGAATTCTTTATTTTACGTTTTTTAGTTTATAATTTTTTGATAAAATTGTTGTCAAAATACTTTTTTTGAAAAATTAAGTGGTATTAAATTATGTGTTTATGTACACTTCTTGCATATTCTAATATTTGAAGTAATATGATTCAGAAAAGTATGGAAGAAAAATTCGGTACTTACGTATTAACCACAGCTACAGATTTGGCAGATTTTTAAGTGCCGCCAATCTACACTTAAAATTTATGGAAAAAATCTTAAAATGAAACACTTTGTTTAAAATCAAAGTAGTCAATCGGATTTCGGTGGAAAATGGGCCGATATACAGTTTAGCATAGATACAAAACAAACTTTTCTCTCACCTGATTCTATAGCCATTATGAACTCTAATAAATAAGATTAAAAATGAAATAACATTTCCAAAACGGACGTTTAGTAAGATAAAGTTTTATGTTATGGACATTGGTACATTTTCGTTATATTTCACTCCATAAAATATTTCGCTCCTAAAAAATAAAATTGCATTATGTTTTGTTTTTGGCAAGTCCCAAAGACGCATTCTCGTAACACTAAAAAATGGCGACAAAAAAAGAATGGTTCTTTTTTTTTTCGTTAGCATTCTTTATTTTACGTTAAAATTTAAATGGGCCTTTCATGTTATAACATTAAATTTAGTAAAACTATTTCTCAGGCATTAGGTTTGAACTCTTATAAGAATATACCTATTTTTTTTCTCTTTATTTACAAATATTTTTCCGATGTGTTCTGGATGTTCCTTCTCTAAAAAAAAAAAAAAAAAAAAAGAGATACCATTTTGTTTTCGTTTGCATAAGAAAGAAAACAAACATTTTTTTTTTTTAAATTTAATCAGCCACAATAAAGATGGAACGTTACAATGCTACATGCTACATTAAAGACGTCTCCAGTGTAACTGAATGACTGTTCATATGGAAATCGCAGGGATTCGGCACATACAACAACGCCCCCTATAGTTCGTTGCGATCGCGAATTGATTAAAGACAAACAGATAATAAAATGAAATACACTTGATTTTACGATGAGCGGCGAACCCATCACCACACAGTATCCCCCCAGTGACAAAGTCACGATACCAATAATGATTGTTTAAAAACAATCATAAAATACAAAGTAGTAAATTGAACTATATGTCTTAATTGGGAAAAAATTTCTAACTTAGAAATTGGAATACAATTAATAGATACAAAATATTTAGATGCTTTTTATTACATACTCTTTAACTAAATATTTTGGGAAATGCACACGGCGACCAGATTTTGTAACAATTGATTTTTCTTCCTTTGTTTGAGATAATTTCTTTTCGACCATTGGAATTGTATTTATTTTTAATTTCTCAGAAATTTGAAAAGCTGGTTTAATTCTATCTATTGAGACAGTTATTTTCTTACCATGAAAATCAATAACAAAGGTTTTATCAGAACGTTCAATTACCCGGTGTGGTCCGGTGTATGCAGGTGATAGTGGAGGACGAATTTTATCTACTCTTAAAAATATATGAGAACAAGATTTTAAATTAGGATTAATATAGAACTTATTTTTACTGTGTGCTAATGCTGCTACAGGACTTAATTTTCTCTTTGAGGCCATTAAATTTGTGACATAATTTTCTGTTACTGGTGGAGATAAAGAATTAGCGTTTAAAAGATCCGAAGGTAGACGTAAGGAAGTACCATAAACAAGTTGTGCACAAGTTGCATTAATATCAGCTTTTAAAGCTGTGCGAATACCTAATAAAACAATTGGTAAAATTTCGGTCCATTTATTATTTTCCTGTGCTATTATAGAACTTTTAAGTTGTCCGTGAAAGCGTTCTATCATTCCATTACTTTGCGCGTGATATGAAGTAGAATGGATGTGGTTACTGCCTAAGATATTAGTGAGATTTCGAAAAAGTGTTGATTCAAAATTTCGGCCTTGATCGGTAGTTATAGTAACGGGAGTGCCAAATCTAGAGATCCAACCGTAAATAAGTGCTTTTGCGGTGGTTTCGGCAGTCATATCCGTAGGAGGGATAACTTCTGGCCATCTCGTGAATCTATCTATTATTGTAAGGCAGTATTGCTTCCCTTCAGAAATAGGAAGTGGGCCAATAAAATCCAGATGGATATGGGAAAATCTTGCGTCGGGTTGAGCAAATGTGCTGAAAGGAGCTTTAGTGTGTTGGAAAACTTTAGCTCGCTGACATTTCTCACAAGAACGAACTTTATTTTTGATATCCACTTTCATGTTGGGCCACACAAATCGTTTAGATAATAAATTTGTAGTTGAATATATTCCAGGATGAGAAAAATAATGTAAATTATCAAAAATAATTTGCCTGTATGATTTTGGAATAAAAGGTCTAGGGTACTTAGTTGAAAAATCACATATTAAATTAACATCTTCCAAAGAAAAGTAATGTTTTTCTAATTTTAAAGATGAATTATTGGAATTTAATATTTCTTTCAATTCTGAATCTTCATTTTGTTCCTGTTCTAATTTTTTAAAGTCTATAAATGGAGGTTTTGAAATTGCATTTATTTCTATTCGCGATAGAGTATCAGCAATTGAATTAGATTTTCCTTTTACGTGTTTAATATCTGTTGAAAATTGAGAAATATAATCAAGGTATCTTAATTGGCGCGGGGAACATTTTTCAGGTTTTTGTTTAAACGCATAAATTAGAGGTTTTTGGTCAGTAAAAATAGTAAAACTTCTACCTTCTAGCATGTGACGAAATTTTTTTATTGACGCGTATATTGCCAATAATTCGCGATCGTATGTTGACCAATTTTGCTGACTTTTATTTAATTTTGTTGAGAAAAATGCAATTGGTTCCCACCCATTATTATGATATTGCATTAAAGAACTGCCGATTGCAAAATCTGACGCGTCAGTCCACAGACTTAAATTAGCACCAGGTTTAGGATATTTTAAAAGAGTTGCATCGGCTATTGCTTGTTTTGCATCAGAAAAAGATTTGTTTGAAGTATCGGTCCAAATTAACGGTAAATCAGATTTTTTTGATGATTTGTTACATTTCTTAATATTCCGTTGTCCTTCTAAAAACTTGGTTAAAGGTGATAAAATATGAGCTGCATTAGGAATAAAACGTCTATAAAAATTAAATAATCCTAGAAATCTACGTAATTGAGTAATCGTATTTGGTTTTGGAAAATTTAGAATTGCATTAACGCGATCAGTTAAAGGTTCAATACCTTTTTCGGAAATTTTGAAACCTAAAAATTGTAAACTATTCTGTCCAAATAAGCATTTAGAGGGATTTATTGTTAAACCATAATACTGCAGTCTATCAAAAAGTGATTTTAAATATGTCATATGCTCTTCGGGAGATTCGGAAGCTATTAAAATATCATCTACAAAAGCGTAAACGCCTTCTAAGCCTCTAGTTACTTCGTCAATAAAGCGTTGGAAAGTACTGGCTGCATTGCAAAGACCGAATTGCATACGAGTACTTTCAAACAACCCGAAAGGAGTTATTATTGCAGTTTTATGTACATCTTCATTGGCTATAGGTATTTGATGAAAAGCTCGAATTAAATCAATGTGAGAAAATATTTTAGTTCCATGTAATTCACTAGTAAAATCCATAATATTAGGAATTGGATATTTATCTTTTACAGTTTGAGCGTTTAAAGCTCGATAATCACCTACAAGACGCCAGTCCAAACTATTTTTCTTGGGAACTAAATGTAAAGGTGATGAAAAATTACTTTTGGATGGGCGCATGTGGCCTAAATCTAACATATGTTGAAATTCCATTTTTGCTATTTTTAACCTATCGGGCGCTAGACGCAGAGGTTTAGCAAAAACTGGTGAACCAAAAGTTTCTATATGATGTACTACATTATGCTTAATAATTTGGTCTGAGCAAATAGGTTTTGTTATTTCAGGATATTCATTTAACAATTCTTCATACTCATTTTCACCAAAAACAATTTTAATTGACATAATGTCAGCAGTTTTAAAAATACAATGAGAATTTAAATTAGTATTAATATCATTTAGACAACGTTTTCTAATATTAGGTTTTAGATTAAAATAGATCTGCACCTGTAATATGATTAGTTATATCACAAATATAAAATGGAAAATTAAACTTTCGTCTAAGACCGAAGTCTAAAGTTAATAATTTCTTACCGTATACTTTTATAATGGTATTGTTCGCAGCTTTAAAGGTCTGTATCAGAGAAAGAGTTTTTTCTTCTTTATTTGCTGGAATGATTGAGCAGTCACTTCCGGTATCCACTAGAAATTGTTTGTTAGATTGTCTATCTCTAATAAAAAGGCGACAATTCGTTGGAGGCAAGATGTTAGTCGCACTCACTCTTGCCTTTCTTGGTTTTTCTGGTAGATGCAGGGTTTGACACACTTTCTAGCTTCCGATTTGAACTTTCGATGATAGAAACACATTTTGGAATTTCGATGTGGAGATGAGGATTGGCTTTGGTGATTATGAAATTGTGCATAGTTCCGGTTGCGAGACCTACTGCGTGTCCGCAATGCTGATACTTCTTTTCGTAGTGCTTTAACTTCTTCTAAAAGCTCAAAGGTGCATTGTTGATTTGAAGAAACTTCGCTAACTTCACTTGAAGTTGACACTTCCATTACTTTATCTGCAATTTCAGCAGCTCTTGTTGCATTCAGCGAAGGAATTGCGGCCAATATTGACTGAACATGCTGCGGCAGCTGATTTAGAAATAATTCCAAAAGTAGGGAATCTGAGATTTCGTGAGATTCAGCTCGTCTTTGCATAGTGCGCAAGAGTTCGCTAGGCTTTCGATCTCCTAGTTGCTCTCCGGAGAGTAAACGTCGAATTTCCTGGGACTTTGTTTCTCCGCAGCGTGCAATAATTTCTTCTTTCAGCTTTTTGAAAGGATCGTCTGCGTCAGGAGTTATAATGACGTCCCTTACAACTGCGGCTACTTCGGGAGGAAGGTGGGCGAGGCAGTAATTAAACTTTGTTTTGCTCTCTGTAATCGGCTTCGGTGTCGAAAGCTGGAAAGTTGCTTCGACCATATGGAACCACAGGTGTGGATCGGAGATATTGAAGATGGGAATTTTTACTGCAGACGATTCCGCCATAGTTGCAGTTTCCTATTAATCCATGACTAATACAAGAAGCAAAAACAGGAAAGATGAAAACTAAAAGTTGCTTGTATCGTCAGACGTCCGGGTCACCATTGAAGTAAGCGAAGATAGCTCCTTTTTAATACTAATATTTATTTAACATATTTACATTATATACAAGTTGGGTTGAATTACAAGAAACATCACCACAGCAGGTGATGCGAGGGATATTGGCAGGCTGCCATATGCGTGCTGGTATTTATACAATTCTAAGAATATGATGACGTCAGAACTCTTAATTCAGTTCACTTCAAAACTAAGTAAAAACACAATTGATTAAAGACAAACAGATAATAAAATGAAATACGCTTGATTTTACGATGAGCGGCGAACCCATCACCACACATCTTTATCGTATTGGGATTTCGTTGTTTTTAATGAATTTTAATATTATCATAAAGAAGTATTCTCATATTTTTAGCCTTATTGTTAGCATATGTTTCATTAATTATGAATATAAGATTAGACCTCTCTTTTTCAGAGACAAAAAAGCTTATTTGATTAACAGCATGCGTATACGAAGCTTATTTGATTAACAGCATAAATGTAAAGAATAACTCGTTTCAAAATTTTTTAATTTTTCATTATAACAATTCTCGAAATAAGCAGAACTGAGAAGTTGATGTAAATTGACGATTTGCAAATTGACGAATTTATAAATCATTATACGCTCATCATCAATTAGATTTACATTCGGATTCTAAGTAATAAGAATCGATTTAAAAGTAGTTACTTAAAAAAGAATTAAGAAATATTATTTGATGTCTAAATAAAGCAAGGTATACGGCGACCTCACGTCATATAGAAATGATAGTTAAAAACAGATTTTTATATGAATAAAATTATTTTCTTTTATATTTGATTATAAGATACTTCAGGCATAGATACACATTTGCAAAATATCTTTTTTAGTAAATACCTAAATTAATTTGATGAATCATATGAGTGACAAAAGTAAGAAATCAACCTGCAGATCTTTAAAAATTATTTTGATCCAGCAAGTCGCGAAATAGGCAAAATCGTTAAATGAACTAAACCGCGAATTTATCAAAATCCCAAAATTATTAATCGGGCCAAAAACAAGATAAAATAATCTATAGCAGTAAATTTATTTTGTTTTGTATATTTTTCTTATATAAATGTAATTGTAAGCAGAAAAACAGCATGATGCTCTGTATTAAAAAAAGTTAAAAAGTTTAAAACATATTATTCTTTGAGTAATTGAACAAAAATTGTGGATTTTTCTATTTCTGTAGATATCATTCTCTTCGCTTAATGAATTTGTTTGATGTCTGGGTTTATTACCTTTTTCCTATCGATGGTCTTCCGGGTGGTTTAATTCAAATCGCAGTTTTTATCGTTTGCAATTTTCTTTTCACATTCAAATCGCAGCTTTTGGCGTAGTTGAAACTTTGTTCATCAGCGTAGTATCATGCAAATCGCAGTTTTTGTCGTCTGCCATTTCTTTCATGGAATTCTAACATTCAAATCATAGTTTCTTTCAGTTGTCATTTTCTTCTATGGCATAATGACATTCAAATCGCAGCTTTTGGCGTAGTTGCCATTTTATCTTTTGTAATTCTTTTTATGCCTCTATTACTCTAATCTGTTATTTTAATTCTATTTATTCTTTGTTCTAATATTTTGATTAAATTCGATATGAATTTAAAATATCATTCAACTTTAATTAATTTGAATGTTTAAATTCTAAAAACTTGTGCTCTTGTTTACTTTGAAGTTGTTATTAACTTAAAAAAATTGAGTAATTTGGTTTCAGGAAATTTACTTTTGCTATTGTATGTTAAATTAAATTACATTGTGTTGCAATCATTGGTGAAAGATGATATGTGGAGAAGAAGTAATTGAAGAGGCGTAACCATTGTAAATAACTTTATGGATGATTATGTTGATAACCGAAAACAATTACGTACATCACGACTTTAACTCTGTTTCTCAAAAAACACATGCAAACGATTAAATTGGCTCTAAAGAAAATTCTAGTTTTTGGTCCCGAAAATCTTCGAGTGTAAAAATTCTTCCCCTTATATCATAGCAGCACGTACTAACTGATATTTAACCATTATGTAACCACGCTTAACCATTAAAAGAAGAGCTGTTCAAAAAAATCCTAAATGTATGTCAACAATCTTGCCGAAAAGAATAATAGGCGTGGTTGAGAATCTCGCCAAGAAACTTGTTCTATCTCGGGCTACATAGTGTGGGTGTCTAGAGAGCGAAAGTGATCCTTGTCTGGATAGGTGGAAGAGTTGAGCATTACTGTTGTTCTATCTTTAGTCCTTTCCTTTGACTTCGATACTTGACCTTTTTCACGAAACGAACGCCTCCAATTGTTATAAATCCATTCTAGTCTAAGGAAAGATTCTACCCAATGTTTAAATAGGCATCGAATAAAAGCATAACATTCCATGTCGGATACATTGTCGTTAAATTTGGGGAAAAAGTTGTTTTCTTAGCATTTGTCATATTTAAACGAATGATAAATGGTTATTTCATTGTTTTTGAATTATGTAGCACGAAGAAAACCATGCCTAGCAATACCTCAGAGGACTTTTTTTTAAAAATTGAACATAAATAGAATAATTCTGCCCCTAAACTGTTTTATTTATTATTTATAAACAATGATTACTGTCTTGGAAAAAAATGTATTTTTAGAAATCACTATAATAAATGAAAACCTTATTGTAAAATTCAAGCCCACGTTTTCAATTCTTTCATCATCGAAGAAAAAGATAAAAAAAAAACATGGTAAACATTTCATCAATTAAATATTTTATAAAGGAAGAAAAATTCCTAACATAAATTTGACTACCATAAAATAGTTTCAATAAAAGTGTTTTAATTTTAACGTATAACTCTTCTAATATAACACTATTGAAATAGTAGCTAAAATCAATCCACCACAAAATTATCACACTCTTTTCTTTGACTTTTCATTATTTCACTAGGAGGTATTCAATTCATTCTAATTGTTCATCGATATACCATTCTAATAGCTGCCACTTATTTCTAGTTAATAATTATACAGGATGGTCGTAATTAAAATTGAGGTATTTAAAACCCGATTATGAGAAAGCTGCTGAACCAAACTCACCCAAATTTGGTGTCTAAACTATTTAGATCATAGGAATTTAATTATTAAAAGAAAAAAAAATAGCTAAATTTTTCGCCTCCAGGTGTTAAACCAACGCTGTAAGACCATTTTCGGTGCAAAATAGGCATCAATATCATAGTTGACTTGACACTCCAAATGTGGACCACCAGTGCCTTCCTCTGAATATTTCTCGATAACGACTTCCGATTTATCGTTGATCTCCAATTCTTTTCATTAATTGCAAGAAAGTCAGACTCCACCAAATCGCCCATCTCAACTGCGGCCTTCCCCACTTTCTTGTTCCAGTGGGTCTAAAAAGCGGGTTTATTGTATTCCCATCACTCATTCGAATCAATTAATTCTATTAATTTTTATGTATTTAATAGTATTAGGGTGTTATAAAAATTGTACAGTTCAAAGTTAAATTTTCTTCTCCAGTTATTGTTTTTATTTACATCACCAAGTATACTACGTAAAATCTTTCTCTTAAATATTGCGATACAATTATCCTCCAGTTTTGTCATTGTCCAAGCTCAGAAGCATATGTCAAGACCGGCCTGACGAGAGTTTTGTAAATTAAGAACTTTCTTTTTCTAGAAAGAAACCTAGGCTTAATAAATCTTCTCAGCTTATGGATAGTGCCCTATTTGGCTGATAGAGTCGGAATTTTATCTCAGGGAGACATTCTGTTACTTGTCGGGCAAAATCTGCATAACAAGTGCATAAAAATTAAATTTTGCATTAATTTTAATATTCTTCTTCCTTAGCGCAACAGCCTCTTGAAAGAATTGGCTGCCGCAACAGCTGACAAATGCCAGCGCCTCCTATCCAAGGAAACTCCCAATTTCTAACCTTTAGGGGAAGGCCGGGATAGCTTGGTTGGTAGGGCACTAGGCCCATCTCCAAGAGTTCATGGGTCCGATCCCAGGCCGGCCGAAGACTCCCCGTGTAGTAAATGGTGACGGATGCACATTAAATCGGCGCAAAGTCCTCCATGTTCCCTTAACAAATCAATACCTCTGGGGTTACTGATCCAGGAGTTCTGTCTGTATTGGGTTCAAAATTACAAGGCTACAGAGTTGAACATTAGTAGTCGTAAACCCAAAATTGGATTGGCTGTTCAACGACGGATATATATAAAAAAAAAATCTTTAGGGTTTTCAGGTCATTTTCGATGTCGTTGAGCCTTATAGTAGGGAGTCTGGACGTGACCCCCCTTGGTTTTTAAATTGGCGATTTGACGATTCTCATGGCACTATTTTCAGAGTTTCTCCACAGAAGCCATCTCAGCCTATTACTGCGGATTATTTGTGAAATCTTATTCTTCCATTACACAAAACATTTTAGCAATCATGTAGCATTGTAGTAGGATGTACACAGATTTTCACATAAAAACGAGGCTATTTCAAGTTCGTCCTACTTCAATTAAATGTTTATATACTATTCGCTCGTGAGCAATGAGGTTTCTCAGCGATGTTTACATAATAAACCTCGTTTCTATGTGAAAATCTACCTAAAATATGCTAATGCTAAGTAAAAAAATGAAAAAGTGTAAAATGAAAGGGATAAGGTAACTATAATTTTTTTGTTCTTGGTAAGAGTCTATACTTTACCCCCAAAATCAACTTACAGCCTTTCTTATCCTATCATAATTTTCATCATGTATGGTATCAACGTTACTGTACTACATTTATCATTGTCGAAAATGATAAAGATGCATTGGTTGTAGATAATATGGTATATTCGATAATTATTATAAATTCGATATTTATTTATCGTATCCATATTTGGTACTTATCGGCTATAGGGACCATGAAACCAAATTCGCCAGCACTTAAGAAAAACGTCATATTCTGGTGTGTCCAGATCAACGGCTACCTAATATTTGTAAGTGTATCAAATAAAGCAATATCAAAACCATTAAGAATTACAATACACATGGTAAACGAAAATATCGTGATAATCATTGATACCTATAATTTTTAATTACGATAATATCGCGACCATGATTAGTAAGTATAAAAGATAATATTTTATTTTATAACCGTCGTTGAACAGCCGACCCAATTTCATGGGTTTACGACTACTAATGTTCAACTCCGTAGCCTTGTAATTTTGAACCAATCCAGAAGACAAGGAAACTCCTGGATCAGTACCCCCAGAGGTATTGATTTTGTTATGGGAACATGGAGGACTTTGAGACTCGACAGATTTTAACGTGCATCAGTCACCATTTACTACACGGGGAGTCTTCGGTCGGCGAGGATCGAACCCACGACCTCTAGGATATGGGCCCAGCGCCCTACCGACCAGGCTATCCCGGCCTCAAAAGATAATATTGTGAATATTTCACATAACGATATTTATTGAATGCTATATTTTTAAAAATGGATCCATGTTCAAGTGGTCGTAAAATTGATCCCCGTTGGCCGAAGACTCTCCGTGTACAAAATGGTGACAGGTGCACGCTAAATCTGTAGAGATCACAAAGTCCTCCAAGTGCGCATAACAAATCGATATACCTCTGGAGGTACTGGATTGGAGATTGATCTTGATCTGGTTCAGGTCAAAATTGCGATCTGCAGATGGAGGGATGGCGTGTGAATATATCCTCCCTGTAAAACACGATGTGGCGTATGTATTTTGTCTTCAGATCATCCTTAGGGATGTTTCCCCGACCGTCACTTATAGCCTATTGAGCAGCTCTAGTGCGACGTAAACAAAAGTACCCTACCGATAAATTTTACTTGGGTGATTAAAACATTGACTTAAGTAAAAAGAACATAAATTATTTGAATTGGAAATATATAGTGCGATAGTTTGCCAATATCAATATTTTTTGATGATATCGATATTTGATTAATTTTATATACCACGATATAAAAATTTTGCCCTTATCGGTTATCGGGGTCAATTTTCTTGTTGGCGACTTAGCAAAAAAGTAGCAGCCAACGCATGATCTTGTCAACACGCCTGTAACCGATAAGTACAGAATATTTTTTTAAAATATCGTAATCGTTTCCAAATTATTGGTATTTCGTGATAGATCGACGTATTTTCCAGCTCTACTAAACATATTTTTTCAATACGCGATACTCATTTGCATATCAAAGTTATATAAAACCTTTAGATTAATCATTCATAAAATATTTTGAAAATATTTATACAACTGAAATATTTTTCATTCTAAATATACCCAACGAAGCTATTTAACAAAAAACGTGATCATTCATTGTAGCCAAGTGTTGAAAGGAATGCTACCAACAGTCGTGATGTAGAAGACTGATAATGTTTTATTTTGAGGAACCAATAGGCGTGGTTTATTCATTCTAGATTAATCCTTTCTTTAACATCTGAATGTGTTGAGAAGGGCGTTATTTAGCAGATTTGTTGTTAATAGAAAAAGCCGCTTTAGATGATAGATAGACCGCTCTCAAAAAGATGAAAAAATGTTCTTAATAGTTTTTGTTGACAAGAGGAATCGGAAATTTTATGTAACAATGAAACAAAAAATGAGGACATAATGAAATGTATAGAATAAGAAAACATCTAGAGCGATTGTTGGTAAATAGTTAAATACATCGTTTTTAAGTGTGTTAAAACAAATACTAAGTTATTATGGTATTATTATTGTAGTTTGTATTATTTAAAATTTGAAACAATTAATCGTCCCAAATTTAAATAACTTGCTTAATTAACACTAATTAACCAGTAACACTAATTAACCAGAAACTGATGACTTTCATACTAAAAATCATAGTCCTTTTTTTAAAGGGGGGGGGGTTTGACGAAAAAAAGAGTAGAAGAGTTGTAATACGTACAATGTACGAGAAATACTAAAAAAATGGACTCTACTTTTTTGTTATTTAATAACGGGGCTAAAAGCGACTCTTAAATTCAATCAAAATTTAATGAACGAAAACTACAAAAGAATAAAAAAAAATTTTAAAATACTTTTTTAAGCTAAAATAATAAACTAAAAATTTAGCGAAACACTCGAATTATATCAATAAAATTCTAAGATATAAAACTACTTTAATCAAGGTGTTAAAATATTTGAATATTTTATTTACCTTCTTATTGTTTATTCATTATTTTTCAAGAAATCTTCTTGAACAGAAATAAGTTTAAGCCAATTGTAGTTCAAGGATGTATTTATAAAATTACAAATGTAAGTATCATTTATATATAGTAAAAGAATTCTGAACTTATTTTCCAGCAAACAAAAGAGTGTGTTACTTCACAAAATGAACCAAATCTGTTTCTTCAATTCAAAAATCACGCAATTTTATATCTTGTCTCTTAATTTTTAAAACAATTTTATATTTTTTATCAATGAGAAATTCAATTATCAATTGATATCGATACCAAATTTATTAAGACTCTTGATGGCAAAATTTATTTTTGACCCTCTGCAACTAAATTTTTTTTGTTGTTGTTGTTGTTGTTGTTGTTGCATGTGATTTTTTTAACGGATCTTCTATATTTTCACGCCTCTGATTTCAAATCTACAATCGGTTTCTCTTTCAAAGTTACAGTTTTTTAAAATTAAAATTTAAGTCAATTTTATTGTCGAAATGTACAACTTTTAAAACGCTATATATAACATAGAGCTCGCTTAAATATAGCGACAAACCTCTATGAGAGTTAGGGCATATCATCAGGATAACAATTGAGTCAGAACCCATGTCTGAAAATGTCGTCATACGCCACTAGGGATGCTTTCTTATTATGAACTGTGCTTCTGCAGAATTCATGATAGGAAAACGGCTCCAGCAGCATACGATAACTAGCATGGGTTCCTATCCAATTCCAATCCTGATGATGTGCTCTAACTCCCATAGAAATTTGTCACTACATTTGTGCGATACCCTGTTATATATAACGTTTTTAAACTTATACGTTTCGACAAAAAAAAAAAAAAAAAAAAGACTAAAAATGTCATTTCAAAAAAAAAATTCAGCTTTAACAAAAACGATAATTTCCTGTTTTGAAGTTCCCACATCCAAATTACGCAAAATCAAGTGTCAACAAAAAAATGTGTTCCCTTATGTAATTTATTTCAAGCCATTGATAAAGACGTGGTATTAACTTTGTTGAGTAGCTTTTATTTCGTATTTTTAAGATTCCTCTTTGTCTAAAGTGTCATCTTTCACTAAACTATCTCTGGTCACATGTCGAGTTTTGACGTCTCATGGGACAGAGCGTTCGCATTGTAATGAGGTTCGAATCCCAGCGATGGCTGGTCAATACGAATTCCGCATCCGGCTTCCACTGACCACAGTACTGATTACAGGCCGGGATAGCCTGGTCGGTAGGGCGCTGGGCCCATATCCAAGAGGTCGTGGTTTCGATCCTCGCCGGCCGAAGACTCCCCGTGTAGTAAATGGTGACTGATGCACGTTAAATCTGTCGAGTCTCAAAGTCCTCCATGTTCCCATAACAAATCAATACCTCTGGGGGTACTGATCCAGGAGTTTCCTTGTCTTCAGGATTGGTTCAAAATTACAAGGCTACGGAGTTGAACACTAGTAGTCGTAAACCCATGAAATTGGGTCGGCTGTTCAACGACGGTTATAAAATAAAATAACATATCCTCAAGGCTGGGATAGCCTGGCCGGTAGGGCGCTGGGCCCATGTCCAAGAGGTCGTGGGTTCGATCCTCGCCGGCCGAAGACTCCCCGTGTAGTAAATGGTGACTGATGCACGTTAAATCTGTCGAGTCTCAAAGTCCTCCATGTTTCCATAACAAATCAATACCTCTGGGGGTACTGATCTAGGAGTTTCCTTGTCTTCTGGATTGGTTCAAAATTACAAGGCTACGGAGTTGAATATTAGTAGTCGTAAACCCATGAAATTGGGTCGGCTGTTCAACGACGGTTATAAAATAAAATAAAATAAAATAACATATCCTCAGTGGTAGACGGATCATGGGTTAGAGTCCCCTTGCCGTCATTCTAATCGTAGGAGGTTTTCGCGTTTTTCCTCCTCATGTAACGCAAATGCGGGTTAGATCCATCAGAAAGTACTCCAAGAGGGCAAATTTCTCCCAATACGTATCCAGAAGTTCCCTTGTCTTCTGAAATAGGTTCAAAATTACATGGCTACGGAGTTGAACATTAGTAGTAGTACACCCAACAAATTGAGTCTGCTGTTCAATGGCGGTCATAAAAAATCAAATCGCTGGTCACATATCACACCAAATTAGACAGACATACTAGACAGACATACTCTTCGTAAGGGCGCTAAATTTCCACTCGCTATCGGCTACCGAATATTTAGAGCTAGCCAGTTAATAACAGATTTTAAACTCTAGTTTGTAGCAGAATTTAACTCTTGTGTAACAGAGTTCGACTCTGGTGTAGTAGATGTAATTCGAGAATAGCTGAATCAGACAGCTACAGAGTTTGACAATAGAACTTCAATTGGTACATTGAGACATTTCGGGAACCTTATTACAAGCTCATATTGTTATTGTTTTGAAATAAATATTAACATTTAACAGGTAGGGTAGAGTCGGGTAGCCCCGCCCACTTAAGGACTATTGCTTATATTTCTGTATAATATTGAGTAATAATCAAGATTTTTGTATGTTTCTATTGTTTTATCATTTAATTAAATAATACAAAAAGAATAAACCAAAAAAAGAATAGTTTAACTTAAGAAATAGAAATTTAAAAAAACATGTTTTTCAGCTCTTTTCAAAATGTGTCGGGTAGCCCCGCCCAGTTACAGAAATTATGCTTTTTGATTGTTTTTTCAGGTGTAAATGAAAATGACCAATGTGTACTATTTTCCTTCCTGACAACTATTTTCCTTCTATTGCTAATGCTATGAACGCTAAAATAGAATTTCAAAAAACTGATAAAATGAAAATTTATTTTTAAAAAAATATTTTTTGCAATATGTTGCTTACCATACAAAAATTCCAAATATATAAAAATCTCAATTTTGAATTTTTTATCGCTTACGCTGATTCGTCAATTGCACGGCAAAGTAATAATTATTAAATGTGTACTTATTTTCACGAGAAAATTTTTTATTTCATTTTCTGTTTTTAAATGTTTTCATTTCAAGCAAAATGTGGGACGACCCACTTCTAGTCACACCTTCCCTCCCCTCCAAGCGTGTCGTTTTTATAAATGGCCCCATATCTAATATTTATTAAATATCATCATATTTTCCCCCCACACATAATGATAAAAAAGATGATTCATAAAATAGGATACTTTCATGACCTGGTAAAAAAGTGAACCTAAACTAACCACATAAAGACAACTGGATTCAAAAACATAAATGCTATATTTATAGTGCTATTTATCAGGAAACACCCCTTTATTAAGTGTCCTAGAGGTCATTTGCATATGTGTTAACCTTTTATGCAACGTATAATCACGACGCTACTTAAAAGCGAGACTTATAAATGACTATAAAGACAAAATATGTTTATTTCCGAGTGAGGGTTGACCTCAATTGAGGAGTGTTACAAAGTAGTTGAACACTTAAAGAGAGCCGTTCTTTTTTAAAATTAAAATAAGCAAGAAAGAATATTTTGAAATTAGAGATGGAAAGTTTCGTCAACACTGGAAAAAAATCATGGAAAAAATCATGGAAGTTTCTTCCTAAATGTAAGAAATGGTAGAAACTTTCTTTTAAAAAAGAAATATCAAATATGAAGAAAATTTTTTAAACAATTTATGATTGTGATCTGCTTTGAATAATGGCTTTAATTTTTAAGTTATATATCATAATATCAAATAAGTGAATATCAAAAAGAAATAATTGAGGAAAAAAATTTTTTTTTTAAGATCAAAGCTACTAAATTATATAAAGAGCTGTTACAATATCGTGATCAAATTTTATCAAATGCTACTAAATTATATAAATAACTGTTACAATATCACGATTAAATTTTATCATTGCTACTAAAATATATAAGGAACTGTTACAATATCATGATAAAATTTTATCAATGCTACTAAATTATATAAATAACTGTAACAATATCACGATCAAATTTTATCAATACAACTTAATTAACAAATCTCATACAAACCATATAACCTTTTACAAATCATATACTGAATTCGCAATGACAAATAGTATACTAACTTTTTTAATCAAAATCTGTCCAGTATGAAGGCTCAAACACTACTCTTAAATAATAATAATACACAAAGTTTAAAATTCTGCATAAAAGTAAAATAAATGATATGGAAACGGGTATATTTTTTATGAAAGTAGCTTTGTAACGTAAATTTCTTGATTTATTTTCAATTTGATTTGTTACATTTGAGCCATTTTTTTCTTGTAATTCCTAAAAGGTACTATTTTTGCATTGCTGAAAAATCATATTAGTGATTTTTACGCAATAAGAAGAAGCTTGCTCAAATTTATCAGAATATGGTAAACTTGAAAGTTTTTCTGGCTCTGTGGAAAAACGAAAAAAGAGTAATTTTAAACGAAGCGCTTTCGTAAAACATTTTAGCAAAATTAACAATAAAAAAAGGTAGTAAATGTAATAATTTTATCATAATACTTTAGAGCATACCATAAAAAAACATTTATTCGGTTAAATTTACTATCGAGTTTTATATTTTTTGCTAAAAGTGTGATAATATGACCTACTATTTTGAAAATCATATGAACCAAAAATTAAAAGAATTTTTTTCTCATAGTTTCTACTATTTTCCTCCGATATTCCCCAGTTTTCTGCTGAACATGAAATCTTCCGGTCAAAATGCTATCCTGCATTAAGTGGTGCATTCTGATGTAAATGCGAATAGTGTATTCCATTCTTGATTTTAATGTTGTTTCATGCCAATGAAGTGCGTGAATTTGCTTGCCAAATCACAAAAATAAAAATAGAATTTAGCATTTTGTAAAACTTTTCTAATGACACCTAACTCGATTCAATCATCAATCTAGGTGTCGACTCCCAGGGTAACACTAGGTGGAAGGTCTTCCTTTTCTTTTGTATCTTATAGTTTTGAACCCAATTCAGAAGACAAGGGAACACCTGGATCAGGTATGGGGAGATATTTGCCTTTGTGAAGGACTTTTTTCTATGGAACTAACCCGCATCTGCGTTATATGAAGAGGAAAACCAGGAAAACCTCTACGCTTATCCTGACGGGGCAAAGGGACTCAAACCATGATTCGTCTACCTCTGAGGATATTTTATGTCAGCACTGTGATCAGTACAAGTCGGGTGCGGAATTCGAATCGAATTCGCTGGGATTCGAACCCGATTCAACTCATTGGAAGACGAGCGGTCTATCCCCTGAGCCACCAGGCCTCATTCAGAGATTGACCGAACGGTTTAACCCTTTTTTTCACACGCAAAATAATTTTTTCTCCGAATATCATTCTTTTCCGCGGTATTTTTTGAGAACCTAACCTTATAAGTAAGCTAATCAATCAGTACAGACGATGTTTACGAAATCCGTATTTTCTCTGAATAAACATACCTTATTTCAAAAGATTATGATTCCTAATCCACAAAATATAGGGAGTAGCCACAATCTGGAAAATAGGGTCCCAGTAGCTTAGGTCGAAAGTGTGGACCTTTTTAAATGGTAATTTTACCTTTTTTACGTTTTTTCCTTATCTAAACATTTTAAACGAATCAAAAAAATTTCTGGACATGCTCGTTTATCAAAAATTTTTATGTGGATCGACAAACCAAATCCATTGGATGTTAATTCAGAGAGTCACCGCGCATTTTTAATAGCTATTGCCGAAACGTGAAGATCTCCTCAATGGGACAGCAAATTTGTTGATAAATTATTATTTTATAAATGAATTGGAATTAATTTGTCATGCATAATATAGTTCCGATTTTATAAAATCGCGTGATAAATTCTCTCCCAAAACATAAAAGATTGTCAAATAAGTCAACTTTAGTGATCCCAAAAGATGCTAAACATCGCAACAATCTAAAGTGTCATCTTCTTTCATGCGTTATCTGAGAAACGTGTCGCATTTACGAACGTGACTAGTGTTGAAAATAAAAGATAAATTTCTCAACTCAATTAATTGTTTGTACCAGAAAAACCACTTAAAGTGAAAACATTGCGATCACAAGTCTCACTTGAAAAAATAAGAATGACAGGATTTGGTTGATAAGAATGATGATAGTATTAATTATTTAGAATGGTAAAACATAGATTATTTTCGTTATAAGTATCGAAAATTTGATTTCTTTTATGGTAGTAAATATGAGCCGCCCTAACACCAAGCAGTAATGTCACTTTTGTAAATTTAAAATAAAACAGGTTAACTTTTGAACAAGTTTTTAATTTTATCAGCAATGAATATTTATTCAATATCAATAATTCAATTGATTTTTGAGTGAAATATGTGAAGATGATATTCGGGCATCATCCAAATTTTCTAATTTTTTGCCTCTAATTTTTTGAAAAAGTTATTGCGTTCAGAATAAATAGAAATCCAATGGAGCAATATCTGGCTAGTATGGTGGGTGGGTCAGTACCTTCTAAATTTTTCCTAAAGATTTGGTTTTGCTGATCGAAACAGGGAAGGAAAGATTAAAATTAACAATTGAATTTAGAAAACCATTTTAAGCATTTACGAACGTCTAATATTCACTTGAATACCCATCGTAAATATTTCTAGTAGCAAATTATGGGGCAAAATTAGCGAAAGTTGCCACCATCTAGTGGCCAGTTGTTGCATTCTTAAAAGCTGTCGCTTTTTCAAAAATTGAAAATTTTAAATTAAAAAAAAAAAAAAACTGTTGGTGTTAAAATTGTACAGCATTTTTCAATCATAATTATATATTACAAAGCTCATTTAAAATAGAATGAAAAAATAAGAAACATCGGGAAATACAGCAATTTTCAGAATACTCTAAGATGTTCTTAGCAATTGTTAAAAAAAATGAACACGGGGTGTAATATCAACGAAAAAAGTGCTGAGTGGGTGCAAACAATTTTTTAACGGCCATTTATTATATTCAATCACCCCGTGACCGATGGCTACCGTCATTTTGACCTATAATAAAAACTGTTGCCTTGAGAAACTCAAAAAACATATAACGCCTGATATTTACCTCATTTGATATATTGCTGATCATTTCATTATAAATTGCAAATGTGTAATATTTCCGAGTAAGCAAGTCACTCTATCCTTAAAATATGCTTGGCATGATGTTCAAATACACATCCAACTAAGGAATATTTTATATTATAATCGACGTTGAACAGATGAACCTAAATCTGAGTTAACGACCACCAATATTCAAGTCCATAGTCTTGTAATTTTGCGCAATTAATCTAGAAGACAAGGGAACTCCTGGATCAAGTATTAAGAGAAATTTGCCTTCGTAGAAGACTTTTTAACGGACTTAACACATAGTAGTGCTACATGATGAGGAAAACCATGAAAACTTTCCCCGCTTAGCCCGACGGCAAGGGGACTATAACCTATGATCCGTCTACCATTGAAGATATTTTACGTCAGTGCTGTGGTCGATGCGAGCCCGGAGCAGAATTTATATGAACAAGTCACCGCTTTGATTCGTATCTGGAGCACCAGGCGAACGCTCTATCCCCTGAACCACCAATATTATCATATTCGGTATGTATTGTTATTGATAATGATAACGATATTGTGGTATTTGATACACTAATGTGTTATAACGTTAGCATATGGCCTGTGTAAACTAGGATCTGAAGTTTTTTCTACGTGTAAGTGAACTTGGCTTCGTGGTCCTTGGAAACTATTTGCGTTACATAAAGAATAAAACCACGAAAACAGTCCAAGTCAAGGAGACTCTAATTCATGATCCGTCTACCGCTGAGAATTTTTTACGTCAGCACTGTGGTTTGTGCAAGCTGGGTACGGAATTCGTATCGACAGGGTCATCTATGGCAATAAGCAGAAATAACAATTCTTTCCAGTCCTCCTGATCTTTATAATTATCCTAGATCCTTACTCATCTCAATTCCCTCGTCAACCGTCACTATTGCTTCAAAAATATTTTCGTTTTTCCAATCATAAACAGATTTAAGTTAGAAATAGTTAGAAATTATTCAATTCACATGGAAGTTAGAAATTATTCAATTGAAAAATCACAAAATTTTGTAATGTGTTTACATCTGATTTAAAAAGTATTCCTTTTAAAATCGTATACAGTGCACAGAAAAAAATAGAAACTCTGAATACCTTTTGAATTAAAGATCGGAATTTCATGTACTAAGACTTAATGTTTCGAGGGTGTGATCTGAAATATGCTAATTTATTTCTGTAGACGATATTTCAAACTAACTTAGATAACTAAGCAGATATAAAAGCATGCTTTAACTGAATAGACATACATATTTTTGACGAATTTGGATTATTTTGACGGAATTTGGACGAATCTCAAAATATAAGGGGTTGCTGCAATCTGGGATATTAAGTCCTAATAGTGTGCTCATGAGAGAGGTCCAAAGTTTAGACCCCTCAATCTTAATTTCGTTTTTCGCGCATTTCGGTAGTATATAGAGAACTTTTCAAGAGAATTGAAAAAATTTTTCACACAATGTAAAATTCTTTTATCTTTAAAGAAATTTGATGCCAAAAATGATTTTGAAAAAATATTTATTACTTCCTACTCTTTTATTTAATAATAGTGGAAAGTTTTTGAATTGTAAAGTATAAAAGTTTTTGCATCATTTTAAAGAACGCAATTTTATATGGCAAAACTCAAAATTTACCGAATTCGGTCGAATAACTAATTTCTGAGAAATCCGATTTTAAAAATTTTCGATATTTCACTGCACATCTCTAAATATCATAAAATATTATTGTCGTTTTACCTACCTTTTCTCATTTAATATTAATATTCACATGATATGATCTCTAATAAACGAGGAAAAACACACATATTTGGCTGTGAATGTAAATTTAATAAAAGTTTTAACGGTATTAATCTGTATATTACTTATTCATCCGTTATTTAACGGTATTTACCTGTAATATATATTTATCATCCCTTTTTATTATTATTAACTGTTTTATCTTTTTTTTTAAATTATGATTATAATACTAAATTAAAGATTGAAAACTAATAGAGTTGTTCTTTTATTGCAACATAAAATATTTGGATGATGATACCTTATTATGCAACATTATATGATGAGGATATTTAGTTGACTTATTTTAAAATTTTTAAACGGTGTTATTTGCTTTGAATGAGTCATATTTACTTTTGTGAAAAATTTTTCATACAATTGCGTTCAGACAATTAAAATAATAGATAAGAAATAACCATTTGAAATGCAGGATTTATTTTTTTGCACTGTCTCAAAATAATATTTATTTGCATAAAATATTTAGCCATTTTTAATTGTACCCAAATTTAAGTGAGAATTTCAAACCAAGTTTATGTGAACTATGTTTAAAAATAAACAGCGCGCATGCATAATCACTGCATGCTTTGCTATGGCTACCACTGTTGTTAAATAATTTTTAGAATTCTTTTTCTCATTTTAATTTTATTATGCATTGATTTAGTATGCTTATTTTTGGCATATGGGACTAAATAGATTCTATATAATACTTCTCGAGTTGTGAATAAAAGAAAATTTCGTCATTTGAACGATGTTTTTATTTTTCTTGTTTTATTTAAGAATTAGAAATTCCGTATGGAATTATGTTCAAGAGTAGTTAGTGCGCATGCGTCGCCAAACGATATTACAATAAAGTGAGCAGAATGATTAGGTTTAAATTTTTATAGAAAAGAATGGAATCGGAAACTATGTCTGTTGTATTGTTGAACTATAACTGCGTTATCTTCATATTTCGGTTATAAATTTATAAATAAATTGAAATCAAAATTTGATCGAAATCGAATTTCGATCGGTTTAAATTTTGATTGAAAAGAATGGATTCGGAAACTCTGTCTGTTGTTGAACCATAACTGCGTTAATTTTTTAATTCGGTTATAAATTTATAAATAAATTGGATAAAAATGATAGTTACTATCGACTCCATGATAATGATTTTTAAAATTTGAAAAGATTTCCCTCCATTATCTTGCCAAGGAAAGATACAGATATATTTGTAATTCATATTAGCTTCAAAATCATGCACTATAAGAAAATTTTTCGTTAGAAAGATATTTTATAAATTTTGTTAAAAAATCTGTATAAAAATTTTTTACACCAGAATTTCCTTTTGAACTATTCAAATTCTCAAAACCGCATTTAATACTTGTAAACTTTGAAAAGGAGAGAAAAAAAAATGGGGTGTGTTGTATTAAATAAAACTGTTTCACCTGCCGTAATTATAGGTATTTTTTTATTTATTTATTATTTCTTTACCTCTTTTTTAATCTCACGAACACCCAAAACCGATATCGCACCAAAGAATTGCATTACTTCATAGCACGATTCCGCTTCGTGATTCTCTCCCAAAGAAGAACAACTCGTGAAGAATTAGGGTTCTCTAAACATTCTCAAAAGTAAACAAATCATTTTTTAATGGGGATTCCAAATAATTACCCATTAATGAGAAAGAGATTCATCTCACTCAAGTGACAAGAGGTGGTTCGAAAATTTATTCGAAAATTCTAATTTTCGTTCCTTGGGATCATGAGCTAGGTATTTTGGAATGTAGGAAATGCTCTTTTTTTTTTTTATTTGCTGCTGAGGATTGTGGGATACATTAGGTTATCGCTTGCAGGGTAAACAATGGGTCGAGGGCGGTACATTAATAAATGGTCATCTGGGCAGATGTTTTGTGAAGCGTAGGTGTATGTGCTACTATGCACAGAAATCGTTTTGTGGAGGAGCCGGAAGCAGAAACTGCTAAAGAAAACATAAAAATCGTTTTCTGCATCGGTATAAGGGAAAATAAAGCATGAAACGCGGTAGTTAAAACGTTATCATTTGTTGTAGGATTAATATTCAGAAATTTAAGTGGGTCGCAAGTGTAGGAACCTGCTTTCCAATGATGTAAAAATATACGTAAAACTGGGCGATATATCGTGGAATACCAATATTTTTTAACATTCCGATAAGATATTTAAAAAATATTCTTTTCGATGTATTGTAAACATTGTATTATAAGATAAATATCGAATATGAAATAATTTTCGACAAAGGAAATATAACACACGTTATAGACATCAGTAATTATAAAATACGATAATGTCACGATTTTTATCGATATTGATTAATAATCGATAAGATATTATCGATATCAACAATATTGAATATAATATCACTATAGTTACGTATTTGAATCTGTAAAAAATTTTACTTATCTAGGATCAGAAATAAACTATCAAAATGAGATTAATCCTGAAATCAGAAAAAGAATAATCGCAGCCAATCGCTGCTTCTATAGTTTAAGATCATTATTGAAATCTCACTTAATAAAAAGAAAGACTAGGATCTTACTTTATAAGGTATTAATCAAGTCAGTTTTGACCTATGCTTCAGAGACATGAACTTTAACAAAAAGGGAAGAGTAGTTATTAGCAACCTTCGAAAGGAAAGTCCTACGAACCATCTTTGGCGCTATACTCGATAGCAACAACTGGAGGAAAAGATATAATTTTGAAATATAGAGGTATATACGATACTTAAAATATATATCAGTTATATATATTACCAGCCTTACCATAAATATGTGATAATTAGCGACAAAGATAATATTACTACCAATATTTACAACGATTATTATCGTATTTTTTAAATTTTGGATACTATAATATTACGGTTATTATCGGCAACGATACGTTTTGGACGCTAATATGCTGCGATTATTATCGATAGCGATAATTATCAAATAAAATAATTTCGCGATTTTTGTCGAGAACTATAAATATCGACGGAAATATTAATGCGATTATTATCGATAGCGATAATTATCAAATAAAATAATTTCGCGATTTTTGTCGAGAACTATAAATATCGACGGAAATATTAATGCGATTATTATCGATAGCGATAATTATCAAATAAAATAATTTCGCGATTTTTGTCGAGAACTATAAATATCGACGGAAATATTAATGCGATTATTATCGATAGCGATAATTATCAAATAAAATAATTTCGCGATTTTTGTCGAGAACTATAAATATCGACGGAAATATTAATGCGATTATTATCGATAGCGATAATTATCAAATAAAATAATTTCGCGATTTTTGTCGAGAACTATAAATATCGACGAAAATATTAATGCGATTATTATCGATAGCGATAATTATCAAATAAAATAATTTCGCGATTTTTGCCGAGAACTATAAATATCGACGGAAATATTAATGCGATTATTATCGATAGCGATAATTATCAAATAAAATAATTTCGCGATTTTTGTCGAGAACTATAAATATCGACGGAAATATTAATGCGATTATTATCGATAGCGATAATTATCAAATAAAATAATTTCGCGATTTTTGTCGAGAACTATAAATATCGACGGAAATATTAATGCGATTATTATCGATAGCGATAATTATCAAATAAAATAATTTCGCGATTTTTGTCGAGAACTATAAATATCGACGGAAATATTAATGCGATTATTATCGATAGCGATAATTATCAAATAAAATAATTTCGCGATTTTTGTCGAGAACTATAAATATCGACGGAAATATTAATGCGATTATTATCGATAGCGATAATTATCAAATAAAATAATTTCGCGATTTTTGTCGAGAACTATAAATATCGACGGAAATATTAATGCGATTATTATCGATAGCGATAATTATCAAATAAAATAATTTCGCGATTTTTGTCGAGAACTATAAATATCGACGGAAATATTAATGCGATTATTATCGATAGCGATAATTATCAAATAAAATAATTTCGCGATTTTTGTCGAGAACTATAAATATCGACGGAAATATTAATGCGATTATTATCGATAGCGATAATTATCAAATAAAATAATTTCGCGATTTTTGTCGAGAACTATAAATATCGACGGAAATATTAATGCGATTATTATCGATAGCGATAATTATCAAATAAAATAATTTCGCGATTTTTGTCGAGAACTATAAATATCGACGGAAATATTAATGCGATTATTATCGATAGCGATAATTATCAAATAAAATAATTTCACGATTTTTGTCGAGAACTATAAATATCGACGGAAATATTAATGCGAGCATTATCGATATAATATCGAAATAAGGTATTATTGTAAATGTTGATAAATTTGTTTTGGCTACCTGAAATGTTAACCAATGTAGAATAATGTAAATTGTTCGATTGGATATAATACCGAAATATTTCACAAAATATCGATCTCTCTTCCTAATATATCAAAGCATGAAGATTTCAATTCATTATTTAATATGCAGTTAACATTAAACGGTAACTTGACGAGCAAACGGTGAAGATTTTCATCGTGGCCTTATAATTTTCAATCTTCAGTGTTTAAATTGTTTGATAAAAAAATCGTTTGTAAAAAAAAAAAAAAAAAAAAAAAAAAAAAAAATTCAAACTTTTTAAATTTCACTTTTCAATTAAATAAGGGTTTTTAGGACACTTTTTTGCTTTGCACATTATTAAAAAGCATTAGTTTATAATTGGGGCAAAATTTGATTCGTAATATTAGCATATTTCCTATGAATGACTTCACTTTAACAGCTAGGTAATAGCCTATAACCATAGGCTCAAGACCATAAATTTTCTTCAAAAATTCTTTTAAGGAAGTGGGTAGGTAGCAGAATAATAAGTAATATAACTTTTATGCCATAATGAGAGTATGCATAAAAAATACTTAGTCTTCCCTTAAAGAACAGTGTTAGTAGATGCTAATGGAGAAAGTTAACCCTAAATGATGAAGTATGACTTTCTAATAACAGTCGTTTTCTGAATGAGTTCGATTCCTCCTGTTTAAAAAGAAATCTTTTTATCGTTTGCTCTGCGTAAAAATATATTTTCTTCGCTAATGTGTATAATATTGAATTAAAATGTCCTCGTTTTCATAGACACAATAAATTAGTTGACACTATCCTTTTATTGAATATGGCATTTTAATCATTCATTGGTTTTAATTCGCCAAGTTTTTTTATTATTAAAGATGAAATACATAAATATGAATTTCATTGATGCCTGTTCTGCCGTGCAATTAAAAATACAACAAAAGTATTTTAGAATAGATTTCGAGATAGGGATCTGGCAACTATATACATTCCTTTGATAGTACTATTGACGCTAAATTCGAACATCAGAAAACTGATTTTTAAAAAAAAACTTATTTTAGGAAAAAAAAATTCACATTCGAAAAGGCCAAATTTATATTTATCTCAATTTTGAATTTTTGTCGCTGACGATGATTTTTTTTTCTTTTTTCAATGCAGCGTTTTGTTGAACAAGGAAGTACCTTAAGATTTTTATTTTTCAGTTTAGGAATTTGCAGGATATTTTAACATTATTGAACAAAAATTTACAAAATAAATTTTGGATAATTTGTTTTTAATTCAACTATTTATCATTTTTATTTTCAACAATGTGAATTTATTGAGATTGTTTCTATAAAAATTTCTTAATTAATATATATTTTTTTTTGTACTTTTCGATTTTGTTTCTTTAATCCTGAAAGAGTATAAGAGAATCGTATTTTTTCTCGCTTTTCGAAAGATCTCCTAGTCTACATTTATTAAATATTGTTTTATTTTATTAAGAGGACTATATAATATTAATGATTTTGTAAATTAATATGTCAAGATTTTAAAACTCTTCCCCAAATGTTTTTTGCTTAAGGTTTTATCTACTTGATTTTGTGTGGAACAAAATGCTTATTTCTTTACTCTTCTTTGCAGTTTATTGTTCTCGATATTCCGAAATTAAAACTTTGCATAATATTTGTCGAAAGTAAGTTCATCAAATTAAATATCTCAAGTCTAGAAAATTAACATCGACATTAATGTGACGTGAACATGTAAATGTTTAAAATGATTTGTGAACATGTATTTTTTTTACCATATCATTCCATTCCAGAATCATAGATAGAGTTCTATTAAAAATGAGCTTTAAGATGGGCAAGTAACATCACCTATCAATTTTGGAGCATCAAAGCTCAAACTTGAGCTTAAAGAACTTTTAAGAACTTAAGAATGCAATTACAGTTTAATTCATTATATTAATATTAAAGTTTCTGATCTTCTTAACTAATAAAATATATTGCTATTCGAACTACTACCAAATAAGTTTAGCACATTTTGAACTATCTGTAAAGTATCAGTTTAACTATTTATTTGAGCTATGAATTAAATATACGATTTCGTTGTTAGAATTGCTTGTTTAAAATTATAAAAATTGCTACGAAGAGAAATTTTCAAACTAGATGTACTGTAAATTTGTCTTTATTTAAGTTTAAAAAAATCATTTAAATTTGGTCATAATGCGATTTTCTTTAAAGTTTTAATTAATAACTTTATTTTCAATGCTTTAATTAGCATATAAACTCATATAAAAACAGAGTTATTTACATTCTAAGCACAAATTCTATATCTATTAGATTTATGCTTAACGAAAATATCAATCCACCAAGATATTTCTCATTAGTTATAATTTCAAAACTCTAAGTCGTATAAAATGCTTTTTATATTCGTTATATTAACAATATTCTTTTTTTTTTAATTTTTATTTAACAATTTCATTTGAAATGTATATTTATCACTGTATTAAAAATACCATATTAAAGATTCAAAATGGAATTCACTTTCATTCTTATTTCAAAATATAAAGTTAATTTGTCGTTAAATGTGTCCGAAAGATATGGAAACTGCCAAATATCTCGAGAAATACTCTACCAGATCGAAAATCCAGAAATACGCTACCGGATCAAAAATCTAAAATTACAGTTATGAAATATTTTCAAAAGATACAATCAGTAATATCAAACTCAATCGTCCTAACCTCACCATCCTCTGGTGATGGGTCTACGATCAAATGTATGTTCTTAAACTGGAAGCCCTATTTTTTATTGTAAATTTGGATTATCTAGAAAATAACTCCGAATTTAGCTTACAAGTTTTTGTATTTTTGTTCAAAGATGGCGCTCACAAAATGAAAATGGAGTATAAATTTTAAAAAATGAAGAAATGCATGTCAGCTAAAAAATAATGTGTTTCGAAATCTAGTGACACCAAGCTCAAAGTTGAAGTTGAGTTTGGTATCATTAAATACGTCTTTCAAAAATATTCTCGTGGGTATTAGATTTTTTTATTCATTACGTATTTCTCGATTTATCTGACTATTCCTATACTTTTCGAACACCATGTTTATTAACTATTCGCCATACATCATATTTAGTCTAAGTTCAAAATCAAGTTTTTGCATTTTGGTTTACAAATGGCTCCATTGATTGATTTTTTGTTGCAAAATTAAAATGGAGCTTAAATTTTTAAAAATGAAGAAATGCATGGCAGATAAAAAAAAAATTACATGTGTTTTGAAATCTAGTAACACTAAGCTCGAAGTTGGGGTCAAGTTTGGTATCATTAAATGCATCTGTCGAAAATATTTCGCATGTGCATTTTGGAGTTTTTATCCAATGAATATTTCTCAAGTTATTTTACTGTTTCTATTCTTTTCAGATACCTTGTATATCCACAAGAATTAATAGTATTTAAAATCTGAACTGTTTCTTATAGATAAAACACAATTCCTGGTTTCTCAATTATAATGAAGTTAAAATTTTAGCCGTTCTTCATAGTTCAGAATAATGGTTCAACATCCGCACCTCTATTTGACTCGTCATAGACAGTCTGTGTAATCAACTCAAATCAAGTGCTTCAATCTAGGTAGACCTCTTGAACCCAACAAAAATTATATACTTTTCGGAAGACATTTAGCTTGTAGCTTATTACTCCCTTCCGTGTGTAATCATCTAACTCTTCCGTTACACTAGAAAATCGTTTGCCTTCAAGGAAAAAAAAGCTATGTTTAAAATATCGTTTGCTAATTAAGGTGCAAACATTTTTTGGTGGAGTAGAAAAATTGTGATGGAAAAAAAAAAAAAAAAGAAAATTGAGAAATCGTTTTAATACGCCCGATTTCTGGAATAAAAGTTCTTGTTTAGGTGTTTACAATTACAGCTGAACTTAAATTATAACGCCCTTTAATTAATGCCAAGAAGCTCTTACTCAAGAATAAGATTTATACTATTTTCCAGAATATTGCAATGCGCATAGAATAATTGATGAATAAAGGCCAACGCATACTTGAAATATTTCAAGCAATACCTACGACATCGCGTTATATATTGTAATTAATTTATACAAATTTGATTATACATATTTCAAGCGATTGATACATATTTCGGACTAGCTTTATATTTCTTCTAATGTGTAAGGAAGAGATAAACACTAAATGGCTTCCTTAAACTAAATTTGTCTTTTCCTTTATTCTTTTTGTTTTATACTTAGTTGCCCGGTAATAAATATTTTGAGTTTACATACTCTTTGCTAAAGCGGAATTGGATGTACGTTGTTGTTTTTAGCTGCAAAAAGTTTAAATTATTTAAAATTGTGCGTGTGTTCTTATTTTTTAGAAGAACTCAAATTCTCAAAGCCTAAAAGTAGAGACTTCAAATTTTTTAGTTATTTAACTCTGATTCTAATAAAAGTAGATTAATTTAGATTCCAAATATAAGATATTCATCATTGAATCAATTGATGCGATTCAATAATTTGTTTTGATACCAAACATACGATTTTGATCTTTTTTGTTTCAATTGATTCTAAAAATGCGATTTTGATCACTGAGGGAATAATATTTTAATTCGGTTGATTCCAAAACGTACTATTTTGATTAGTGAATCAATTGATTCAAATCAATAGTTTGATTCAGCTGATTCCAAATATGCAATTTTAATGTGTTGGCTCAATTAATTCGAAGTACGATTGATTCAATTACCTTATATTCCGGTGTATAAGTCAATTTTTCAAACCTCTAAAATTTTACGAAAATCTCGAGGTCGACACTACATCGGTAATAAAATCGGACATTCGTTGATTGTGAAATATCGGTGCTTTATAAGCAATGAGATAGATATGAACAACTCTGTATAAATTTACCCTCTTCAAAAAATTTTTTTAAATATATTATATTAGATTAGTAAACTAATGCATTCAATTGAATCGTGTTCATTTTCTCTCGCCCTATTTTCTTTACATATAAATGTATTACGAAACAATACTTTGAATTATGTCCAGAAAAAAAATATTCCAGAATATTTCAAAATCATAGCATAATAAAAACTTTCCAAACATACCATAAAGCTACAAATTTAAAGATACCAGAACATCATCTGTGTTCTGGAATCTTAAAATTTGCGAATTCCACTTTGTAATGTATTCTATTTCATCTTCATCTCCTGAGTCCCACGAATAATCTTATTCCTTTTTTTTCTTCAAACAATTCGAAATTCGATACTCTTTAAAAGATTTTACCACGCTTTTAGTATATCATGTGACTCATGACGTCTACTAGCGCAGAAAGGACCCCGCATTTTTTGATACATCTTTATATTAGAGCAACTGTATCATATTTAGAGAGACTGGGATATATTTTGAACTTGAGAAAATATAGTAGACTTTAATTTTTTGTGTTATTTAATTTTAGACATTTTCACACATATTTGGTTTTTGCAGCGGTCTACTTATATACCCGACATACCAGAAATTTGATAAATCTTAATCAAAAATGCAACAGGTCGACGGCAATTATATTTTGTTGATTCAAATAAATTTATTTGATCCATTTAGTAAGATTCGATTAGAGGATTATAAAGAGTTTACTTAAAAACCAGAGAATTTATTTATTGCTTCTTCAGCACAGTTGAATCAGTGATTTTCATCTGTTCATACTACTTTAACCGGTTAACTTGATCAAAACATAATATTTGATTCATTGATGGATATTAATTTGAATGATTGACTTTTAATAATTTTAATGCGTTTGCTCGTTTGAGTCAAATTTAAAAATTCATTTCGTCAAATAATACAATGATAAAGGAAGAATCATTGTTTTCTTTCGCAATTAAGAAAAAGATACTTAGTTAAAATAAAATTTAAAATAACTAGTATATATTAACTAGCATAACCCAAGATATGAAGTTAACAGTACGTTTTGCCCTTACTTGAATTTTCTCTACTTTTTTATCGGGTACACTTTATTTTTATTTCATTACAGTCAGTGAACAGCCGACCCAATTTTTTGGGTTTACAACTTCTAATGTTCACCTCCGTAGCCTTGCAATCTTGAACCCAATCCAGAAGACGAGGATACTCCTGGATCAAGTATTGGGACAAATTTACCTTTGTGGAGTACTTTTTGATGCAATTACCACCGAGGGTATTTTACGTCAGCACAGTAGTCGGTGCAATGCGGGTGCGGAATTCGTATCGACCAGCCCCCACTGGGATTCGAACCCTGTTCACCTGATTGATGGAAGGCGAACGCTCTATCCCCTGTGTCACCACAGCTCTATCGGGTATATTAAAATAGTTCTGTTTTTCTTTATTTCTTTCTGTTAGCAATGTTGAAATAAGCATAAGAAATAAAAATTCGCATACAAACTTTAGTTCGTCGGAAATTGCCCGTAAAAAATCAAGATACAGTTGGAGTTTTAAAAAAAAAAAAGGTGTCCACCCTACAAAGCTAAACTAGATCAGTTGCCCTCAAAAAATACATTGATATTAATTGCGACTTCTGCAAGATAATAACAATTCCATTTTTTTCATTCATTTTTTTGCTATTGGCAACTGATGCATGATCTGGAGGTTAGACATGATAAAGTACTTTTAACTTTAAATTGCCCAAAGAAGTCATTTTGACAGTTTTTTTTTTAAAATTTCAATTAGAAAAACAATGATGCATATATATAATGACACAATTTCTTAGAATGTTTTGACTTATTTTACAACATATAATTTTTT
Organism: Parasteatoda lunata; assembly: GCA_949128135.1. Lineage (NCBI taxonomy): Eukaryota > Metazoa > Arthropoda > Arachnida > Araneae > Theridiidae > Parasteatoda > Parasteatoda lunata. The sequence continues at coordinate 90,189,024 of OX421977.1, forward strand.
TTATTGTTAATATTTACTAATAACTTGTTATGTAACTGTAAATATTATAAAAAATATTAAAAATTAATTTTAAACCAATTTCTTTGCACATTAGTTATTCTTTCACAATCCAGTCATTTTGACTACTTTTGGGCTATATAGGTATATACTAAGTTTCAGTCTTTCAAGTGCTAAGTAACGTCAGGTTGGACATGTGTCTACATATAATTCAATCTACATATAATTCTACAGATTAAATTAATTAGTTTTAATTAATATAATAAATAAATTTCTTTTTTAGTCTATAGTTAAATTTGTTATAGTTTATATGCTTTTTCGCTATGGAGAATAAAATAAAAAACTCTACACATGAACATCTTAAACTTAAAGTTACGCTTTAATTTAATTAAAATAATTTGACTAAAATAGACAAATATTTGAAATGTTTTTAAAATGTTATCAAACTTTCTTTGAAATATTGGTAATTTGCCGACTATTATTTCAAGATCTTTCAAGTTTACGTTCAAAACAAAAAAGTAATTAAAATGTTTAATAAATATAATAAAACTTCTTTATAAATTGGCAATTTGCCGACATTTATTTCACTTCGATAAAAAAAAACTTTAAAAATCAATTAATAATTTTCTATTTTTGATAAACGTAGGCAATTCAGGTCACCTTTTCAAGTAAAAATTAGATCATAGACGATTTTACTGTAATAATCCACCATCCACGAAATTTTCCATCTTCACAATTCCATAAATCACCAAAGGTTTTTTTAGAAGACTAGCAGAATGTAAATAGTAAAAAAAAAAAAAAAGAAGAAGAAAAACTGAGTTAAATTTCGTTATTCGGTTTCAATTAAAACCTATCCACGCCCTAAGTGATTTAAAGATATGCTAACAGGTCCTAAATAGTTGGGCGTGCCTGTTTTTATTTTCATAGGTAACCTGTTGATGAGAACAAAAATCAAGTAGCCATTTTATTCTAAAGAACAAAAGAGCTTCTTAACGCGTGGCTGAATACAATTATCTACCCACTATAAGAGATATTTGGGCGGCGAAGAAAACAAAAAACAAAACCGCTGTGGCCACAAATTGTGTTAACTTTCTCCCTCTTCCATTATTAAAAGAAGAAAAAAAGAACACCGGAAGAAGTTTTTGTTGTGTTCCATCTTCGGAATAATAGATTACACTCCCAGTTGCTAAATCATTCTGAAAAGCAGCATAAAATTTAAATTGTTTTCTTCGCACAACTGAAGCTGTAGAGATCGCAGTGAATCTCTTCACACGTGTTGCGATTGCACATGCGCGTCACGTATCTCTTTCCAATTATTTATTGTAATTTGATGTTATGTTCCCTTGCCGTAGCGAATGGAGTCAGCGGTTGAACGATTATTCGAAGATGCTTTTGACGTGGAACATCAGAAATACCTTTAAAATATTTATTATGTAAAATAATTAAAGAATGGTCATAATTTTTATTTATTATTTTAAGGGAACAAGAATTAATGCTAGCAAGGAGGGGAAGGGCACAGATCTTTTAAAAAGAGAAAAAAAGTTCTTAATGGTTGGTTATTTTAAAGGAAAAACTAAATATAAAAAATTTTTAAGATAATTTTATTTTGCCCTTTTTTTTTTTTTTTTTTTTTTTTTTTTTCTTTGGTCACTGGGTCGAAGTTTCGGGCATTGCGAAATCACCAAGCGCAAATGAAATCATCAACTATTATTTTATACGACTGCTTTTTAAAAAAAAAAATATATATATATAAAAATAGTTGAATATGCTTTCGTCGGTGATTTGGAAAAACATCTTTTGTTCATACTCAAGCATTTCGCCGTCGTTGGCGATTAAGTTACCAATGAAAAGTCACAAATAAATTCAATAGTTTTTTTTAAATATTATTTATTTAGGTGACGGTAATTTTTTAAAAGAAAATAATTAATAAATAAATAAAATCATTGCATTTACTTGCGCTGGAGAAATTTAAAAAAAAAAAAAAAAAACTTTTTTCTTAAGTACACATCGGTTAGTCGGACTCCCTGCCGGAAAAAAATGACACCGCCCTTTGATGGAAATAAAATTAAAAGTAATGAGAACCAATATAAGAAATTAGTAATCTGAATTTAATTGAAAATTTTTTTTAGCTACTTGCAATTTAATTGAAATAAAATGCCTAGTACATATTTAAAAATATTGTTAGTTATGCCATCCATTAAATAGTATCCATTAAATAGTATATAAATAGTAATATTATATAGTTATCCATTAAATAGTATATATTTCATTGTGGCGGCAAGGCTTTTATGAGGCTCTTAAAAACGTTTAGTTTAATCCCTATGTCTAAACAGTTCTGGTCAGCGTCAATTTAGGATTGAAATACAATTAAATGTATTATAACAAATATTTTTTTGTCCAGTGTACAGGAATAATTGTAATATTTTTTTAATTCTCATTTTCAACTAATGAAAGATTTCGTAACACTCTTTTTTTTAAAAGTCTGCCCAACCCAATAAGGTGCTTTTTCACATAGAATGAATGTTTCACATTAATGCCAAAAACAGCAGAAAAGCTACTGCAGGAAAAGGTCAGCTTTATAGTCTTCATCCTCCTCTTTCGTGGCTTAAAGCGGGAAAGAAAAAAAACCGCAAGAAACGGAACTGCAAGAAAAGGTTGGCTTTTAGCCCTTATCCTCTTATTATCTTAAAGTCAAAAACCGCAAGAAACGGAACTGCAAGAAAAGGTTGGCCTTTAGCCCTTATCCTCTTATTATCTTAAAGTCAAAAACCGCAAGAAACGGAACTGCAAGAAAAGGTTGGTCTTTAGCCCTTATCCTCTTATTATCCTAAAGTCAAAAACCGCAAGAAACGGAACGGCAAAAAAAAAAAAGGTTGGCCTTTACTCTTTATTCTCCTTTTTCTTGTCTTTAAGTCAAAAACCGCGGGAAACGGAACTGCGAGAAAAAGTTGGCCATTAGCCTTCATCCTCTTTTTTTTAATGTTAGGTTGGGGGAAAAAATGTCTAATTGTCCATGGGAAACCTCTCTAAGGGGGGAAATCATATGGGAGTTATAGCTTACCTGTAGAACTTTTCTCGATTCCGACTCAGATGTATTAAATGTTCAGTTACAATATGTACATGTTCACAACTAAAAGAAAAAAAACAATCCTATGAAAATTATTTAAACAAGTATTTATAATTATGTAAACAAAAGTATTACTATGATGAATATAATAACAATTATTTAAATTATTTCTTATCCCAAATTTAATCGCCTTTCAACGTTGTTGGGCCTATATTTAACCAAACTGTTGAAAAAGAGTACAAAAATCTTGGAAACTGCTAAAAAAATCAAGATTGATAAATGGATACAAAATTATCTTTTAACTTATAAAATATTAGTTATAAAGTTTAAAAAGGCGCCATATCACGGAAGAAACTTTTCCTCCCAAATTTTGATTTACCTCGACGGTCTGAGAAATGATGACCTGAGAATGATCTGAAGACATGACATCGTAATTGTAATTCTCTGCAGAATGGATAAAAAAATATATGAAAAACCTTGCAAAAAAAATCACTTAAAATTGCAATAACAAATCATTTTACGTTTATAAATAAAAATGAATCTTTTAGCGCGTCAAATTTCAACTCTACAATTGAAATCTGAAGACTGCAAAGAGGCAGGCGTTGTATTTTTTACAACAAATTTATGAGCTATTAATTCTTGAACTAGCAATCGAATCGTAAATTATTTTATTTCATGATTCATTTTGTACATTTCTTACACATCTTCGTAATTTTAAGTTTCTAACTCGTCGAATTTTTGAACAACAACACAAAATTTATCGTCAAGCCGAACATCCAAAGCATTGGCGTCACTTACGGTTTTTTAATATGGAGAGAATGTGACAGTTTTCTCCTCAAACAAAAAACTTCGATTTTCAATAACAATTTAACGAATTTTTTTAAAATCAAAAATGGAGTTATTTTTCTTATTTTAAAGATTTATTTCATAATTAAATAAGTCAGACAAAGACAATATCATTTCAAGTTTTTGTATTGATAGACAAAAGTAAAGTCCCTGGACAAATTATTCGACGCATTATAAGATTCTATGTAAAATCTTAATAATTATGTGATACTATACAACTTTATTGTTTTTACGCGGTTGATACCGGTTTACGTTCGTGTTTCAATTAATTGCATTAGACGATAGATAATAAAAACGCGACGATTGGCTAAATTAGACGGTATATTATTGGCTAAATTAGACGCACTGTTGTTTTAATAATTGCATGTTTTGCACGAGTTTATAGGCAATACTTTTATATCAAAACATACATGTAATGGGATTTTATTCGGAAGATTTTTATATACTTCCTATTTGTATTTATTTTTAACGTATTGCATTACGATGTTAAACCAAATGATACACTAACATAAAATGTTAACCGATTTCAGCTGCGTACAAACAATAAAGCTGTATAGTATCACCTGATAATTAAGATTTTATTTAGAATCTTATAGTGCGTCGAATAATTTGGATAGGAACTGCATAAATTAAACGAAATAGGAAGACGATTTTCAACATCTCGTATAGTAATATAGGAATTTGGAGTTTTTCTTCACTTTGATTCTAGGGGGGAATAGTTTAATTCTACGCGTAATTTTAAGTTTAACATTCAGAATCCTTTTAATGTAACAGTCATTGTTTTAAACTTTGTCCTACTTTGTTTATATTGATAATCACAATCACAAACCTGCAACCCGGAAGACTATAAATTTCTCCCAAAGCCGTCTCTCAGCCTCATTCTTAAGTAAAGATAACCACAAAGAACACCCAAAAGTGTTGAAACAAATGCAGATTTGTCACAGGAAGATGGATTTGTGTTTGCGAATGTGATGGATCATGATGGAACTGTTGGTTTAACTTTTTTTTTCTATCTAGAATACATATGAGAAACAATACGAACGCTTAATTTTTCAAATGTAATCTTCGTTGACTGAGATGGGAAAAAAATTTTGAATGTTGTTTATGTGAACTCACTTTTCCCACCATGTAGGTAATGAAAATTTAAAGGAAAGATGCTAATCTTAATGAATTGATCTTTCACGTACTGTTGGTTGCTAAGGCCACCCATGCTCTTTGCTGTCATTGGCTTTTGAATTTGACTTACGATGACGCCATACCACGGAAGAAAATTTTCGACGAAAATTCTTCCACGCTTTCCTGTTAAACTTTCAAGATTTTTCGATGGTTGAACTTTAAAATTCTTAAGAAATTTTGAATAAGAATCTTTGAATAATTATACCCATAAGGGGACTTATCATGTTTAGATAAATATGGGTTCAGCGAACATTGTAATCTGGCAATAACTTTCATTTCTTTATTTTTTTAAGCTTTTTCCCCTTTAAGTTTCACGTCGTATTCAGTTTTATCACCATTCAATTTCATGACCTTTAATAAGAAATGTCATTTTTGTTTAGGACTGTACAGCAGCTTTTGACTTTTGTGACCATCAACTTATAAACTTTAATTCATTTGTATTTTTAAGTCTTTTATGAACTTTAAGTCCTTTTATTTACTTATATTTTATTCTTTTAATTTTCATTTTTGGAATTCGTTTTTTTTTTTTTTTCAAATTGAAAGTATGATAAATTAAAAATGTTATACAACTTTACAATCATATTTAACAGACAAATGGAAATCACATAAAAATTACGCAAAGCATAACATAAGAGATCTTAACTCTTTTTACTAAACCTAGCAAAAATCATAATTTTTTTCAATAAATAAATAAAATCGTATTTGTTTTATTTAAATCAATTTTTTTTTTATTTGAATCTGAATATTTTAAAATTTTTTCGTATATCCCAATCAAAGGTCCGATAACATATTTTGACTAAGCTCAGTACTATTTAAAAACAAGATTGTAGCTTCAAATACTTCATATAACAATAATGGATAAAATAATTATATAATTATAACAAGCTGATCACTGATTTAATCTCGATAATGCCGAAATTCTAACCATCCCTGCCACATCAGCTCATTTTGATACCCGGGAATCTTGTTTTGTTCATATGAATGCCGATTCTCTTGTTAACGATATTAGTTTTATCCATGTTCTCCGATATTAGTTCCCTCCTTATATCTCCGTGGAACGCGTAAATGCATTTTGCTCTGATTTGCCATTCTTGGCTATCGCGGTTTTTCTAGTTTTGTTTTCCACTTTTATCGAAGTTTTCTCGTTGCAACTTTACATTTCTGTTTTATATCACTTTGTTTTTCTTCATTCAGTTGATGCCTGTCTTAAGAATGGGGGGTTTATTTTCTTAAGATTTTAAGATATCTTTTGAAGCCAATGAAGATTTTACCATCAAGTATAATGGATCTTTCTTGATCACTATTTTGATCAGAATCTTATGCTGAACCTTATGCAAACATCTGTTATTATTATTATAACAGGGTTCATGCGGTTCTTAAGACATTAAAAAAACTGTTGCAACTCTATTGAAATAAAGAAGTTTTTTTTATTTTCAAATTAAAATCTCAAACCTTAAGATTTGTTACCAGATATTCGAAGTTATATATTGAAATTGATTATTTAATACTGTGGTAAATATAACCTTAATTAAAAACATTTATCTGCGTAGTGTTGCTGCCACTATTACAGTTTCTTAAGGACCTTAAGAATTCTGTTTAAAAGGAGACTATCGTATCAGATGTATATTTATATGTATAATGGTAAAAATCGATATATAAGCTTGTAATAAAAGAAATAAAACAAATAACTTAGAATAGAAATATTTGGTAACCGTAACTGTTGAACATGTTGAGCGACATTTTATGTTGAATTTACGAAAATCCATTTCAGAATGTATAAAAATATCAGGATGCTATTTGCAAATTATCTTTATCTAAAGAAAGTCACGTAACTCGCATAATTGGGAGAATGGAACGATATTTTAAAAAATGAATCGTACAATATTTTTAGATATGCATTTTTCAATCTTTTTAAAGTGTCACGAACCATTCACTAATTCCTTCAATTATAAAAAAAAGAAATATCGCCATAAAGAAATTAAAGAAATAACGAAAAAAAGAAAAAAGAAAAAAAAGAAATAGATATAAATCCTTATGAATGTGCATTAGAATTTTTACCAGATATTTAATAATTTTTACGGGATCTTTTTCGTGAGTTGTCCAATAACCCAGCAGCATATAATTAAAATTATAAAAATTTGGTTTTAGTATAAAATCTTCGTATTTAAAGAAGTTAAAAACAACTTAAATACAAATAATGCCGTATAAAAAGTTCATGTGTTCAAATACTACTAAAATCTTGGAAAATTAAATAATTTATAAATCGATTCAAATTTTATTTTTAAAAGAGATTAAAACGAAAGCAATCTTTACTTTTTGGGCAATAATCAACTAAAATCAAATCTGTTGCCTAGAAACTATTAAAAAAAAAAGCTTTTCCCACCCGAGCTAACACAAAAACGAAGAATAGCTTCAGTTTTTATTTCATTCTTTTTTATTCTCTCAGCATGGTTGCTTAGCAACGGAGTATTTCTCTCTTGTCGATTACGCGGCTAGAGTATGGTTAGATTAAATTTCTAATTCCACTATGGCGATAATTCTTGGCATCTTTTTGGGACGACGCCAAATTTATAAAAATTCTTATCGCCTTAAATTTTTATAAAAATTATTCAAAATTTGTCTGTTCCCCTCTATTGAGAGTCAGGAATCCAAATATATAAAAAAAAATATATGTTTGCTCAGAGAAAGTGCGTTTTTGTGCCCTATTTCGCAACTTAATTAATAGTTAGTACTAATTAATTAGCATGTTTGAAGTCACCCCCAGAAATTATTAAGATTGTACATGAAAATCCGATCAGAAGAACAAAAGTTATTTTGGGTGAGATTTTTTTTATTTTTTATTTATTTATTTATTTATTTATTTTTTACTCACTGTACGTATCTATTAAGTACATACTACTGTAAATTGTTCGATTAACTATGGTTGGGTAGTTTTGTGACTAACTATATATTGCAATGAATTCCAAATTCATAAAGCTGTAATACGTTCTACGAAGTTCTGCAATTGTAAAAATAATTTTTATTCTTTATATATATATATATATATATATATATATATATATATATATATATATATATATATATATATATATTGGGGGTTTTTGATACTTATCGTAATTTTTATTTGTATTATCGAGTACAAATTAACGTAAGTTGTTTAACTATAGTTTTGATGACTTTTGTGATATGAAACTATACATTCAAACTTATCTTTAATTCATAAAGCTTTAATACGTTCTGCGAAATTCTGCGATTGTTAAAATAATTTTTATTTTTCATATCTTTCGGTTAAAATACTTACAATCATTCGTTACGATCGTATGGTCGATTATTGTAAAATGTTTTATCAACTAGGACTTGATGATTATCGCCTCATTAAATTACACATTCGAACTTACCTCAAACTCGCAATTCTGTAATAAGTTCTTCCGCAAAATTTCGCATTAAAAAATAATTCCATAACCCCAAATTTTTGAGGTCATAATCATAAATTTTAAAGATTTAGCAGTAAAACGAATAGTAAATTTATTGATGGCCCCTATATATCACACTTGGATTGAAAGTTCATTCGCTAACTATTATAAATTAGATAACAAAACGGATTTAATTACGGGATTTATCTAAACAACAACGCATTAGTTTTGACAGGCGTATTAAACAATTCGCACTTCTTGAACTTCAAAAAGTAAGTCACGACTAGCAATAGTCGGCAATCTCAGTGCCATTTATTTCAAAAGCCTTTTTTACATTGAAAGAAATTCGATGACTCTCAAGGAACTCATTTCTTGGAAATCTTAAATCATTTTGCCTTGACCATTGAACTTTTACGAACAATGTACGATTCCATCAAAATAAACCCTCTCTTCCGAAATAACTCGTCATCACTGTTATAGCGGTTGACAACTTCAGAGAGAAAGTTGTGTATTAAAAACCAGACGTAAGCTGCAATCAATTTAATTTTTTACCCATAATTCACCAGCGGATTATGGTTATGTTCCGACACAAAACCTACGACTGGGTCATATATATTATGTAAGGTGGTATGAAAATGGCGTCCTCTCAACTACCTTAACAGGAGTGGCCTAAAAGTTTCTTTTGACGATAACCAAAGGTTAAAAAAAATTCTGAAAAGAATCTTTTGCTTACTATAAACCAGCTGAATACTAAAATCTAAGAATTTCTTTAAGTCAAAAGTTCATGCAATACTTGAATAGGAATAGAATTAATCTGAATTATGCTTTTTCTTTTCTTTTTTTATTTGAAATATCCATGAAACAGAGTGGTAGGAAAAACTCAATTTTTATTTGTTATTAACTACAACTCTTTATTACAAGTGTTATTAACTACTACTGCAACTAATTTTTTTAATGTAGGAATTAAAAAACTGTTTTCGAAATGTAGTGGGCTCTTAACTATTTTTAGAAGACGGAATTTGAGGGAAGATTTAATTTATACTCTTGCTCAAAATTAAAGTTGAAGTATGAGAGAAGAAGAAAAAAAACGTTTGGAATAATAATTGGCGTCGTTAAACATTAGAAGTTATTGAGAAATATCTAATTCTTCTTATATGAGCCAATTCATTATTCTAAACCAGAGGTCGCCAAAGTGGTCTATATAGACCCCCAGGGGTCTATTTAGTAAAAGTGGGGGTCGATCTTAGCCAGGGGGTCGATCCGAATCGGAAGTGTCGATTGGGGGTCGAAGAAAAAACAGTTCTTAATACGCAAATCACACATACCTAATTGAGTATGTAAAATTTGAGAATTTTTTATAATTGACTTAATATCAGTTTCTTTAAAGAACATATTTTAATCTTTAACATTAACATTTTAAGGGGAAAAAATCAATTTTTCACTAAAAAACCAAATAAAGGAGGTTTTTTTGTAATATTTTTCGAACTTTCAATTTTTTGTTTCGTTTATTCAAGTAAATTATAAGGCTACAACAATTTTAAACACTTTTAGACTAAGAAATTATTTTACAGAAAAAGAACTGTACGGAATTCGACAGCTTTATAACAGTTTCACGCAGACAACGCCCTTTTATATGCCTTTTTCTGGAGCTCTAATTGGAAGCAAAAATATATTTCGGCAATTTTTTGAATTATAATAAACAATCTAATAATTATTTAAAAAATATCTTAGATTATCGGTATTATATTTGTTCTACTATATAAAATCTAAAAAAAAAGTAGTTTGAAATTTTATTTTGTTCATTCATATTCAAACATTCATCAATAATTGATTTTGTAAATTAAAGAAATTTCAATGATAAATAATTGTTTCTCTTAGATCTAAATAAGTGCAAATAAGTGCAAATTTGAAAAATTATTTTTTGGAAGTGAGCCATGTTTGGAAGATTTTACCTTTAAGGCAGAAAAAACACCGGTGTTTCATGTTGTATTATACAACCATAAATTACTAAAATGTTAATTATAATATTTTTCACTTATTTTGACCTAAATTATTACAAAATAATAAAAAATTTATGAAAATATATTTAATAAAAATTTTGCGTCAAAGGGATAGTAAATTTATTAAAGAAATTATGACGAAAAAAGTATGAACAATATGTTTAATAAAAATTTTACGTCAAAAGGATGATAAATTTATTAAAGAAATTATGATTAAGTTTAATGTAATCTCTCTTCGTCTCTTATTTTTTTTTTTTTTTTTTGCTTAAAATATTTCTAATCTATTCACGTTTGAAAACCAATTATTTCTCGAAACATTATATACAAAAAAAAAAATTTAAAAAACACCCTCATTAAAATAATATTTATTACTTGTTTATAATCTTCAACGTATTTCTTCATTTGGTAGAAGAAAACACAGGTTTTCCAATCATCGAATAAAATCAAAGAAACTCCACGTGCTGACCCCCTTGGCCAGAAATGACCCCTTAGTGTCCTCAGGCCGGGTCACAATAATTCATCATTGATGCACTGTGAAGTCTACGAAAAAAAAAACTGGAATAAAATTTTTTTACCAATTTGCCGACCGTGGCATCGAATAAAAGCAAATGTTTATTCAAGGCGATCTTGGACATGAATGTCCGAAATGGCCCCGTTAAAAGGGGACCCGAGGGGGATTGGGGGAGGGGTCAAGGAAATGAACTGTGTGGAGAGGAAATGTCAATAAGTAAAATACGTGTTTTGCATGAAGGTTGAGATTTAATCAAATGAAAAAAGATTTTGCCAGATTCTTCCGAATATCTGAAGATCGATTTTAAAGCTGTTTGTGAAACTATTAAGTTTGAATAGTTAGATTAAGTATAATTATTGTTAAATCTCAATATTAACCATCTACGATCCTGTGTGTACTCTTAGCCACTATTGTTTTTTTACCGTTCCAATCGTTTGATTTCAGCCACCACAACAATGAATCATACTAATTTTGTTGTTGTCGTCGTCGGCCATTAAAGTCAGGGGTGCGATTGTTCTTGCTTTCCAGTGGCGCCATCTGTAGCCAACAATTCGACTTCTGCTACACTCATACGTCACAACCGTTTATAGGATGAAGCAATTCATACATCCATTCATTCAACCACACATCGTAATTTTGACCTGAATCAGAGAACGATCAATTTCCAATTCAGTATCCTGACGTTATTTTTAATTACTCTATTTACAGAAGAATAAGGTATTTCACTCTGGAAGCACTGCAAGATAATAGCTCCTTTTTTAGCTAAGACATCAGCCATCGCATTTTCAGAAGCGCCATCTATCGCCAAGAATAACCCTGAATATTAAACCCAGATATTGAATTAAAAAAGTCTATCCAAAGACAAATTATATATATATCCTTTAAGTTAGCGGTAAAATGTTGTTTGTTGGTTATGGTGGTCGCAGGGTTAAGAACTCAAAAAGTTTAAGATCTTAAATATCGAAATCTAGGCAAATGAGGTCTTGCTTTCTGTGTAAATGCTATCTTGACGAATCGAATGAAACTAAATCTGAAACGTTGGGACAAATAGTTTAGTGTTTATAACTGTTTAAGGAATAAAAAGTAAAATGTTTGAGTTGTCATATCAGATATAGCCTTATGGGTCAAGTGAAGCATTGTTTCCGGTAGAATTTTTCTCGTAGAAACGAATGAAATCAAACAGGATTCAATAACGCTAATCGTGCAAAAGTTATAAGGGTTTTTATGAACATGAAATACTATTTTTGCTAGTTATTTATTTATACACATAAGCGTATAAATTAATATATATACGGTCTCGATATAACATCAGAATGCTCTTTATTTATGGCGTGTAAACTATCTTCTTTTTTAATGTCAGGCGCTTGGAACTATTGTCCCTTGGCCACAGAAAGTGCCAAAACTGCTAACTCTCTTTTCGTTACCCAGTGGGCACCTGTGGCGAAGTCACGGCGGTGGAGCAGCGTCGCCTACGTCACACTACCACAACCCGTTTATAGGGCGGGTCACATTCACACACAAAGAAGAAAGGACATAGATCACAGATAGAGAGAAAGAAACATCCATGTCCTGCCCGGAATTCGAACCCTGAACCTTTCTGATGCAAGGACAGTTTCCTGCCCCCTCAAAGGCCGGTCGGCGTGTAAACTATCATAAACCTTAGTGTTACAAATCGAACAGCATAGGAAAAAGAAAGAAAAAAAACATTTGGCCTGTTTTTTTAAAGAAAACAGCTAGAACGATATCGGTTTCTTCCACAAAACGAGTTTTTAGCCCTTTAAATTATTTTGAATAAGACGAAGTAGGTAGGTATTTTATTTATGCCGAAAATAGAGCTGCACAATGGGCAATTGGCGACGGTCTGGGATACATCCCTGAGGATGTTCCGAAGATATGCCATCGCAATTTTGATCCGGGCTGGCATCCATGATTTGGCAGCCCGACGACCTGTTCGAGAAGTCGAGCACTTTACGGTAGAACAGTTTAACGAGGACCTATACCGCGCACCCTCGGTCCCTACGCAGGCTGATCAAAGTGGTCACACAACCGCTTACAAAACAAAGCGTATTGATATTTGAATTAGCAAGGTCGAGTGAATACGGAGGTTGCAGGGTTTGTTAAGTGAATTAAATATGTTTTTTTAATTGACCAAATGTGAATCAAACAGGATAATTTTTTTTCTGTTGCAAGATATTTTTTAAAAGATCACTGATTTCAAATCTGCAATCGTTTTCTCTCTCCAAGCTACAGTTTTTTTTTTTTTAAGAAATTGTATTTTTAGTTTATTTTTTGTCGAAATGAACAAGTTTATAAACGTTATATATAACGAACTTCTAGTGAGGATTAAGGAACATCACCAGGAATAAAAATATGCTTAAGAACCCATGCCCAAAAATATCGTCGAACGCCCTAAGTACAAAATTAGAGCGACATCGGTCGAATGGTTCCTGAGAAATAATTTTTAAGTAGCTGACTTTTTTGAAATTCAATTTCGACCGATTTTGCTCAAATTATGTACTTTTCTACATAAAATTACATTTTTTAAAGTTGTAAAAAGTAGGCAAAAAATTTTGTACCTTGCAATTCAAAATTTTGTCGACTATTGTTTTTTAAAACAATAAAAAATAATAAATATCTAATTAAAAAATTTTTTTGCTTTCAATTATCTTTGGATAAAAGAATTTTAAAATTATGTGCAAAAATTTTTCAATTCGCATTAAATTTCTCAATATATGGCGAAATACGCAAAAAGTTAAATTAACTTAGGACTGGATCTTATTTCCCAGATTGCGGCTACCCCCTATATTTTGGGAGTCAGAAATCCGAATCCGTTGAAAAAAGGGTATGTTTATTTAGAGAAAATACGTTTTTATGTCTAGTTTCGCAACTAAAAATATCGTTTGCACTGATTACTTAGCATATTTGAGGTCACCCCTTCGAACCATTAAGAATAAGTCTTAGAACGTGAAGATCCAATCCAAAGTTATTCAGGGTGGTACGTTTTTTTGTTTTGATTTTCCGCACTGCACATTAATTTAAATAACATTTGTCAAGCAAAACTATGCTGAGTCACATTATTGCGGTGGCTATGTCTGAGCTTGACGAGCAGCAGCGAGCAGAGGTCTCCCAGTTATCATTATTTCTTTTTATTGAAGTGAATAGCATCAAAACTTAAGAGCAAATAATAACCACCCATTTTGAACCAACTAAATGCAAAATAATGAAAAGTTTTTTTTAACAGTCGATGCTGTGGCAACATGCGAATTGCAAACGATTATGAAATTAACGCATTCACCAAGAGGAATAATACGATAATGTCAAAGGTCATTTCGGAAGGTCGAATGAAATAAGAAGTTTGCAAAAAAATAAATAAATAGAAAAAATCGACGATTAAAAATCCTGGCTAACTCTCACGATCTTTATCACGATGGTGTCGGTCAGAACGGGGGCAAACGGCCAGTGGAAGTGGTCAAGCTACTAATCGATCTTCAACTGTGGCCTCCAGATAATCGTTTGCATTCACGCTTCCTTCTTCATTTCCGGGCAATAAAAATTATTCTTTTTCATCATCCTCCCATATAAAGATGTGGTTCTGTTCTAAACCATAGAACGTGAGGGTCTTGTCCCGTTTAAAGAAGTTTATAAATTACAGAATTTACATAACCCCTTGACCGTACATTTTTTTCTCTGAAACTTTTTGCACAACTTTAAAGGGTAAGACAAAGATACCACGACTCTAAACAGTGGTCGTGCAAGGGGTGGGGGGCAATGGCCGCAAGCATTCATTCTAATCAAAGGGTGCATTCATTCGTCTGCTAAGAATACTAAAACTTAAAATCCAATTCAGTCTAACCACGCTATAATGAACCTAGGATATTGTGAAGTGAATTGTATATTGTAGCGAATTGTATTGTATATTGAGCGGGTATTGTAGCGAATGTTTTCAGTAGTTTTATTTGAACTGCTGTTTAACTAATATTATTTCATAGGCTTTGAGTGAACAGCTGAGAAATTAGAAGAGCGTTTAACCTTTTGACACAAATAGGACATCGTTTTATTTATATATTTTATATATTTTAATATATATTATATATTTTTTATATATTTTTTTGTGATGCTTTAATTACAAGCCAAAATATATTTTAGTTTTTTTAATCCAAAAAAAAACAGTCTAATAGTTACTAAAAA
Source organism: Parasteatoda lunata (assembly GCA_949128135.1). Taxonomy (NCBI): domain Eukaryota; kingdom Metazoa; phylum Arthropoda; class Arachnida; order Araneae; family Theridiidae; genus Parasteatoda; species Parasteatoda lunata. Next base: position 90,204,222 of record OX421977.1, read on the forward strand.
CAATTTAATAGATTAATTGAGTTATATTTGTACGAAAATATGAAATCCCCAAAAAGTAGTTTGAAAATATTATTTTTTTATTCATATTAAAAAATTTATCAATAATTTATTTCTTAAATTAAGGATTTTTCTATGATGAATAAATGTTTCGCTTAGATCTAAATAATTGCAAATAAGTGCTAATTGAAAAAGTATTGTTTGGAAAGCCGTGTTAGGAAAATTTTATCTTTAATGTAGAAAAAAGACACCGGTGTTTTATGCAGTATTTCATAACCATAAATCATTAAAATGCTAATTATAATATTTTTCACTGATTTTGACCTGAACTGATACAAAATAATGAAATATGAAAAAAATGTTTCATAAAATTTATAGTCATTTCAACTTTCGTCAAAAAGGATGACAGCTAAATAGATTATCCCTTTTCGTCTATAAAATTCGATGCGGGGAGACATCGTTATATGGAGAATATTTTGAATGTTATATAACGTTTCGATTAAAATTTTCGTTATAAGAAGAAATTCGCTGTAAAGAAACTTCATTGTATAGAGAGAATGTGTTTAACTGTGGTTCCCTATAACGAGGTAAAACTGCGGAATCAAATTTTTGAACAGAAAAATAATCGGCTCAAGTAAAATATTTGATGAAGAATTAAATAAAACTTTTAAAGAAACTTAAAAGTGAAGTTTTAATGCAGTAAATTTTAAATATTCTTTACATATGTAAGAAAATTTAAGACTATTTTGCTTGGAATAAATAATTTTTTTTACCTTAAAATAATTTCAAATAAATTAAATTAAAATATGTATTTAGATTTTATTAAATATATAACTTTACAATGATTTTTTTAAAATTGAATTTCATTACCGTCGTTGAACAGCCGACCCAACTTTGAGTTTCCGACTAACAATTAACTCCGTAACCTTATAATTTTGAACCTAAACCAAAAAAGACAAGGGAACTCCTGGATAAATTATCGGGAGAAATTTACCTTAATGGAGGATTTTTTTTTTATGGAACTAACCCGCATTTGCGTCACGTAGAGAGGAAAACCACGAAAACCTCCTACGGTTAGCCTGACGGTAATAGGATTCTAACCCATGATTCTATCACTAAGGATATTTTTCGTTAGCACTGGTCGTTTCGAGCCGGATGCGGAAATCGTATTTATCAGCCATCGCTGGGATTCGATCCCGGGTCACCTCATTGGGAGGCGAGTGCTCTATCCCCTTAGCACCACCAAGATTATTTAATCGAATTTGCTTTTTTGTCCCTTCCAGTTGAGTACATAACTCTTTTTCTTAGGGGCAAGTAATCTAAAAGATTGCTCAGGTATTGTCTAATCTCTTTAATATGACGAATAAAATATGCTTTTAAAACGTTCAGCAATCAATAAATACACCAGAAACAAGGAAAATATACTTTAATATACAATAAAATACATTTCGAAAAAAAGTGCTCCAAAAGCATTCACATCTTTAGCTTATTTAAATATTGTAAAAATCTTAAAAATCGAGAGACGGTAGTTTAACCCAGCCATTGGCAAAAGGAAGTCAGTAATTTTTCTCAGAATGTACTGAGTCGATTTTTTAAAACTTCTTTTCCATTTATGGCAGACATTTACAAAGTTTTTTCCCCCAGAAGTTTGAAGTCGTTGCTTTTTTACTTACTTTTTAAGCGATTTTTTTTCTTTCTAATTTTCAATGAAAATTGATCAAAACAAGCGAAACCAAAACATAACATAAACACGAAATTTCTTGAAAATCGTTTTATCTTTGTTAAGCCTAAAGAGAACAATCAAAATCTTTCCCATTTACAATCTAAAAAATATTGCTTAGATAGCTTCAAATCAATAAATCCTTTACAAATAATTTAGATAGCTTTAATTATTATTAATCACTTTTGATTTGAGATAGAACACGCCATAAACGATCATAAAAATAAATCAGAAATCGAATTGTTCTATTTCATATGATAAAAGCATGAAAGATTTATAGCTTGTTGTTGGGGATTACTGTATGCTGTTTAAGTAATTGTGCAATTGGCTAATTATTCATAACTTTAGGATTATATAATTTGCTTGAAAGGATAATTGAAAGAACGACCTTCTGAACATTAGTTGAATGTAAATCCTTAAGATTAAGTTGATGATTGATGGAAAGAAGTTATAGCCTTTCCAGTTTTTAATTTCAGGAAATCGTCTCCATTAGGGTTAACAATTTCCTGAGGATTTTCCCTTCGAAATTGCGAGAGTTATAATATTATATCAAGGTTAAAATATTATATAAAAAGAAAGTTGAAATATTATATAAAAGCCGGTGCATATTACTCCACAATACACATGCACATTGTGTACTGTGTGAAAAGTGCACATTGACTTACGCCAATGTGCTCAAAAGCTTCTGTCAAGCTCAGAAGTTTCTGTCATTCCAACAACTAATTTGTCGATTGCATTTTATTTATTTGTTGATTGTAGTTAGAAAAAAAAAAAGAGAAAAAGAAACATAATTTTTGATTGAGTTTTAAATCGGGTTTCTCATCGTAATACTCTAAGGCTCGATAGTCGGTGCATAAAGCTAACCTGCAGATTCAAAGGGTAATCCGTTAAAGTGCGAAGTCAAGTATTTTCCGCAATTAATCATATTAATGTGCACATTGACGTAAAAGCTCTAAAATTTCTGACATTTTGACAGCTAATTTGTTGATTGTTTTTATTCTCTGAATACCAAAAAGTAAATCAATGACATATTAATGGTAATGAAATTTCACACCGTACGATCCTTAGTTTTTTAAGTGTAACTGATTGTATTGCGTTGATTGTAGTTTTTAAATAACGAAAAACAAATAAATAACATTATGTTAGTTTAATATAAACGTGCGTACGAGTGGCTGTTTTTTTTTTTTTTTTTTTTTTTTTAAATATCCTATTTTCATTTTAACGAGTGTCTAGTTGTTAAAGTGCAGATAGCATAGATATTTTTAGAAAGAAGCATTTTTTGGCACTTAAACGCAACACCTAAGGTAATCTGCACATTGACTAAATAATCTGCTGACTTAAAATAGTTTCAGTGGTGGACGGATCATGGGTTAGAGTCCCTATAGGCTAACCGTAAGAGGTTTTCGTGGTTTTTCTCTTCATGTAACTCAAATGCGGGTAAATTTCATCAAAAAATCCTCCGCGAAGGCAAATTTCACCCAATACTTGATCGAGGAAGTCCCTTATCTTCTGGGATTTGATTCAAAATAAATAAATAAAATTGTCAAAATTAAGTTAGGAATCAAATGAAGATTATCTATACCTACAAGAAAGTTATAAAATGTATCGCCAATTGCTCTCAATCTTTATGAAATTGAAATTAACTAATTAAATCTACATTGCGAAAAATATAAAAATATGCACTCCAAAAAACTTTTATTCCTAATGATCGGATTTTTACGTACTAGGACTCAAACTTAATGTTGTACGATTGTAACCTAAATATGTTCTAATAATTGGTAAAAAACGACATTTTAAGCTAATGAATCAGGCTCAAAAATGTTCTTTCTTTCTCTGAAGAAGCCTACCTTTTTACGATGGATTTGGTTGCCTGCAAATAGGGGGGACGGTAGCCGTCATTTGGATAATATAGTCTTAATAGTTCGGTCAGGAAAGCGGTCGAAAGTTCGGACCCCTAAATATTTATCATACCCTTTTTTTCTCACTGTACATTTGAAGACCTGTCATTCATTGTCGTAGGAATCGTCATTTGAAGAAAAAAAAAATCGTTATAAAACACTTTTTACCTTGTCATCAATGTACCGATTTCGAAATTTAAACCGCTATACGATATGTTACATGACCTTTATCTTGCTGCTAGAACAATATGCTAACCCTAACGCATTATGGTGTGAGGCTTGCAACAAGAACAAAAAAGTAAAAAAAAAAAAAAAAGGAGTCCAAATCGGGACAGCCGAGAAAAAAAAAAGTTCGAAAACACCATTCATTGATATGTATTTGTTACATCGTAAATGATAACGATATTGCCGGGTTAGATATTCCCATGTGTTTCATTGGTTGCGTGAGAACTGTGTATACCAGAACACAAAAATGACCCGTTGTTGAAAACAAAAGTAACGCACTGTAAGTGGTCATTTCGCATAGAATTGCACTGTAAAATTATAGCTCAGGGGATAGAGCGTTCGCCTTCCAATGAGGTGAACTGGGTTCGAATCCCAGCGATCGCTGATCGATACGAATTCCGCATCCGGTGCTGACGTAAAATACCCTCAGTGGTAGACGGATCATGGGTTAGAGTCCCTTTGTCGTCAGGCTAACTGTTGATGGCTTTCGTAGTTTTCCTCTCCATGTAACGCAAATGCGGGTTAGTTCCATCAAAAAAATCTCCACGAAGGCAAAATTTCTCTCAATACTTGATCCAGGAATTCCCTAGTCTTCTGGATTGGATTCAAAATTACAAGGCTACCGAGTTGAACATTAGTAGCCATAAACCCAAAAAAATTGGGTCGGCTGCTGTACGACGATTATAAAGTAAAACATAAAAATAACGCATAAAGATACGAGACATCCATGAAAGACATTTTATTAAAAAAAATGAAGCATCAATTCAGCATGTTACATACATTCAACACACAGAATCAAAGAATTGAATTATTAATTTAGTTTAAAAGCACCACTTTGTACTTATTAACAACACACTCTTTTTTTTCAATTCTGCTTTTTCCAAAAAAAAAAAGCATTAAAATTCAGAAAAATATCTTGAAATACAGTGCTTGAAATCTAATTTACATTAAATTGCATAAAAATACATTTTTTTAACAATATCTAGATTAGTGTTTTCTTATTTATTCAAATTTAATAATCGAGGAATTTCATACCTATAAAGCATGGAAGTTCAACTTTAAGAGAAATTCTTAAGAGTTGAAAAAAAATATATTTAAATGTATAATTATGAAACAAAACTTTCGTAAATCTTTTTAGTAAGTAACCATATATCACAAAATTGACAGCTGATTTGAAAAATCAATGAAAGTAAAACAGAAGATAGAAATGAAAGGTTCGGCTCCGTTCTGTTAATTGACCAAAAAATTTATTCTCACAAAATGGTTAAGAAGTTCGTCAAAAGATGACGCTACAAACTAGAAAAAACTAAAAGATATTGTTTGCTGCTGCATGTCAGATCATTCCAAATAAAATATTTGCACAGATATTACAGAATCAGTCAATTTTGTGTTCACGCTGCACCATAAAGTTGAGTTGCTGTTAATAATAGTTATTTTCACAACATTGTTTTTTCTGTTTGCAGCGCCATCCATTGATGAACAAAGTTACTATTTTTGAAACTTAGTGTGTGTAATTTTTCCGGTTACCTAAATACCATTAATGTGGAACAGAACTAACTGTACTCTTCTATCTCGTCCATTTTTTAAAATTGATTTTTCAAGTCGTCATCAATACAATTTATTAAAAAAAAATGAGAATTAGTAGTAATAAAACTGTTTTGAAATAACATATTTTTAGAAATAATTGCACGAAACTTGTAATAACAGCTTTCCTGAACATGTAGTTGCTTCAAAACATATACATTTAAGATCTAATATCCCATTTTAATAAAAAAATATTTTTAACAACATTTTGATTTTCTTTTTTACCTTAGGAACACAACATCTGTACACAATTATATATACAAATAAATTATACAACCAAATAAACAACACTTGCATAATACATTCAGATTAACAAATTAAAAAAATAAATTAAAAAAAAGTGGAATGATAGTGAAATTTTCAATGTCATCTGCAACTTATTCAACAGCTTTCCGCAGGGAATTATATGTTTAATTTATTGACTTAGTGAAATAACATGCTGAGTAACATGTTCTAAACTTTAATTTTGCTTAAGAACATAAGTTACATTTTGCAAACTCTAATTTCGTTTTAGAACATGTTATGATCAAGTATTAATATAGTACATTATCTAATTTATCATGACCAATTTCACATTCAGGCAAAATAGTCTGCATTACTATGCATTTTTAAAGGTGGTTTTCTGAGAGTAATTTAACATGTTTTTCAACGAAACTTTTCAAATAATTTCCAGAAGAAATTGCACAACATGTTTATAGAATTGCTCTAATTTTGATATGTAATGAATCACAACTATCATCTAACAAAAAATTCAAAATTTTGAATGGATTTTGAATTTATTTAATCAAGTTCTGAGGTTGTTGTTTTTTTTTTAATTTATGTCATAATACCATAAAAATAGTTACTAACCAGGGTCTGTCCAGACATTTTGTGAAAGGTTCTGTTTTTGTAAAATTGTGAAAAAATTATTCATAATTTGTGAATATAAAATAAGCGTTAAGTCACATCCTTTCAACCAGGGTCCTGCTTTTGTGAATTTGTGCAAATAGTGTCCTGTTATTGCAAAAATGACCAAAAACATTTTCAAGAAGTTTTTAAATTGTAAATAGATACATGATTCTGCTCAACAATTGCTGCTACTACATTAGAGATGCCACATACAAATATTTGGTATTTAAATTATATTATTTAAATTTATAATATTTTATTTAAAAAATTGCCAGAAATTGATTTTTATTTACATAATTAATTAATTTATGAATAAATATAAATTGATTAATTATTTATTTACAAAGAAATATGATTCAAAATTAATAAGAATGCGCACACGATGTTTGTAAAAGTAGAAATATTTTATTAGAATACTACATTTGGAATTTAAACTTAGGGAAACTTAGTTTGTCTCGACCCCCCCCCAGGGAAGGGTTTATTCGATTAACAAAATAATAATGAAGATAAACGAATTTGTGAAGGGTCCGATTGAAAGATAAATTATTTTGTTAAGGGTCCGTTTTTTATGACAGATATTTTGTGAAGGGTCCGTTAACGGGCCCAATTTTCTTTTTAATAGACCCATGCTAACTATAAAAGCAAATTTAGAGTTAACAATAAATAAAATTTTTTTAAATGACTTTAAATCATTTTAAAGAATAAATTTTGAATATATTTCTATTATTCTGGTGGGAATTTCTTACATAAGCACAGGATGGCTTTCGTGATTTGCTTATTTTTGCTGATAAGATGATTTGATGCCAAAAACACGCTTAAAAAATATTTGAGCTTAAAAAATATTTGAACCGTCGTCACTAATAAAAAAAAGAAATTCTAGACTAAATGATTAAAAAAATATTTTTGCAATTAATTAAATAATTTTTGAAATTAAGATCTTTTTCAACAAAACTCACTAACAAATAATTTTGTAAAGTTATTTGAGTTATAATATATGTTTGCAAGTTAAAAAAAAAAAAATTCCAATTTATCTATCACAAAGTCATAGGACTGATGATGAAATAATACACTTTTTGGGGGAATTATTATTACTAAATTAAGACAAATGCCATTTAAATGTCTTTATAAACAATAAACAATTTTAAGTAGTTTTAGATACACATGCATTCGATTCATAACAAAAATGAAAGACAAACATTTCATTTTACAATTGTAGCTAGATAACTTCTGTTAAAAGCTATTAGCAGATTCGTGACAACATAATACAGGGTGTTTAAAATGTATGGTAATGGTCAAATCTCATAAAATGTTCATTTGATAAAAAAAAAACTACAAATATATACATGAATCAAAAGATATACTCAATACCAAACTCTAAATCACAATTTCAAAATATTGAATGGAACCCCATTTTTATAACGTATTTGGATTACCCATGAAAAACAGTCCAAAATGCAACACCTGCCTCCTAAGGATGAGCTTGGATGGCAGAGTTTGGTACATTGAATGCATCATATAAAAATTATTTCGTTTGTGTATTTTTAGATTTTTAACCCCATGCATATTTTTTGAGATATTCCGCAATTTCCTTACATTTTGGACATCCTATAGTAGGGACCTGGAAAGGGAGCGCTCTGGAGTTTTCCTTCGAGCTAAGGCTGCAACTCTAAATTTTCCCCATGATGCTCCAGCAATTTCATTGTATCCTACAGACATTCAAGAGGATAACAGTATTGTAACGGTATTACCCGTTTGCAAACTATTCTTGGCAGTAAAATAAATTTATAATGATTTCATATCAAATACAGGGTAGCCACTCAAATCTGGAAAACAAATTACCCCTTCCCTGTACATATTATACACAACATATTAAGAGGAAAAAACACAATCACTGTGCTCTTGTGTGTGAGCTATATTGGGCTAATGATATTATTTTCGAATTGCTGAAAAAAACTTAAGAGAAAAAAGGTACAAATAATGCTGTAGTAAATGAAATAGTTTAGTATAGCTGAAATATCAGCTTTAAATATACCATAGATAGGGCTTTGAGTTAATCACCATTTTTTGGAAGACGAAAGAAAAAAAAAATTCCCTGTATTTTCCCAGTTTGTAAAGAAAAACTCAAACTTCCTTGGTTTTCCCTGTGGAGTGGTAACTTTGAAATTTGAAGGAGGATTTATTTTTTTTTCTTAAGAATGAACTAATAACTCAACTGTGAATTAAATTAGTGTTTTCTGTGTTTGTTACCTCATTATTTTTTAATGTTCCTTTTCATGATACTAAATACTAAATTAAAATTTGAAACTTAAAAGCGCACATATATTTTTATATATACATAATTGACAGGGCCTTGGAGGAGCTGGAGCTTAGCTTATTATGTGGAAGAGGAGCTGGAGCATAAAAATTATTTTAGTCCCATAGTATTAACAGTATAGCCCAGCATGATAATACTTGCTAACATGGTTCATCAGTCATATCAGCCATAAGCAAAGGGTTAAAAAAAACTTGGTCAGAATAAAATAATTAAAAATAATGATGATTATTAAAATCAGTGGTTTTTAAAATAAGTTTCATAAACATTTTGAATCATACAGGCAAAGTTTACTAATTATTAGTAACAAAAATCTTATTCTAGTTTTATTAGTTTACAACATCCACTGTGGATGCTTTTGATTATGAATTAAATTGTAAAAAACTTCTAAATGTAGTAGAAAAGCAATTTCTCTCATAACATAAAAAATTAGAAAGCATTTGGAAATGCTATAAGATCCTCATAAAATTTGTGACTTATTTTATGGAAAAAATTCCTTGAATCAAAGTTGATAATTATTGTTAAATATAAAATTTGAATTTTATGTGATTTTTAATATATTTCGCAACTACAAAATGCTTTATTTCTAGAAAAATCTGGCAAAATTTGTGACTACATTTTTATGAAAAAAAATTCCTTGAATCAAAGTTGATAATTATTGTTAAATATAAAATTTGCATTGTATTATTTTTAAGTATATTTCGCAACGACAAATAGTTTTATTTCTAGAGAAATCTGGCAAAATTTCAAGTTATTTCAGATATGTTTAAAAACCACTGATGTTGAGTATAATCCCAACATTTTTTTTTTTCCAGCTTGAATAGTATAAAGAACAATATTAATTTCACAACTTCCTTCAGCATTTTATAATTTATAAGTTTTTTTTTGTTTTTTTTTTCAACTTGATAAGCAATTCCAGAATATCAATAAGAAATTATGTTTACAGAGAATACTATCAAACTATAACAATTGGTGACCTTAAAAAGGAATTGAAATTTTATGTTAAACAAACATATAGTGTTGATAATTTCATTTGATAATTTGAATTTCATAGATCTCATCATTTCTGGTGAAGTAAGAAGGTAATTATAAGTATAATAATCTCAATTCCTAAAATAAAAACTGTTGGAGAAAAAAAGTACTTCGCTGTCATGTAGCACCTAAATTAGTAAACTAAAAAATTCAAAATATAAAATGTACAAAAGATAGAAATAAACAATGAGTAAAAAATATAAATAGGTAAATAATAAAAATTATGTTTTTAATTAACAGTGACAAAAATGCAATCTATAAAAACTATTTTTAAAAAATAAAGACTAAAATATTGATAGTTTTTAAGACATAATTTATCTTAACTTATGTTTTCAATTAAAACTTAAAAAATAAATAAAGGCTTACAAAAATTACATTTTACTCATATTTTCAATGCATGCCAGAAATTTTTTTCAAACCAAAGCAATCTGATTACTTTCAGACAAAAGTATTAAATATTCTAAATATCAATAAAAAAAATATTAAAAAATTAGAGTTTAAATCTTTTACTGCACTATATTCATGGCGAATTTTTTTTCAAAAAATAAAAGTTATAAGACTTTCATTTCAATAAAAAACTCAAATACAGAATTGTTTTAATTACATTATCTTTCAGTTTTCTAGGATGTTTAATTAAACTTAAAACAATCAACCCTTTTTTCAAAGCAGTAATTTATAAAAGTCAATCAAGAGAACCAACATAAAAACTGATGACAAATAAAAAAATAAAAAATAATAATAATAATAGATATCACAACTTGTAATCATGTATTTTGTAATCAAGTTCAACTCAAGTTCTTTTGTCGTCAGGTTCATGAGTAACTTTAAAATTAATGTTTAGATCCATGCTATTTCGCAAAAAATTTTAAAATAAAAACAGAACTTGTTTTTAAGTACACAAATTATGTACAGTAAAATTGCAAAAAAATTTAACATACAACCTAAGTATTTGATACAATTTATATTGCCTTTAGCAAAACCTTTATGCATTCATTAGTAATTGCATAAACATTTATGTTCTTTGTGAAATTATAACAGCCTAAACTAGACATCTAGACTGTTATAATACTTAATTGCATTCATAACAAAATTGCATAAAACATTAATTTTTATAAAAAAATTATAACAATCTAAATTATTTACATTCAGACTGCTATAATACCTTATTTGAAATTTCATAAACATTTATATTCTTTTCAGACTTATAACAGTCTAAGATATTTACATTTTTATAACAATAATAAAATGCAGTACAACATTCATTAACAGGAAGTGAGATTCTGAATTCCAAGACTCAAAAAAGTTGATACTTGCATTAGGAAGACCAATATCAAGAAAATATAATTTGATAAATGAACACAGTAAGAATTCAGAGATTGAGATGGTAAGTGAATTTAAAACTTGTCATCATATTTTATAGAAAGTGTATAATTTATTTGCAGGCAAAATAATCCTAGTAATATTTCACATTGATCATATTATTTAAAAAAAAAATTTCCTCAAACAGTTGTATGGGGGATAAATTACCAATTTAAACAGGGTGCGTGACCAGATTTTTCAACAAAAAATCATAATTAGGATCTGTGCAGTAATAAAAATTATTTTTTCCATCGTTTAAAATTCTTAATTTATTAACATAAAATCAATAAAATTCAAAACCTTTTACATAATTATGATAAAATAACTAGTTTACGATAAATATTGCTGAAAAAATTGCGAAAATCATGAATTTTTTGTAATTTAAAACGACAATCAATATAGCAAAGAAAAAATATCTTTTTAAAAAAGTTAGAAAATTATGCACTTTTTACAATCCCCAACTAAAAAAGCACCTTTTAAAACCGCTATGCACCCTGTTTAATAATAATTTTGAATTAAGTGATTAAGTATAAAGTGTTTCACTCATTTTTATTCTTATAAATGTATCCCTTACCAATTAATCAATTTTAAAAATCAAATATTTTATTCTATTTGTCATACATAAATGCAGTCAAAAGTAGATAATTCTCAATTTTGCATAGTTTAAATTTCTCAGTCTCTGGGATTCTGGATGAAATTGTAAATAATTTTAATTTTATATTAGATAAATCAAATTTTTAGCAAAAATTTCTTTTACAGTAACAAATAGAAATTGATGATATTTTAAATATTGCATGAGATTCCACAAAATAATAAAATGCTCTCAAACTTCTCCTTTAATTCTTACTGAATTCATCCGAGATAGTTTAAAATTTCAATATGAATAACATGCAAAATTTTCTTTTTTTAAAAAAACCAAATGAGAAATATCACCCGTGCAAACATTCTAATGAGAAATGATTGTCCATCCATATCTTCTTTTTTTATCTACAAAGAGAATCACAATAATTTAAAAAGACTTCCTTTTTAACCACAAATCATTTGCCATTCACTTCAAAACGTTGTGGGCTTAAGCATTTATTACACTCCCTCTCTGGAGACGTGCTCGCGGAGCAGTGATTGGAAGAGTTTTCCGCCTCTTTGGAAGTCCAATCGCAGTTCCTTCCGCATTGTCTGTGCTCACTAGAAGGGGCGGAGAAGCTTCCCCTGGAAGCCCCTAAAGTCTGTTGGCAATTATTTTGATTGAAGTGAATGTATGGGGTGTGGTTCACCGCTTGTGGAATGTCGGATGAACTCTGTGTTGAGCAGAAGTGTTGATGCCAGGCAAGTGACGCATCGTCGATGGGGCCGCTCCAGGACTGTCGGCCGCCTGTGTCCTGGTTGACGTTGACTATGGTGCGAAAGTCGAATGAGGCGGAGCGTTTGTGGCGGCAGAGATTGGGTGAGGTGCAGCTCTGGTCGCAAATTTTGTCTGGGACGTAGCAGGTTAGTTTATTTCTTTCTATATTGGCATGTTCACCACAGATAAGTTTCTAAGAAGAAAAATTACAGCATTACAAGATGCACGATTTCTTTAAGCAATACAAATTCAGGGTGCATAGCCAAATCTTTCAACAAAAAATAAGCACCTTTTAAGCACTATATACATTTACAAAATGCAAAATAATTTTCTAAGACTCTACATGATCATGATAAAATAACTAGTTTCTAAAAAAAAACTTTTTTTTATTTTATTATATTAGCTATTATAAAATGATCAAGAAATTTTTAGGTTCGATATCAGAGGGTGGGAAATGAAGTCTGAAATTCAGAATATCTTGCAAAATGCAGCAGAGTTGCACATAAGAGTCCAATAATTTCACCGAAACCAAGCTTAGTAGACACACATAAGGACTCACAAGTATTTCATCAGGCATGTGAAACGATTAGTGCTTTCATATGATAGGTTGAAATGGATTGTGGTTGCATGAATTGTGAAAATGTTGAATAGAACAATGCGAAAAGCACGCTATTGCATCCCTGATTTCATAACCAATTGCCATCCACATTGAAACTAAAGAAAGAACGGGAGTTTTTCTCTCTCAAGGATTCCGAAGGACAAAAGGAGCTATTTAATAGCTCCTAAATTATAAATTATTAAATAGGAGTAAATATATAAATATACTTCATCCTTTCAAATATTTCGAAAATAAATGATAAATTTAAAAAGCATTTACGCAAATTTTCTTTTTTGGAGAAGGTAGAAAAAAGAACGCGGTCCAGATAATCCTGTAAATCGGCGTTCTATTGCATTTTAAAATTTTGATAGCAAGTAACAAACTTTCTCTAACTCTTCGCAAAATTTGAAAAATTTCCTGATTTTTCCAATTAATAAAGTACCGAGCCGCGATGGCTCAGGGGATAGAGCGTTCGCCTTCCAATGAGGCGAACCGGGTTCGAATCCCAGTCGATACGAATTCCGCATCCGGCTTGCACTGACCACAGTGCTGACCTGAAATATCCTCGGTGGTAGACGGATCATGGGTTAGAGTCCCCTTGCCGTCAGGCTAACCGTGGGAGGTTCTCGTGGTCTTCCTCTCCATGTAACGCAAATGCAGGTTAGCTCCATCAAAAAGTCCTCCACGAAGGCAAATTTCTCCCAATACTCGATCCAGGAGTTCCCTTGTCTTCTGGATTGGGTTCAAAATTACAAGGCTACGGAGTTGAACATTAGTAGCCGTAAACCCATTAAGTTGGGTCGGCTGTTCAACGACGGTTATGAAATAAAAAATTAATAAAGTACCGGGCCGGGATAGCCTGGTCGGTAGTACGCTGGGCCCATGTCCAAGAGGTCGTGGGTTCGATCCTCGCCGGCCGAAGACTCCCCGTGTAGTAAATGGTTACTGATGCACGTTAAATCTGTCGAGTCTCAAAGTCCTCCATGTTCCCATAACAAATCAATACCTCTGGGGGAACTGATCCAGGAGTTTCCTTGTCTTCTGGATTGGTTCAAAATTACAAGGCTACAGAGTTGAACATTAGTAGTCGTAAACCCATGAAATTGGGTCGGCTGTTCAACGACGGTTATAAAATTAATAAAGTACCGAGCCGCGATGGCTCAGGGGATAGAGCGTTCGCCTTCCAATGAGGCGAACCGGGTTCGAATCCCAGTCGATACGAATTCCGCATCCGGCTTGCACTGACCACAGTGCTGACCTGAAATATCCTCAGTGGTAGACGGATCATGGGTTAGAGTCCCATTGCCGTCACGCTAACCGTGGGAGGTTCTCGTGGTCTTCCTCTCCATGTAATGCAAATGCGGGTTAGCTCCATCAAAAAGTCCTCCACGAAGGCAAATTTCTCCCAATACTCGATCCAGGAGTTCCCTTGTCTTCTGGATTGGGTTCAAAATTACAAGGCTACGGAGTTGAACATTAGTAGCCGTAAACCCATTAAGTTGGGTCGGCTGTTCAACGACGGTTATAAAATTAATAAAGTACCCCTGGTTAGTGGAATTTAATTAGATGGAATAATTGAAAAGGAATAAATGAAATGGAATAATTGCAATAAACAGCTAAGGCAAAGTTCAATTTAAGGCAAACAAATTTGTAGAGGACTGAAACAGTTATCTCTACATCAAAGTTATTTAAAAAAAAAAAAAAAAAAAAAAAAAACTCCTTACCTGCATTTGAAGAAGATCCTCTCTCTTTTTGTCTAATTCCTTCTCCTGTTTAGCTTTTTCCTGTTCCCATTGTAGTCTTTCTTGACTTAGTTTCTCCTGGATGTTCCTAAGCTCTTCCAACTGTTGATCTGGCCTATAGCGTCTTCTTCCAAACTCTCTGTTTAATCACCATTGTTAAATATTAGTATTATTTAAACATTTAAATAAAATAACAAATTTCCTCAACTGCCATGGAGATTAAGGTTCTATTATTTTAAACTCAAATTTTTTTATTCTCTAATGACCACCGAATGAATGCTTGTCATTTAGGTATCAGTAGGGCAGATTTGTTGGACACTTTTTCAGGGGCACCCTATTAGGTGGCCAACATTGATCCCACAGTGAGAGAGAATTGGAGAGAATGAAAGAACACCCATGCCTTAACCAGAATTTGAACCTATGACCTTTCTGATGTGAGGTCAGCTCTCTGACCACTACACAGTCAGGTTGGCAAAAAAACTTAAGAATATAATATGAATTAATTTATAATAAATACCCTAAATTATCTTTATTTGAAAAAATTTGTTCTAAATTACCAAATAAAGGCATTTTGGGGTAAAAATTAAATTTTTAAATAAAAATACATAAATATATTAACAAAGAAGAAAACTGCTTAAAATTAGCTGTTAAAGAGGGTGGTGTACTAAATAATTTAAGATTTGATTACATAATGTTATATTATTACATAATGTTATAATATTGCATAATATAAACAGTCTCTTAAAAATAAGAGGATTATGAAACCAGGTTATTAGTACAAGGCAAAAGTTTAAATCATTGCTCAATTTTTGACATGAAATCATATAGTTATGCAGTTTTTTAAATGTAATAATTTAATGTTAAATGTTGGCAGAATAGTCTAAAGTTTTAATTTCGTTGTTTAAAAATCTTTAATGACAAAAATGGATAGTTCTGATATTTTAATTATAATGTAAAAAGATAAAACCATAAAATTTACATTTTGTGAAACATGCTATTTTTTTTACATTTGTAGAAAGTAAAAAAGAAACTTACTTTCGATAAATTGAAAGATGATGATGTAGTAAGCTCTGAAAATAAATAAATATTCAGTGAAAAGCAAATGAAAAAAAATCACTATTAATGAATTTATCAAATTAAGTTTGGCGACTATATTCTAGGGGTGTAACCTAGCTGGCCTCCTTATGGTGCACCCTTGGTAACCCTAAATCTGCTACAGCTTTCCCCCCGAGATCTTCGATTTGTACAAGGCTAATGCAAGCCACATGTTCTGTTTGTGTAACTGGCCAGGATAAGACTGCTTTGTATTTAGATAAATGCCTTGCACTATTTATTACTTTTACTCAAGTAGAGAAATATTGGAGAAATTGTGGTCTAATGGCTTAGCAGCCAAATAACTGGCATATGATAATAAGTTAATAATTTGCATAGTACTCTGCTAACAGTTTAAAATGAAAATTTAAGTCAATAATTCAATCTCTTAATTAAAAAAAAAAATCATTCAGAAAAAATTAATTCTTCGAATTCCTGAAAATAATATTTCTATTTTAAAAATAGAAACATAATGCAATAAAATAAAACAGAAATAATTACCGTAACTGATGCAAGAAGCTGATTCAATTCAGCTAGTTCTTCTAAACGATTAAAACCGCAAGGTGAGGATGAATAATTCAAATTACTTCCACTCGATGAGCTTTCCTAAAAATACAAGCAACATTCAGTTAAAAACATAGAAAATAGACAGCATTTATTAAATGAAAAATAATTTTTATTAGGATTTTATGCCAGAGGCATATCAAAGTTTGGAATCTGAAAATGATATTCATAAGAAAGTAGCATTTTTAAAAAATAAATTTATTGGTTTACAATGAAAAATAAATTTAATTACTTAGCTCCTAATATTACAATAAAAAATTAGCAGCAGCTAGAAAATAGTGTATCTCAAAATATGAACGACAATCAAGTAAAGAAATACAAAACGAGATAAAACTTCAAAATTTGTGACCTTCTGGTAAAGCAAAAATTTATTTTTAGAAAATTTGTGAACATATGGTATTGCTAACGGCGAAAAACTGTAAAATAACATTTTCAAAATAACCACCATTGAAGGAAACAGAGATTGATTTTTAACAAATACACAGGCAAATATATCAGCTGACATGGTCTGATACATAGCATATGATACATATACAAATGTTTCTTTCAATTTATATCATTTCACTAGCATAACAAGTCTTAATTAACAATATTTTTAAGCAAGATAAACACATCATATATCTGGTTTGCACCTAAATCAATCAGCAAGTATAGAATGTTAACAGACAATTCATGATTTATCTGAAGTTTAACACATTATATTATCACATAGTCAGAAATCACTACTTACAGGAGTTTTAGCAAGTGGAACAAATTTCAGGTTAGATGCTCCCTCTGGCTTTGCCTTCAAAATAATTAATTTTATTAATATTGAATTTTCATATTAAACACAGAATTTCATTAAATAATAACTTAAAATCGCAGTATAGAGAATAATTGGTAATTTGAACCTTTAACATCTATTTTAAATTGTAGTAATAATTGTTTGTAGACATTGCAGTAAATTCACTTAGTTACAATGAGAATGTAACCAAAAAAGCAATTTTGCCTTAGGAAATATGTTTCCAAAATAAGGGATTTGGCCCCAAATTTAAAAATATATATATATTAATGAGAAATGTTTTCAAACTAAATATATATTCAAATTTATAAAAGCCAAAAAATATGTACTATACATGCAAAGTAATTTGACAAACTGGAAAAAAAAAAAAAAAAAAAAAAAAACAGAGCTTTTTACAGGAATAATTTTTTTAAATAACAGACTTTTGTTCACATTTCCTTATATACATCATAGCTGCCAACTGTTCCAATCAAATCATATTTATTCCAAAAATACAATTTTAGGTCAAAATATTCTGATTTTTCAGTATTCTAGCACCTCCTCACACCCTATTCTGGTTCTCTTTCAACCCCAGGGCAGGTTTTAAAACTGGAATGGATTTTTTGGCGTGTGTCGCAGAATTCCGCATAAAGACTATTGATTCGCGGACTACACCAAATCAAAAACTTATTATCAGACATTTTGAAGCTGTTGCTAAATCCTGCAAACGAGACATTTATGTACATATTCTTATCCAATTTGATTCCTCTGGTTTGGCGGATATTCGCCATTTTGAATATTTGGAATTACACTGGAATCAGCTAAATATTGTGATTCTTATTCCCATGATTTTAATATCAAACATCGATTTTCGTATATATCTGATTTATAAGTTAAGTTTTACGATTCATATTCAAGCAATTAAGAAATCGAAGATCGCGATTCCTATTCATGCAATTTAAAAATCCAATATCGCAATTTATATTTTCGCGTTTTTAAAATACAATCTTGCGTTTTATATTTTTGCGATTTTTATTTTCGCATTTTTAAAATCTAACATAGCGCTATTGAATTTCAATATCGTGATTTGTATTTACACATTTTTAAAGCCCAACATTGCAATTTGTAGTTTCCCGTTGTTAAAATCCAACATCGAGATTTATCTTTTCGCATTTTTTAAATCCATATTGGATTCTTGTAAGAAGTAAGTTTTTTCTTAAATTAGTTATTATAAAGGGGTGATATACTTTATCAGTAAGTAATTTAATTTATAATGCTAGTTAAAAAAAATTACGTTAATTATGAAACATGTATGGTATATAAATTGATTTTTTGCACATAAAATTTTCACTTTTTGGGTTATCATTTTTATATGTTTTGTCACATGATTGGCTTATCATGTTTTATGTTCCTATTTTTGTATTTAACAAGTTGGCAGCTATGTAATATAGATAGATTCTTAATGGATAAATTATAGCCTGCTTATTACATTAAAAAAGAATCATTTAAATACACAAATAAAAAATTTACCAACTTGAGTCTAGAAAAATTTGCGCTTAAAAATTAAAATTTGCAACCATAACGCATAATTAGTATAAATTTTACTAGTAAAAAGTGATCCATGATTTCTATCTTTATGATAATTTTTTGAATTAATTTTTAATAATCTAAAAATTTAATATCACATCACAAAATGAATAATTTCATCTAGAATCATCGCACAATATTATTACAAGTTAATAGTATAGTAATTGATTACCTTCATATGTAGACTAGAATCAGAATAAGAAAGTTCTCTTTCTCCACTGCAATCACCATCAACTTCTTTCAACTGCATTAGTTTTTTCTTTAGGATGCTCACTACAAAAAAAATATTATAATATTTAAATGTATCAATAAAGACATGCTTCCTAAATTCACAAAATACCTGATAATTTTTTTTTATTATTTGTTAGAAAGAAAAAAAAAGGACCTCTATAACTTTTGGTCTAGTGATTGAATCGTATTCCCACAGGCTGCGTAGTCAAATCTTTTAACAAAAAATAAGTACCTTTTAAGCATATTTTAAACAATCAAAAAATATTTTCAAGCACTTTTTACATCAACAAAATAATTTTCAAAGACTTTACATGAACATGATAAAAAAAACTATTTTCTGACAAAGAATCATTTTCTTGATTATATTAGCCACCATTAGAAGATCGAGAGATTTTTTGGTTCGATTTCAGAGGGTGGAAAATGAAGCCTTATATTATGAATATCTTGCAAAATTCAGCAGAGTTGCACCTGAGAGTGCAAAAATCTCACCTTTATACTCAACGGACATGCAGACTCGCAAGTGTAAACATATAAAATGATTGGTGCTTTCATATGAAACCAATCGACTGTAAGTCGAGATGGATTGTGAATGAATGAATTCTGAAACCTTTAATAGGCATTTAAAAACCAAAGTAAAAAGCACCTTTAAGAATTTTTTTTAAAAAATTAAAAAATCACCTTTAGGCACTTTTAGAAAACGCTATGCATCCTGCTACATCTTCTAACCATTAAAATTGTATCAAAAGCAGTTAAAGTATTCTGCAGTTTTTTTCACACAGTTCTTACAATTTTCACTTCAGAAAGAAAAAGCGGCAGTATACCTTTGTCAGTTACTTCTCTCCCAGAATTGTCAAAACCTCCAAACGTCTCGGCTCTCTTTGGAAGAACGGGCGACATACTGGCTGAAGTTGTACACTCCAATGAATTATTGTAGGGATTTGTATCGAAATACAATAACCTGCTGGCAATATGGCAAGCTGCAAATGACAAATCAAAGATATAACATTAAGCTTAATGAATTTTTATACAATCATTATTTCTTCTTATTAAGGGGCCATTCAAACATTAGGTAAGCAGCTAACGCCACAGAAGGGTTTGTAGGGTTGTCATTAAAATCTGGAAAAAAAAAACTCCCTGTATATATTATACACACTATATTAAGAGGAAGAATATCACTTAAGCTCATGTATGAGCTGTACTGGGGTAACTATACTAGTTATAATTGCTTAAAAAAGCTTGAGAAAAAAAAAAAAAAGAAGAAAAAAAAAAACAGCTGAACATACTTAAAATAAATATTGCTATAGTAAATGAAATAGTTAAAAAAAAAGAAAAAAAAAAAAAGATAAGAAACAAAATTTTCTGTATTTTCCCAGTTTTTAAAAGAAAAACTCACAATTCCCTCCTTTTTTCCTGTTATTTTAGGTGATTTTTCAAGTCCTTGTATTTTCCAGGTTCTCCTTGTGAAGTGGCAACTCTGGTTTGGTATTTGCTTATTTTTGCTGAAAAGGGGAATTTGTTTTTGAAACAAATTTACACTTGGAAAAATATAAATATTTTGGAAAGAAATTTTTTCTGGGAGTTTCAGAACTTAAAAGCTTTAGCCTCAGATGGAGAACACAAAAGATTCCTAAACAAAATTCGATTTAAATTTTATAAAAAGGAATTGAAATATGAATGTTGCTTTTTACAAAGTTGCATCACTTATTTGAATTTAATCCTAAAATTAGATTACTACTGCTAAAGCAAAAATCAGGGGCTACTTTCTTACCTAAGCATGTGAAGAGTTTTGTGATTTGCTTATTTTTTACTTATTTGCTTATCTACAAGAAGGCAGGAGGATCACAAAATTGCCAAAAAACAAGCTCATACAATATTTGAACTATGCTTAATAAAGAACTAAGTTTTTTTTCCCTACCTTGATTAAGATTAGATTGTAGCAACAGTTCTGTTTCCTCCTCTTCTTTGCTTAGAAACTGATGAAAATCCACCTAAATCACAACGATTAAGTATTTTTGTAGCATAAGTTTAATAAAAGAAACTATAAAAAAAAAAGATAGTTAATAACTTACGTGGGAAAATTTATGCTTATCAAAGCCTAGTAATTCCTGAAAAGAAAATCAAGAACTTAATAACTGAGATCACTACAGTGTGATTTAAAAATTGACATGGTTATTTGAAAAGTATTGCATAATAAGAAAAGTTCAAATATCATATGAAACATTAAATTATAAATAATTTATAAACCGATTCAAATTTTATTTTTAAAGGAAACTAAAGCAATCTTTGCTTTCTGGCAGAAACCAACTAAAAAAAATCTGCTGCCTAAAACCTTCAAGATATTTTTATATTTAAAACAATGGCCTCTTTAACCCGAGCTAACACAAAAACAATCAATGATTTGCTTATTTCTATTTCTTCCCTTTTTTATTAGCTCAGCTTGGTTGCTTAGCAACAGTGAAAGACTATGTATTTCTCTCTGGCCGTCATGCAATCAGACTATGGTTTCAGTAAATTTTTTCTTGCTATAGCGATAGAAAATTGCCTCTTTTTGGGACGATGCCAAATATATAAAGCTTCCTAGCACCCCAATGATTGATCCGATAGTTTTGAAGTTTCTTCTACCCCCCCCCCTCAATTTTAAGGGTCAGGAATCCAAATATGTGAAATGGATTCCTGACCCTGATGTGCATGTCAGGGTGATATATATTTTATTTTTATTTTGAGTACTGTACAATAAATGGTCTGATGAGTATAGATTGATCGAGGTTTTAATGTACTTGTAAATCAGCTTTTATAAATCGTTAAGTAAAATTTAAAATTTTACTTTGTGGATAGGAATTATAAATTATATTAATACTTATTATGCATTTGGTAATTAAATTACATAATGCCATTTGTAACATAAATTGCAATGTTCAAAGCATGGCTTGCATAAGCTTAACTGTGTGTGATTCATAGAGTAAGTAAATATAACCATCTTGAAAAAACACAAATGTGATTTATAATTCACTAAGAATTTGTTATCGGCAGAATAATCCAGGATGTGTAGCCAAATTTTTCAACAAAAAATAACCACCTTTTAAGTACTTTTTAAGAACTCTTTTTCTTGATTATGATAGCCACTATAAAATGTTCAAGAGATTTTTCGGTTCAAAAATGAAGCCTGAAATCGAGAATAAATATCTTGTAAAATGCAGCAGAGTTGCATATGAGAGTGCTAGAATCTCAACGAACCCAGCTCAGTGTAATTACATGCGGACCCGCAAGTATTTCTTCAAAAATGAAAAATAATTGCCGCTTTCATACGCTGCGGACCGACGGTACGCCGAAATGCATTGTGTTTGAATGAATTGTGAAAATACTGAATAGAACAATGTGAAAACCACGCTTTTACATACAAAGTGGGAAAAATCAACATGGTAAAGAAAAAAAATCTCATTTTCGAAAAGGAAAAATTAAGCACTCATTAAAAACACTATGCACCATATAATCATAAAGAATTTCCATGAATAGTACTACTGATTAAAATTTATGCCCATATAAAGAAACTAAAAAGTAATATATTACCAAAGCACCAAACATGGCTTTAATTTTTTCTTCACAAAGAGTAACAATCTCTACATCTCTCTCTTGCATCGTGCCTAGAATGGAAAAAAATATATATTAATTTAAAAAATTGCACATTATAACTTCTTTTGAAACACAGAAAAAATTATCTATATGTCATTGTACAAAACACACGCAGGCAACCCACTAACAGTCCCCATTCACTCTTTTGATTTTCAAGTTGCTGTAGCTATAGTTCTAAAAATGATGTATAGGTGCAGTAAACTGGCTATAATCTACACTCATGTGCTATAAAAAAATCTAAGGGACAAAAAATTTACTTTATTATATATGTGACATTTTTGTAAGATAAGCTTGATATACTACAAAATTTTTTTTTTCAAAAATAACTTTTGTTTCATCAGTTTTTTGAAATTTAATTTTAGCGTTGATAGCATTAGTAATAGAAAGAAAATAGTTAGAATAATAGAGAAAGAATCAATCACGTTTATCCATTTATCGAAATCTATTGTTTTATGTCTTTTTTTTCAATTGCACGACAGTACAAGATATGACCAGTTACAGAGCTACCTAACAGAGATGGCTTTGTTATCTCGAAGGATAAAGTGTAAGACTAAGTTTTAAATAATCGCTCGTTTGTTTGCAATTTCCTTCACTGTGATTATAAGACAAAATGATTGAGAAAGAAAAAAAGTGCACAAAAAATAGTTAATTATCGCATGACTCTTGTGTGGCAAAAAAACAGAATACCTTGAATAACTTTTGATTTTATGATGGGATCTTCACATTTTAGGACACATTCTTAATGGTTTCAGAGGGTGACTTCAAATATGCTAATTATTTAGTGCAGACAATATTTTAAGCTACGAAATCAGACACTAAAATGTACTTTCGCTGAAGAAACATACTTTTTTTTTTCTTCGATGGATTTGGATTTCTGACTCCCTAAAAGTCACGATGTGGGAAATATGTTCCCCACAGTTTGTTCCGGAGAGTGGTCTAAAGTTTTGATCTCCTTCTGTTAATTTTACTTTTTGTGTATTTTGACAAGTCTCCTTGTCAAAATTTTCAAACGAATTATAAATTACTTGACCACAGTTATAAAATTCGTTTATCAAAAAATAATTTAATGCAAAAAATACATATTAATAAATATTTATAAATTTTTATTATTTTATTTAATAATAGACGAAAATTTTTTAAACTGTAAGATATAAAAAAATTTTCGTCATTTTAAAGAATCTAATTTTACATAGCAAAATACAAAATTTTAACGAAATCGGTAGAATAATTCCTGAGAAATTGAGTTTTAAATACACGAGTTTCTTATAATTGGATCTCTTAGGAACTATTCAACCAATTTTGCTTAAATTTTGTATTTCGCCAAGTAGAATAAGATACTTAAAAATGACGTAAAAAATTATATAGTTAACAATTTAAAATTTTTTCGTCTATTATTAAATAAAATAATAAAAAATAATAAGTACTTACTGAATTTTTTTTTGTGTGCATGGAATTATTTTTATATAAACGAATTTTAAAATTGTGGGCAAATAGTTTTTAATTTGCTTAAAAATTTCAGGAGATATGGCAAAATAAGCAAAGGTAAAATTATTATCAGGGGGTCAAAACTTAAGACCATATTTCCCAGATTGCAGCTACCCACTATAAATAAGGGGTCTGAAATCTGAATCCCTCAACAACAACAACAAAAATGTTTATTCAGGGAAAATATGGTTTTCTGATGTAACTTAAAACATAATCTGCATTAATTAATTAGCATATTTGAAGTCACCCTCTAGAACCATGAAAAATTGAGGTCTAAAAAATTATTAGATCAAAAATAATTCAGGATGAACCATTTTTTCCCTTCCTGATTACTGAATTTTTACTGCATTCCAAATGGATGGAGATTTTAGAGGGAACTTTGCAATTAGTACAGAGTATATACAGAATACATAGCACTAATATAGAGTAGATGAATAAATATTTTTACCACATAAATCAGCAATTTTGCAGGTTTTGTCATCATCTACAATAATATCACTATCCGTTCTACCTCTCACAATGCTGTGTTCTCTTGCTTCTACAAAATAATTAAAACATGAATTAGAGTAAGTTTTAAGCACTATTACTTTGTTATATCATATTAATTACATATTAGAGCAATAAATAAAAAAATTTAAAGCATGCATCAAAATTAAGGGTTGAACACTTATTTATAATAAGTACAAAAATTTGAAAAATAAATTACATGTATAGAGGCTTTTGGTATGAATTTTTATGCTTTGAGGGTATTACATAAATATTTTGTACTATCTATTATTCCTATAGAAAAGAACAAATTGATAAAATACTAGTTTTAGTTGCTGGAAAAATATGGAATAGCTCAACATAAAACAAATAATGCTATTATAAATTAAATAATTTAATATAGCTGGACTATCATTTGTATATACCCCATAGATTACAATTTAAAAGGTCGTCATTTTTTTAGAAAAAAAAATTCCCTGTTTTTTCCCAGTTACTAAGGAAAAATTCAAAATTCCCTGCTATTTTAGATGATTTTTAGAAGTTTTCCCTCTGAAGTGGCAATCTTGCAATAGAAGTTCACACAAAATGAATATATACAAAATAAACAACATATTCAAATATTTTTGGACACATTTTTATACTATAATTTTATCAATTACAAAGGTAATAAAAAATAAAACTATAAATGTTTTAAAAGAACCTTTTGTTTTTCTGTTGATAAGGTACTCTTATACCTTTTAACTCACTGACGGTTATGCACGTAAAAAGTCGTATTTTAACCTGCAGTCTTCTCTGCATAGCAAAACCGGTTTTCCCATGTTAATGGATAGGGGAACTGTGTGTAGGGGAGAAACATTCTCCCAATTTCGCCCATTTTCTTAACCGCCAGTGGGTTAAATAAAAATTTTTACCACATTCTCAATTTTTATTTAGCTCTTCATCACAAGGTTAAACAGAAAATTTCCAAAAAGCTTTAGCTGTAGCTGAACTTAAAACTAACACAAATTTTCACCAATTAACTTAAACAGTATATTTAAAATGACATTCTTTACAATAAAATTAAACAATCCTAGATATGTCTTTAATTTTTTTTTTGTAAAAAATAATTTTTTTATGTATAAACTATTCTCACCAAAACTGATATAAATAACACCATAGCCATTCTCCTACACAATCGACCTAAATTCTGCTAAAAAATTGCAGTTGAAAAAGAAAAGTTGCAGCGAAAAAAAGTGGCAAACATATTAGTCTTTTTTTGTATCGTATTGAAAAAAATATTATATACATTTCACTATTTGTATAATAAAGGATCTTGCGTAATAATACAAGTCTGATATCTTCTAATGTTAGAAATCTTTTAAGGTACTTAACAGCAGGGAAGGAAGTATTTATTTGTTCCAACATCTGTGGAGAAAATATATTTATGTACTTCGTTTCTATTTGCAATACTTATGACTACTTATTATAGGTATCAAACACTTTTAAAAATTTATTATACCATGCAGTGAGTAACTGTTTAATAACTGAAATGTAGTTTTATCACTTCTTCTAAAAATATATGAAGTTTTTAAATAAAAACATACAGTGATACCTTGAGATACGAGTTTAATTCATTCCGCAACCTTGCTCGTATGTCAATTTGCTCGTATCTCAAAGCAATTTTCCCCATTGAAAGTAATTGAAATGCCATTAATCCGTTCCAGCCCCAAAACTGCTACCCCCGATTGTTTTTGTTACATTTTTTTGAAAGAAAAATGATTTATAAATGACAAATATTATATAAAAACATAATAAAAGAGAATGCAAAGCAACAAAAAAAATTGGTTTTATAAAGTGTACATACATATTTGTATTTTGGTCACTGAAATGCAACTTACACACAACTTAAATGCTACAGTATGCTTAATTTTAATCCCTTCTTTTCTCTTCACTGGTCATTGCTTTTTTAGCTGGGTTAAAAAAAACTGTCCAAGGAGGTTTGTTTCTTCCTCCTTTTCTGAATGCTGCAGAAATGAGTTAGGCAAGTGTCCTTAAATAGCTACGATGCACGATCAGTTGCAACTTTTTCGGGGTGTTTCTTTTCCGCGAACTGTGAAATTCTCTCCTACATTCCCAAGAACTCTTTTATCTCAATCGTAGAGATAACCTCCTTCACCCCTGGCTCTTCCTCAAAACCAATTTCTTGCAGAACCCCAGAATGCTGCTGTGACTGTAACTCTTGTAATTTCTCGGTCGTCAGTTCCTGAGAGTGCTCCTCGACGAATTCGTTCACGTCTCTCTCACCCATCACCAGGTTCATGGATTTTCCAAGAGACACAATCTCCTCCACTTGCACTTCAGGTTCGAATATTCCGAAGCTACACACTCAGGCGACAGCACAATTTTCGGCTACAGACTCACTCAGGCCACAGCTTCTTTCATGCAGAGGTCAAGGTCCTCGTTGTAACACTCAGCCAGGCCTGATCAATAATTCTGAGGCATATCACGATATTAAAGTGTTCCTTCCAGTACTCTCGAAGGGTGAAGCTTGTGTTCTCTGCCACCTCAAAGCAGCGCCGGAACAGGTGCTTACTGTACAGCTTTTTAAAATTAGAAATCACATGCTGATCCATGAGCTGCAGGATAGGAGTGGTGTTAGGTGGTAGATAGAGAACCTTTATAAACTTGAACTCTTCGAGGATGTCATGCTTGAGGTTCCGTGGGTGAGCAGGAGCATTGTTGAGGACGAGATGGCCGTTCCTCGTATCTCAAAACAAAACTTCGCTCGCTCGACAGCTCGTATCTCAAATAACTCATATGTTAGGGCGCTCGTATCTCGAGGTACCACTGTATTTTGAAGGTGCATTGAATAAACGTACTATTATTTTGATTAATTTTTTAACACCAGTAACAATAAAAAAAAGTTTAAAAAAAAAAACAAGATTTTAATAATTAAATTGAAAAAATTAATTTTATGAACCCTTTTTGGTATAATGAATCAATACAAAACTATTGTAATGAGATTTGGAGTTACTTCTAACTAGTAGTAGTCTAACTAGCAATACTAGTCAATTTGTAATGAAAAATACTCTATAAAAATAATTAAAAGTTAATACAAAAATATAAATTTTTCTTAGGATTGCTTAGATATTTCTATAATCAGTAAAATCATTTTAATATTAAAAAAAATATTTTTTTCGAAAAGGATAACGATAAATAGAAAAATATTGTTTTTGTATTTATCTTCTAATAAAACATTCTATTTATCTTTCTTAATGCAAAAATTACTTCTTTTGGTAAATAATTTATTATTAAAATTGAAGCTGCTATTTTTAATAGATTTTTTTTAAAATTAATCAAATGTTTGCAAAGAAACTACTTTATTTATTAACAAAAATAAAATAACAATTAATTATTTTTCTTTTATTTATACTGGTTACTTTTTAAAAGTACTAACTTTATTTCGGTTACAGAAAAACCTAATCCATTATAAAAAACCCATCAACAAAATTTTTTTTTTTTTAAATAGTATACTGTCACACATATTTTTATGAGAGAATAAGCTAAAGTATAAAATGGTAATAAATAATAAATTTCAAATACGGACAAATTTTGCGGTAGGTATTGACAGTATAATATACAATTTTAGAAAGCAAGGAGAAATTTTGAATAGAGTACTTTTTAAAAGTTAAATCATTTTCTATCTTTATTTCAGTTACAAAAAAACCTAATTCATTATAAAAACCCCATCAACAAAAACATTTTTTTTAAATAGTATACTTTCACACATGATTTTATGAGAGAAAAAACTAAAGTATAAATAGGTAATAAATAATAAATTTTAAATACGGATAAATTTTGCGGTAGGTATTGACAGTATAATATACAAATTTTGAGTAGAGCACTGACAGCATAATATACAAATTTTAGAAAGCAAGGGAAAATTTTTAAAAAAAGAATGGAATGATATAATAAATTTTAACAAGGAATATAAAGAAAACAAAAAATAATTAAGAATAACAACATAAAAATTGAACAAAATTAATCAAATAGTAAACATCAATAAAAAAATTTATACCTCGAGCAGCCATGGCAGCAGAATCTCTTATGATCTGTAGCCAATGTTTCTTATCTTTCGGAGAAGAACAAAGCATTTCGTACATTTCAGGATCTTTTGGATTGGATGATATTAAGTATATACCTCGACTGTTTTGCCCAGCTTTCTCTCGAACGAGCAACTTTGGGAGGGAAATAATGGCAGCCTAATAAAGAAAGTATGTATTTAAAATATTGTAGTGGAAATTTATAATTGTGTTTCTGCTAACATAAACACATAGAAAAACAGTGGAAAAAAATCAAAGCTCTCCCACAAACATTTTTGGTAAATTTTTTTCAAAATAACATACATTTCGACAATATAAAAAATTATTTAGCCACAAGTAGTTTTATAATCAACAAAATACAAAAACTTTATTACAATTTAGAACTACAATTTCAAATTGACTAGTTTTGTTCATATGATAATTGACATCAAATTAGCTTGGAAATAAAATGTTTTTATTACTCAATAAATAATTTCAAATGCTAACAGGCACTAAATTTGTTTTAGACGGCTGAAATTTATTACTAATTTTAAAAAAAACTTAAAATTCTAAAATAATTGAGAAAAGAAAAAGCTTCAAAATAATTATTTCAAAAACGGGATGGCCACAAATAGTTATAAAAAAAAATCACAGAATTTTCCCTTTGTTTTTTTCAGACTGATTTTGTCATATTTGCTGATCTTTGAAATCAGGGATTCAAATTGTATAATTAATTTCACAGTTATACATAATTCCTTTGCATGAAATTTAACATTTAACACTTATGAAAATAGTTCGGAAAACAAAAATTTAAAAAATAAATTATTACAATACCAATTTTTCTTTAAAAAAATATTAGACTTTTAGATACCTCCAAATTAATTTAATTTCCCAGACTTTTTGAATATTTAAATGAAATTCCTTGACATCTCCCTGATTTTTAAGGTTTTGACTTTTCCCAGTCTTTGTTGATTACCTTGTTCTGTAGCCACTTATGTAACATTATTATTTAATGGCAATATTTAAGTACTAAAACATATATCAAAAATCTATTTTGATAGGCATCTTTTTCAGAAACTTCAAAACAAATTATCACAAAGCAAAAAAAATAAATAAAGAGAAATTTAAATTTAATATATTCCTTAAAAATAAATATGCAGGTACAGTTTTGATATTTTTATAATCAGGCAACAACAGCCTTAACACTAAATAAATATACAGAACAGAACTTACTTTATTATCTAAGGAAGCAAAAGTAAATTTCTGATTGTTTTCTTGAAGTAGGACAATAACATCAGATAAAATAACCATATGAATTTCTAAAAAAAATGAATTTTTTCTTAATTTCTTGATGCTGAAAATAACAGCTTACGCAGTGCAGTAATTAGGCATTATAACTTGTTTAAATACAGTTAATCTAATGCTTTGCAAGTATAGAAATAAATATTAAAATAAATTTGACATTATTTTACTTAGCCATTGTGTATATATATATATATAAAAGATATTTTTTTCCTAGTCATTTTAAAATGAAATTATATTAATTTAAGGAAAATTACATTCTTTTAGTAAAAAAAATCTGTCTAAAAAACTTGTATATATATATATAACTTTATTCATCTATAGTTTTGAATTATTTTTGTTATTAAATAGGTTCTTATAATAGTTGCATATAATGGTACCTATTTTGTAGTATGTATTCAAAATTAGGAGGAAAATAGAAATCTTTAGGTGAATTAAAATGAATATTCATAAATTATTTTATTTTATTATTTTTTTCTTTAAAAAGAGGTTTTTAATATATTAAAAAAAAAAAAAACAATTATAATTTCTATGCAGACTTAATTAGAGTTGATTTTCATTTTAAAAAAAAGGCAGAAGAACTTGAGAGTGGTATAACTAATTCATCTCTATGACTTTTTTTTTATGAACTTTTGAACTTTATGAATTTATGAACTTTACCAATTTATGAACTAAATGAAATGAAAAATAAGGAAAAACTGAACTTACCAATAACTTTTCCTCTGGCACTTTTCCACTCAAGAATCCCTTCAAACCGTAGTTTACGGCTATCTGATAATAAATCTGATTTCTACAAAAATAAAAATTTATATGAACTAAGCAAGTTTTAAAGAGCAAGGAGCTGTTGATTTCAATAAATAAATCATTGGCTAAATGCATAGTTTAATGATGCAAGAGCCTGAGCAGCTCCAATTCAACAATCACACCATATCCAATAAAATATTGTGTTACTACAGGGTGCATATTCAAATCTTTCCACAAAAAATAAGCACCTTTTAAGTATTTTTTAAGCATTAAAAAAATATTTTTAAGCATCATACCCTCCAACTTCGCCCACCTAGCCATCAGTAGCACTCGCGCAACACACATTTACGGCATCTCGCAGTATTTGCTATGCTCATAGTGATACTTAATTATGTTCACTTATAATTTCAAAAAGCAGTTGATAAATATAAGAAAATAGATTTTGAAACAAGCGTAAAATGTTATTTCACATTGAGAAATTTTTTAAAATATTAAAATGCCATAGACTTTTAAAAAATCATGTTATTTAGATACAATTTTAATTCACATACAGGAAGGTACACTTTTCTAAGGATATAAAATTAATAAATTGCAAATGAAAGTAAAAGTTTTATTGTACATTTATACAAATTTCAAAGAAAAATAATATAGCATCTCAGTAAAATGCAAAAAGTGAACTCTCCACAACTTTTTCTCTACATTCATTCAATTGTTACCAAATAAATTTTTACTTATTTTATTTAGGAAGGTCAGACTCTAAGATGTTTCCTATTAAATATTTTTTATACTAAGTTTTGTTTAGGACCGATCACGTGTAGGCGACAATCATTCAGTCCACTGTGGACAATAGAGAATTCCGAATTCCAAATAGTGCATTTTGCAAAGCCTTCTTTTCCCGATACTAAACAAGGAAACTTTTTAGTATATTTGTTGTGAAGTCGAACTTTGAATTTTATACCCATATTGAACTACGACTCACAAGAAGAAGAAACAGGTTGCTTTAGACAAGAGTACATTTATTTACACCACAAGGACATTTTACATAGGAAGAAAAACTATTTTTAGACATCGTTTTACTTTTCACATATCGATTGTTTTTCGACATTTTTCTTATATTATGTTACCAATTTATTACAACTAAAATATTTCTTGCTTTCTTATAAAATATCGCTTATGCGAACCCGCAACAATATTCCTCTCTAAACATTTGATTCTTCTTCCTCTTTTTTCGTCTTTCTTCCTCATTAGAAATCTCCCGATTCTGATTAGATCTTTTGAAATAAAGATCCATAACAATAAAATTCAATAATACTTGATAAACGCAACTTAAAAATTAACGCGATAAAATCTGGATGAAAAATAATTTGAAATTTCAAACAAAAACGTATCATTCTTTTAACACCGGGGCAGCAAAATTCAAAGTTGTTTTCAGACATTTTTATTGAAGTCTCTTCACTTCACACGGTGCAAAACAAAAAACTAACGCAGTTTCTCAAAGAACAGCTGCCTTCAGGCAGATAACAATGGCGCCGCCGATGAGTAACCTTTCATAATCAAGTGGTTTCTCCCGACCAAGGTTATCCACTCATGACGTCATTTTTAGCGATACGCAATCAGTGACGTCACCACGCTTGAAAGACGACAACAACGAAGCGGATAGATCGGATAGGCGCATTCGTTTAATCCGTAGCATTTTACTATTCAGCCGTAGCTCCGTAGTTTACCTCCAATTTCCGTAGCAACTACGGAAACTCTGTAGCAGTTGGAGGGTATGCATTAACAAAATGCAAATACTTTCAAATACTTTAGATGATTAAGAGATTTTTTGGTTCAATATCAGAGGGTGAAAATGAAGCCTGAAATTGAGATTATCTTGCAAATTACAGCAGAGTTGCACAAGAGAACAATAATCTCCCTGAACCCAGCTCAGTAGACGCACATGCGAGTATTTCATCAAACATGTAAAATGATTGGCGCTTCCATAGGCTGTGGACAACGCTACACCGAAATAGATAATGGTAGAATGAGTTGTGAAAATGTTTAATAGAACAATGTGAAAAGCAAACTTTTGTATAATACCAAACGAAAATCAACATGTAATTAAAAAAAATCTCATTTTTGAAAAAGAGAAAATTTAGCACTTTTTAAAAACACTGAATGAAAAAAAGCACATTTAAGAGCATTTAAAAAATGAAAATTGAAAATAAGCACCTATAAGCACATTTTAAAAATGCTACGCACCATGTATTAGTAATAAATATAACATGAATATAACAGAGGAACAATCACAAATATACCTTAGACTTTTAAAACTTGCAGTTATTTGAAAATTAATATCCTGAGCATTGAATAACAAGATAAAATATATATTCTAAGCACTGAGTAGCAAGATAAAATAAATATGCTGAGCCCTGAGTAACAAGATAAAATAAAAATTTGAAAAAAAAATAAATAAATACAAAAGCAATGAACAATATTTCTAATGACCAAAATGATTTTGAGACCAAATGTCTCAAAAATAACCAACAATAAGGAAAAATAAAGTTAGAAAAACCAAAGGAAATGGAAACTTATGGTTTTAAAGGAGACAATGCTATTCAATATCACTTAAAATTAAATATCACACAAAATTTCTTTTTAAGTTTTTTTGCGAACTTGAAAAAGCTATAAAACAATGTTATGAAAATAGTTACATTTACAACAACAATGTGGCACAGTCAGAGTTGTAAATGCCCACAATGAAAAAACAAAAATAAGTACCTTTAAGCAATATTTAAAAACGCTTTGCTCCCTGTTTAATATAACGCGAACAATCAGATTAGAAAGAAATAAAAAACACCCTGCTGTCAAAACATATTAAGCACTGAAGCCATCCTTTTTAAGTCACCATTTTTCCCCCCTTGCAACTCTATCTTCCGAACTTGTGACATTGAGAGGTGCATAAATACACAATCTAGCATTTACATCTTCATCCCAGTATTTAAATGAGAATCTTTGGAAATTTTTTTTTTATTTATTACATTAATCAAGCTAAGTCAGTGTTTAACGATACTAAATTGCCAAATAAAAATTAAATAAATTTAAATTTTAACTCACCTTAAACTTTTTCTTTTTAAAAAAGGCAGTAGACTTAGCATCGATTCTATTGTATATTTCGAGTAATCTTTCTTCTTTTTCTTTTGAGGCTACGGCAGAATTAACTTGAGCAACTATTTCCTGAAACATTAAAATATCCAATTGCTACAGTATTTAAATAAGGGACATTTACACTAATAAACATTTATTATAAAAAAAAAAATAAGTAGCAACAAAACTTTATTTATGAACAATGATTACTAAAAAACGAAAACTATTTAGGTTTAATAATTTAAAATAAAACTTACTTTAATATTGGCTAAAGCT
Source organism: Parasteatoda lunata (assembly GCA_949128135.1). Taxonomy (NCBI): domain Eukaryota; kingdom Metazoa; phylum Arthropoda; class Arachnida; order Araneae; family Theridiidae; genus Parasteatoda; species Parasteatoda lunata. Next base: position 90,238,259 of record OX421977.1, read on the forward strand.
CTGTTCAGACAGTCTATTTCTACTTTATTATCTAAAATGTAAAGTATGTATATTAATTGACTTAAGTAAGCACAATAGAGGGATATAACTAACTAAACAGCAGGGTTTTTTGTAATTACCAACCTTCATGTAGATATTTAGAATATTTGTTAAAAATGAAGAAAAAAGTATGCAAAGTTTAGTTCACAAAATAATATTTAAGAGACAAAGAAACAAAAATGCTATTAAATCACTATCTTGAGAAAGATGGGATGAAATAAGTTTGATTGCTACAAAAGTGTTTTTAATAATCAATTTTTAATTTCTTTTATTTTTTCTCTGACAATCAAATACTAGGTTGCCACTCAAATCTGGAAGAAGAAAAAATTACTGTGTGTGCCCCGTAAATGTTATACACGGTATATTAAGAGAAAAGAATTACTGTGCTCTTGTATGAGCTATATTGGGCAAACTATACTAGCTTTATATGCTGGAAAACTTAAGAGTAAAAAGGAACAGTTGAACAAACTTAAATAATGCTATAGTAAATGAAATAGTTTAGTAGAGCTGAAATATCTTCTTTTAAATATCCCATAGATTGACCTTAGAGTGGTCACCATTTTTTAAAATACAAAAATAAAAAATCCCTGTATTTTCCCAATTTGTAGAGAAAAATACAAAATTCCCTGTTAATTTTTGGGATTTTGAAATTCCCTGTATTTTCCAGGTTTTCCTAGTGGAGTGGCAACCCTGAAATAGGTTTTAATGTTTTGAGAAGAATCACATTTTTCTATAATTTTTCATACATTTTTGCCTTTCCCCCCTCAAATATTAATTTGCTGCATCAAATTTTTTTTTTAACTTCCTTTTCAACAAGGATACTAAGAATGTATATTAAGGCTGGTCATTAGTGAAAACCTATTAAATACAAACACATCAAGGAAACAACAGTGTGTTATAAAGTTATCATTCTGCATCTTGACAATGACTAGACTGCTTCATAAAGTAAAGAAACGATTATTAGTTCTTGTTAAATACAATACTTTTACACATTATGTTTTTCTTTAATATAACAGAGTGATGGTTTATAAGAGGTCTTTCAGATAATATATAAGCATATTTTTTTGACGTTGTTTACATCCCTTTGCCCTGGTGAGCAAATTACGAAACCCCTTTGTTTTTTGTTTTAACTGTAGTAATTTAATTTCAAGAGTTTTAAAATTAAATTCAAATAAAAGATGTAACGTAGCAAAAAACAAAATTTATGTTTATTATTATTGTTATAAATTATTTTATAAAATTCTTTACCATCCCAAACGTAAAATTAAATATTTCGAAGAGTAATTTTTAAAAAAAAATATTTGTTGCATTTTTTTTATCATTAATATTTTTTTATAAATAAAATGATCTTAGGGTGTTATGTAAGCTTTGCTCAGACTCTTACCCTAATGTACGCAAACCATCCAACCGGAAGGCTTTTTTTTCTTTAGGTACTCACGTGACTAAAACAAACAACACTGTTTACTTTTTGTTTGCAGAATTAGAAGAATTGAATAAGAATATAAAAATGCATGAAATGTGAAGTTAAAATGTAATTTAATTAAAACAAACAGAAAAGTTTCTGTTCAATGAGCACTTTTACAATCGAATCATTTTGTAGGATTACAGATTAAGGCAGTATTGAATGGCCACCATTTCCTCAGATTTAAACTAACTTTCTTCTCTTGAGGCTACTTTAAGAGCAAAGTGTCACAGGCTGTTCTTACTCTATAGGCTCTTCTTGTTCTGAAAATTCCAGTTACAAATACAGTTAACAAAATTCACAGCACAGTTTAGACCTTTAGGATGGATTGCAAAAGAACCATGTCATAATCCTCACTAAACAAGATGGTTATATCAAATTCTTTTATTTAGACATGATGCAATTTCATTACATTTCACTAAAACCTTTTTACAACTTTTATTTGTTTTAAAATTCTGATTATCACCAAACATTTTAGGCTGAACCGTAACAATATAAACATATTTAAAGAATAAAAAAAAGTATTGTACAAATTATTTATAAACACTGAATGGCAACAAAAGAAATTCTTCTGGAGTCAAAAATAAGAATGTAGGAAAAAAGTCACACATTATTTATTGAAAACAAGAGAAATCATTACCTTTTGTAGTCTTAATTAAAGAATCTATAAGAAGGGGATATTTTGTAACACGTTGAGTGACTAGTAAGATGCATTCTGGAATGCCTCGAGTTTTGCAGAATGGCTTAGAAGAACACCTCTATAATGCAGAATTAATATGTTAATATCAAATTCATACCATAAATGTTCATGTAATCAATAATGTCAAGTGTAGTGGTAGGATTTTACAATTTTGGATACATATAGTTGGATAGTTTTACATACCTTCCAACATTGGAGAAATAAAATAATGAAGATTTTACTAGGGACATTGTTTAGGCTATGAGTAAAGTTTTCATACATCATGCAGAATCATGTAAGTCAAAAAGAGAAATTCTTCTATTTTAATCTTAAGAAGAATATATAGAATATCTTTAATCTTAAGAAGTATTTTTTAAAACCATTATTTATAATTATTGAAACTATAAACACTAAACATACTGCAGTACTGGCAACAGCACCATCTGTTGAAGAATAGGAGAAGAATTTGTGTCATCAGCAGATATTTTATAGCAAAATTTTTTTTTTTTTTATTTCTTCAACAAATATGGAAAAATTTCAGAATAGATGGGCAAACAGGAGATAGGAGACTTTGCAGACATGATTTTGGTTTTATTTTTTCACACTAACATTGATTTACAAAATAAATGATGTAAAACATTCTAGTAGTTATACTTTTTCAAACACCTAAATAAGTTTCAATATATTTAATTTTTACAATGATTTGAAACTAAGGTTAAAATTGATGTTTTAAATTTAAATATTAAAAACAAAAATAAGTTTCTCCATACATAGCACGACAGAATTATATTATTGTGGCTAAAATTAGTTAATGTTATAGATTGTATGGACATTTCAAAAGTTAATTAAAATTAAGGAGTCATTTTATACAAATCATATCAAGTTTTATTTAAAAAAATATTAAAGTAAAACCTTTAAAAATTCTAAAGTTAGAAGTTTTCAATTATTAAAAATAAAATTTTCATTTCTGTGTAAAGCATGCTTTAGGTTAATTGAACTGCTGCATGCAGTCCTGCTAGATACTTTGCAAGAAAATTTAAAAACTAAACTATTTTTTATTTACCAATCAGAGAAAAAATCTTTCAAAAATAATGTTCATATTTCCCTACCTAGACAATTAACTTAATTTTTTTTTTTCAAAAACTATTTTCTAACTGAACTATTTTCTGCTTTTTTTTTTTTTATCAATGCAAAATATCTGAATATCTTCTTCTTTTTTGTTGCCAAAATCAGAAAATAATCAGGTTTTTAGCTGTCTCGGAAAGTAGTTAGCAGGAACAAAAACTGCCCATTCTGTATACGATTCATTAACTCATTTGTTTTATAATTATTACCTGCTTAATCAAATCTTTCACCGATAATGTAATACAATTAAATGATTGCAAATAATCATCAGTGATATAATATGCATTATTTTTAAGTAAAAACTTCGTAAAAAGAGACATTTCACTTTTCGTAACAGTAACCAGTATCTGGTTCAAAAGAGATTTTAAAACTCTAAATAATTAACAACTTTAAATAAAAACAGAGAATTATTAAAAGTGAACAGAAAAAGAAGAAACACTTTTTACTAAATATATGGCTCTTACTTTAACAAAAGACTGAAACTTCCTATCGGATTTTAGGTAATCCTTATACAAAGAAAGAGCTTCCTTATGTTGACTACAGAATTGAGAATAGAATAATCGAACATCTTCAGCATTTTCACCTTCAAACTAAGAAAATAAAATGAAAATATATAAATATACTCGGATTATATATAAGAATAAAAAGCAACTAACCAGAACCAAATATGTTTTGAAGTTTTTCAACTCTAGACTTTTCAAAAGTAAAGCTTTTATTATTCAATTCCTAGTATAAAACCCAGTAGTATCTTATAAATGTCAATTCGGGATGAATTGAACGTTTTATATGATAATGAAAATTCTTTAGATTAATTACGGCTATGATAGACCAATATTTTTATTACCAAGTTATATTTTTTATCTGACATATTTATTAAATTGTTCGTGAATTGAAAAGAAATTGGTTTTTTTTTATTGTTTTTCTAGGCGTGATCTTTTAAAGAACTTTGTGAGCTATCAACTTTCAGAATACATGCATCTCTTTCAAGAGAATCAAGATGCAAGCTTTTTTCTCTCCCATGTGCTTTGTTAAGTTATGATCTTTTAAATTGGTTTATGAGCAATCAATTTTCAGAATATTCTCTTTCAAGAGAATCAAGATGCAAGCTTTTTTCTCACCTATGTGCTTTGTTAAGTTGTGATCTTTTAAAGTGGTTTATGAGCAATCAATTTTCAGAATATTCTCTTTCAAGAGAATCAAGATGCAAGCTTTTTTCTCACCTATGTGCTTTGTTAAGTTGTGATCTTTTAAAGTGGTTTATGAGCAATCAATTTTCAGAATATTCTCTTTCAAGAGAATCGAGATGCAAGCTTTTTTCTCACCTATGTGCTTTGTTAAGTTGTTGCATAAAATCAATGGAACTAATATAATAATAGTCATAGAAATAGCATAATTATATATATTTAACAGGGTGCGTAGCCAAAATCTTTCAACAAAAAATAAGCACTTTTTAAGCACTCAAAAAATATTTTTAAGAACTATATACTTTAACAAAACGCAAAATAATTTTCAAAGACTTTAGATAATCATGAGAAAATAACTAGTTCCTGACAAAGAACTCTTTTCTCGATTATATTAGCTGTTATAAAATGATCTAGAGATTTTTCGGTTCGATAACAGAGGGTGGAAAATGAAATCTAGAATTGAAAATATATAGAATTGAAAATATCTGAAACAATAATCCAATAACACAATCTGAAGCAATAATCCCACCGAATCCAGCTCAGTACACGCACGTACCGACTCGCAAGTATTTCACCAAACATGTAAAATGATTCGCGCTTTCATACACTATGGACCGGCGGTAAGCCAAAATGAATTGTGAAAACGTTGAGTAGAACAATGCAAAATATACGCATTTGCATATTATGTGGCGATTATCGATATTTTAACGAAAAAAATCTCATTTTATAAAAAGGGGAAATTAAGCACTTTTTAAAAGCACCCAATGAAAAAGGCACCTTTAAGGGCCTTTAAATAACGAAAATCAAAAATAAGCACCTTTAAGCATTTTTTTAAATCGCTAAGCACCATGTTTAAAATAGTTAATCTTTGTTATAACATTCAATAATCTGTGTTTCACATCATAATCTTTTTTCCATTAAATTTGGATTTAATTTCTTTTCATTTATCTAGATTGCATGGCTTGATAAAACTGACAAACAATATCAGTGGTGGAAGAAACATCTAATAGAATTTGAAATAGAAATTTGGTCGTATGTTTCCCCCTGATTGTATTTTTGTCAAAAAGAGAATGCCTAACCAGAGAAATGGCAAGAACAAAACGAGCAGTTGTTCTTAAAATTCTTAAGCTGGAATGGAAAATAATGTTTTTTTTTTTCTTCCATAAAATAAATTTTTTTTTGCTATATGATGTACTCTAGAGATTTAGCAAAGGAGTCTGGTGGCCCCTAAGTTTTAATCTCAGAAGATCTGTTTTAGAGTAAAAGTATCATGGTTTTAGAATTAGATTCAAAATAAGCTTATTTTGAAATATTTATTTAAATATTCAAATAATATAAAAAGATTGAATCCATAGGCTACATTAATAATATTAAATTGCATCATGCAGTTATTGCAAAGTAATTTATCTCAGGCATATTTAAGCAATTTATATTTAAACGTTTAACTATTGACTTCAACTGTTTTCTGACATAATGAATAACACTGATTCAAATTTATATAGTATTATTTATTTTTTTTTTAAAGTGTTCTAAATAAATATTTATTAACTTAAATTTATAGAAAACGAGACTATAGCATAAATTTTTTTTTACCTCAATAGCACAGTCTCAGGGATTTATTTCAGGTATATTTAAGCAATTTATATTTAAACTCGTAAAAATCTAAATAATTACTTTAACTGTTTTCTAACAAAATTAATAACATTGATTCAAATTTAGGGGAGTGTCAGGTACCCCCGCCCACTGTCAATTTCATATGTATAGAATATTTTTCTAAGTCAATGGGCCATCGGACATTAGTTGTTATATTAAAATAAGATTATTTACAAAGTTTCAAGTATTTATGCAGCTGGTAACATGGTAAATAATAGTTTTGAAAATATGTTGAATACAGTAGTCAAATTTTTGAAATTTCTATTTTTTTAAGTTAAATAATTCTTTTTTTGGTTTATTCCTTTTGCATTATTTAATTAGATGATAAAACAATAGAAAGATACAAAAATATTGATTATTACTCAATATTATACAGAAATATAAGCAATACTCCTTAAGTGGGGGGGGGGGGGCTACCCGACTCTCCCCTATATAATAAAAAAAATTTTAAAGTGAAAAAATTTTAAATTTAATATTTTTCTAAATACATATTTATTAATTTAAATATATGTAGAAAACGAGTCTTTAGCATAGACTTTTTTTTTTTTTAAACCTCAGTACCATGTTATAAAATAATAAGTGTTACAAACAAATTAACTACTTTGCAATTTCCACAATTAAAATTTGTGGTTGTAATTTTTGCTCACATTAAATATGGTTAATTATTACTTGAATTAAACTATAATGTTATCAAATGTACGATATGAGAAATTTTTTTTTTTTACCTGCATATTAAAGTAAGTATAAACTCCAATAATTTAAGCAAAATCATTTAAATCGGAGAGTGACAATTAATGAGGTTGCTGTAGGTAAGTGATCTTTTTTTTTTTTTGCTCACCTGTTGTACCAGAACATCCCCAATATGAGAGACTATGGCTTCTAATCTCTGTCGTTCTCTCAGTTTCTGAAGAAAGTTTAGATGATACCTCAAAAGTTGCTCAAGACAGGGAAACAGTCTTTGCACCATATCTTTACTGACATTCAATTCCTGTATCATGCCTTTTGCAAACACCTTCAAAAGATAAAATAAATTAATTGAAGAAGGTAATATTTTTGTAAAACTCTTAAAATGAAAAACACTTACCCTTTGCATTATTTTAAGTGTTAGGCAATGGTGTTTCTCTGTAAGAATAAGCTCTGAAAGACAAAAGTTTAATTTAACATTTATTTTTAAACATTGCAAAAGTTACTAATTAAGAGTTTTAAAAAAAAATATTTTTCATGCACATTATAAACTTGAATTTTATAGATAACATCAGGGGACTCTCCAGGTTTTTTTTTTGAGAGGTACCTATTTTGTGAAAATTTAGACATAATTTGTGAAAATTAAAAATTAGATTAAATATAATATTTCAGTATTAATATTAAAATGCGAAGATAAGTTAATATTTTCATAAATTGTCACTACAAATAAAAATCATTTGTGACTGGTAAATTTCTACATATTTTTCCTCATATATTCAAAAATAATTTTTTATTGTAAAATTTCAGTCTTAAAATTGTATCCAAATTATTTAAAAATCCATAAAAATCATTGTCCACAGTTAAATTTCAAAGTGAATTTAATAAAAACATGCATTTAAAAGTACTAGCACTAAAAGTTATTTTCATTATGAGAACATTTTTGACTAGGTCATACAGAAAAAAGTTTCATAGAGAAAAAATATTTCATAAAAAATAAGTCTGTTAAAATAAATTTATAACAGTGTTTAAGATAATTTTCAAATGTTTAGAATAATGTTTGAATTTTGACTTCCTGTAGTTTTATAGAGGTAGAGCCTCGACGTTTCATTATAAAATACTCAGCAGAAAAAAAGCTTGCTTTGATAGGGCGTTCAAAAAGTTGAATTCGTGAAGGTTCCCCTATACGGTAGTAAATTTACCCTGGACAGACCCCTGAATATGAAGGGGGAAAAAAACCATACCATAAATTGCTTCCTGCCTCTTTACATCTTTGTCTTTTAATTTCTTTAAAATCTATAACAAACAAAACACTAAATTACTAATTACCAATTCCACCAAATATATATCAAAGTGCGTAGCCAAATCTTTCAACAAAAAATAAGCACCTTTTAAGTACTTTCTAAGCACTCAAAAAATATTTGTAAGCACTATATACATAAACAAAATGCAAAATAATTTTCAAAAACTTTACATGATCATGATAAAATAACTAGTTTCAGACAAAACACTAGTTTCTTGATTATATTAGTCACCATAAAAAGATCGAGAAATTTTTCGGTTTGATTTCAGAGGATGGAAAATGAAGAGTGAAATTGAGAATATTTTGCAAAATGCAGCAGAATTGCACATAAGAGTGCTAAAATCTCACCAACCTCTGCTCAGAAGACGCACACGCGGACCCGCGAGTATTTCATCAAACATGTAAAATTATTAGCGCTTTTACACGCTATGGACCGATGGTAGGCCAAAATGGATTGTGGTTCAATGAATTGTGAAAACGTTGAATAGAACAATGTGGAAAGCACGATTTTGTATCATACATGGCGAAAATCGAGAGGGTGAAGAAAAAATCACATTTTCAAAAAGGGAAAACTAAGCACTTTTTAAAAACGCTACGCACCATGTATATGAATAACTGTTACATAGTAACGAAAACAATAAAAATATTATACAATTCTATAAATGTATTTTTACATATGATGAAAACACTTTTTGAAAAAAAAAAAGAATCAGGTAAGATTTAAATGCAAGAAAATTATTGGGAAAAATGGAATAGATATTCATGAAAATACATTAAGAAAGATAAAGCAAAAATTATAGGAAAAAAAACAGAAGAACTGAAGAAAACTATATTTCAAATGAATTTCTGATGCACTTAAAAAATTTATTTTACAAAATCCACATTCTTTGTACAAAATTTCAGCAGAAAACTTTTTATTTGAATTAAATAAATAAAATATAATTGAAAGACACTACTTGATTATCATAAATTAGTCTGTAAAAATTTAATTCTATAATGAGCTTATAAATAAGATATTACACACTTATTTTTATCCAAATAAAAAAATATCTAAAACTTATTTGAGAATTAGAGTTATTGAAATATGTTTAAAGCTATCTAACTGAAAATAAAAGATGTTAACTCAATAACAAGAAACAAGTTGGTCATAAGAAGTAATCATCATCGCTAGGCAGACCTCTTCATGTTTTTTTCGAAAAAATTTACATGTCCCTTTGGAGCAACATATCACAATTTTTTGCTAATTTTAAGTTAATAATTTATTTTGGCTTTAATTGTTAAAACCGATATATGCATTACATTTTCTCAAAAAACCTAATAAATATTTAAGCACATTAAATCAGTTTGAATTTGATACTCTAGAATTTAAATAAATCTGATTTGAATTAAAAATAAAAGGTAATTAAAAAATAAAATAAATCTTCAATTTAAAAAAACTTTGAACAAATTAATGAATGTAAAAAAATAATTCTTCAGATACAAAGAATGTTACCTTTTTATCAACAGTACCATTCCAGGATTCTGGTTCATCATCTAATAGCTGCAACATTGTATCATCTTCAGTATCACTTGTTCCTTGGCTACCTACAAGTGACACAAAGTTGAATAAGAATAATAATAAGAATATAATACTAAAAAGAATAAGATAATGGATAGAGTAATAATACAAGATGATAAGAATAGTAATAAGAATATAATACTAATGAAAATGGCTAGAATAATAATATAAGAATATTAATAAGAATAAGAATAAATTAATAAGAATGAGTTAATTTGAACTATATTTAACAACTAAAAATTTCATGCAAATAATATATATTTATAAAATATTTTACCTCCCAAATTAAAATTAAGCAAAAGAAAGAATTGCACTCTTTGCATTATAAATGTTCTTAAATTTAAGTAAAATAACAAGAACAAATTCAAAACAGTTTTTCACTTTACTCATAGCTCAGAACATAAACAAAACCAAAATAAATTGATAGATCAATATGGTAAATTCAACAGTGGTGCCATCTAGTGATTGAAATAAGAAAGAACTATAAATAAAACCTGTTAAATGCCCTCTGTGGAAACAAATGCTTCTGCAGGGTGCGTAGCCAGATTTTTCAAAGAAAAATAAGCACCTTTTAAGCACTCAAAAAAATATTTTTAAGCACTATCCAAAAAAAGAAATCATAATTAGGATCTGTGCAATAATAAATTTACAATAATTCAAAACATCTTAATATTTTCAGATAAAAGACAAGAAAAGTGAAAAATGCATTATTGAATGCCTCATTGAACAAAGTCCTTCACATAGAAAAGAGATTTGCAGTGCCAGTAAATTTCACCTCAAATTAAAACAGGGTGTGCAGCCAAATCTTTCAACAAAAAATAAGCACCTTCTAATTACTCTTTAAGCACTCCAAAAAAAATTTTCAAGCACTATATACATAAACAAAATGCAACATAATTTTCAATGACTTTGCAAGATCATGATAAAATAACTATTTTCTGACAAACAGAAAAAAAACAAACTATTTTCTTGATTACACTAGCCACCATAAAAAGATCGAGAGATTTTTCAGTTTGATTTCAGAGGGTGGAAAATGAAGCCAGAAATTGAGAATATCTTGTAAAATGCAGCAGAGTTGCACATGAGAGTGCTAGAATCTCATTGAACTCAGCTCAGTAGGAGCACATGCGGACCTGCAAGTATTTCATGAAACATGTAAAAAAACGATTAGGGCTTTTATATGCTATGAACCAACAGTATGCCGAAATGGATTGTGGTAGAATGAATTGCAAAAACGTTGAATAGAAAAATGTGAAAAGCACCCTTTCGCACGATGCGTGGCAAGAATCGACATGGTAAAGAAAAAATCTTATTTTCGAAAAGGGAAAAATCAAGCACCTTTTAAAAACACCCAATAAAAAAAGCACCTTTAAGGGCTTCTAAAAAACAAAAGTCATAGCTCTTTTTGAAAATGCCATGCACCATGTAAAAAGAAAAATGTGCAATTGAATAAGGAATCAGTAAATCTCTAATTATTTTGGATTATGTTATCATACAATTAATGAAAAGAATTTTGCACATTTCAATTTGAGCAGATAGATTTAGAAAATGTTCAATTACAGTAGCCATAAAGAGAAAGGGATAAGCATATCCAAATGATTATTTTTTTTTAGATCCTCTCTAGAGCAAAATTCTTAATTTGTCTAAATATAAATGATGCACAGACTATAAATAATCTTGCAATTATAAAACATTAACCTAACAGCATTACTAAGATAATTTTTTGTCCAATAAAATTAAAATTATTGCCAAATTAAAAAGTATAAACATTTATTCAAACACTTACCATCATCTAATGATTCAACAGAAGCAGAGTTGATTTCTAAAATACTATAAAAAAGTGGAGAAAAATTTATTAGTAAAAATAAAATAAAGATAATATCAATAACTTTTTAAAAAAAGGTTATTTTTGGACAGAAATTATTGGCCCAATTAAAGTCAAGGTTTTCTCATTGTGATTTTGCTTTAAAATTCAGTGTTAAATTTTGATACAGCCTATAAGATAAATTTTGTGGGTGACATTCATAATAAGAGTCTTCAGTCTTAATTCTTCTTTTTAGTCTTAAATTTTGATACAGCCTGTAAGCAAAATTTTTTTTGGTAAGTGACATACTTAATAAGAGTCTTACCCAAAACATTACACTTTTTGTTATTTCTATTGCATTTGTTATAGTTTTACTGTGAAGTACTATATCAAAAATTTTGTTTTAAAAGTATCTACTCCTTTAAAACCACTATTAAAAATATTGGTTTTATTGCAACGGATTAACGGATTTAATCAACTAAACTGTAATAAATATCATAAATGCTCTAAATAATATATACAGATTGTTTGAAATTAATAAACAGGTTATTTACAGAGTTGTAACAAAAATAACAAAGTGTTTACAAAGGCATTGTATAATAAACAATCAACTGAAGTATTAATAGACACAATTTTTCAGCTGAAGGTCATTATTAAAAAAATGTATCTACATTACTTAATCACTTAGATATAATTTCAATACCAGAATTAAGTAAATAAACAGAAAAATTATTCATTCCTGTATATGAAAAACTAAAAAAAGAGCTTGCAAGATGATGTAGAGGGAGACAAATTAAACAGCTAAAATTATTATACTAACAAAAAAAATTTATAGAAATATCAACACTTCATATATCTGCCATAAAAAAACCAGAAGAAAATAAATACTAGAAGCAAGACAATTTCATTTTATTAAAATTTCTTTCTGTCTGTATAAGTAATAAGTTGTGAAAGTTAATTATTTTAAATAAATATTAGTACATATTTTAACACCCGGTGGCTGAGTGGTAGCGTTTTGCACTATCGTGCCACAGGTCCTTGGTTCAGTCCCCGGGCCAGGCAAGGGTGATTCAGCCTTTCATCCCTTCAGTGGGTCAATAAAATGAGTATCAAGCATTGGGCTGACCATTCAACAGGAACATGTGCTCTTGCATCCTAGTTGCAAATGGTCAACTGAGATGGCACAGTAGATCTTGGCCCTCAATGGGCTGTCGTGCAGCTGATTTTAGTTTAGTACATATTTTAGTTTTACTTCCCATTTAAAACTATGTATTACTGAACTATTATCTGGCTGACTGTGAATGATTAAGTCAGTGTAAACATACAAAACCTCCGGAAACCTGCTATGCATTTACCAACCATCCAAATATGAGCAATTTTAAAACTGTCATATATTGCAAACAATAACAGCACCAATAAATAATATCATCAATAAAATTTTTTATTTTTAATGATTTGATTTTGAGCTGTTATCTTAAACCGTTCAATTACTTTCTAAATAACTTCGTCAACTTATAACAAAACAATCGTGAAAATGAAATAAGCACAACATTTAAAAAATGGTACAAAGACACCAGGGATAAAAGTAGAGATAAAACCCAGAGTTGCTACTCAAATCTGGAAATAAATTCCCTGTTTTTCCTGTACATATTCTACTTAATATACTAAGAGGAAACACACAATCACTGTGCTCTTGCGTGACCTATATTAGTCTAGCTTCACTATTTTTAATTGCTATAAAAACTTAAAAAAATAAGGAACAGCTTAACATACTTAAAACAAATTTTGCTATTTTAAATGAAATAGTTTAGTATAGCTGAAATATTATCCTTAAATATAACATATACTGCACTTTGAATAGTCATCACTTTTAAAAGACAGAAATAAAATTTCTCGTATTTTCCCAGTTTGTAAGAAAAAACTCAAAATTCCCTTCATTATCCCAGTTATTTTAGGTAGTATTTTAATTCTCAGTATTTTACAGGTTTTCTCTATTCTCCTGGTGGAGTGACAACCCTGAAATCCTATTGGTCTGCCAATTGTTTTTTCACCCATACTAAGTTAATTGAGTAATTCATTATTAAGTCATTAATTAATGTCCCTGTGGCAAAATAGCAGCGACATGGCGACATTATAGCAGAACGGTATGGAGTTCTTGCAGATAGATTGCTCTTTTAGGAAGAAGAATTTTTGGTTTTCTTATCTGCAGAAATTTACAGGTAAAAATTTAACTATGCATTTAAATCATCACCTTTTCTAGTGTTCAATTTATACCGATAGTATCGTAAATCCATTAGTGTTTCAACTGTATTTTCGGCAGTTACTGATTTTTACGTGGTTTTTAATTATCTAGATATATTTCAGAGGATATGGGAAATTCGAATCGTGCATTCGAGTATTTAATTTTTAAGGCAATGATTCTATTGTTTTTATAGCAACTATGGTTTTTGATTTCCATATATACTTTTAAAGTCCGATATTATTTATTATAACAATCAAATCTTGTAGCGAAACCGGACTGGATCAGTCCAATTCGCGTGATTTCATCGTTGTTCTGTTTTTGGGTAATTACTGCTACAGGTTTATGATTTTTAATTATTTTTTTTAATATTATGATGATTTACAAAATGCTATAAAAGAAATAAAGTGTTTTTTTCTCCCTAACAAAATGCAAGAATATCATTCATAATATCAGAATAAAAAAATATTACATAGTGAAAAAAATGATAAGTTATTTTATTTTCGTAAACACAGTATTTTTTGTTACTTTAAATTAATAACATAAATCTTTGTTTTTATTGAAAGTATCTTGCAAAAAGATATTAGTGCTAGAGAGTTTTATAGCAGAAAGCCCGAAAAAATGCTATAAAGTGAAGCAAAAAGCTGGAGGAAAAAAAAAAAAACCCGAAAGCTGAAGTGTTTGCAAAATTTAAGTTTCATCCATAATCAAAACAAGTTACAACAACATATTATTTAAAAATATATATATCTTACTTTGTGCTAACATCTTCAACTACTTCTTCCACTTTCTCCTCACAAATCACTTTGCTACAAAACAATAAAACAGTATATAGATACATTCATAAAACACAAATAGAGTAAGTATTTAAAAAATAAATAAAATAAAGATTAAGAGACATTGAGCCAGCCAAAATAGAATTTAAATTATTACGAAAAAACAAAAGGTATTGGCATAATCAATCTAAAAATAGACTTTAAATAAAAACATAACAGAAACTAAAATATTAGAAAATCGAAAAAATCCATTTTCATGCATATTTCAATAATTATGAACAACATGAACAATTAAACGTAAAAGCATGCATGAAATATTTTATAATGGTATATGGAATACATAACAGATTAAAATGGGTAACAAATTCTCAGCAGCCTAAAAACAAAGATTTTAACATAAGCTGTGTTTAATTCAAACGGGGTTTATTTTTTAAGATTTTTGGTTCATTTACTTAATTATTTTAAAATTATCTATAATGGATCCTGCAAAACTGATTTCATTGGTCACCATTCAAGCTGAAGTATTTGCCAATATTTGGTCAGACGGGAGCAATAGCATGCAAAAGTCTACAATTTAGAAAAATCATGAGAGCACACAGCAGTCTCTGGTCAAGCCAGTTGGCATGCAAAAAATTCTCGGAGCCTAATATTTCATCAGAACATAGTTTTTTTTAGGTTTGAAATTTCCTCCCAAAATTATAGCACTTCATAACTAGCTACAAAAACTTTTTCATAATATTTTTAGAAAGTGAAACTTGCACATCTTTAAAAAAATTTTATTACACTTTTTTTTTTAACAAAGAACAAAAATTTATTTAATTTTATACAATTCTTGACCAAATTAGCATATAGTGTTAAAAAATAATAGGAATCAAAATATATTGAAATAGTAATAGTCCTTTCAACCTAAATTTAAGGACCCACTCATAAACTTAAGAAATTCTGTGGTATATTTAGTAAAACAAATTATTATTATTTTTTTTTTACAATAAGTTGATTTGGCACAAAGAATTAAAAAAATTTATAAAATAAACTTTAAAAATGCATATTTTAGTTTTTGTTTTATTGGGACAACTTTTGCATAAATTTTTTTCTTTCACTTGACCAACAATTCTTTTAGAGTTGCCTGATTTTCCACCAAACCTCTGCCATAGGACATATTCTGCAGGACTGTGACAATATGGGCAACTGATTCTTTAAAAAATCTTGTTTCATAAACAGTTCAGGGATTTAAACAGTTATGAGGATAAGCACTTGCTTATTAGATTAAAGTGTTTAAAAAAAAAAAAAGAGCAAACTCGGCCCGAGACAGGCATGGGCCCAGTAGTTTGACATAGGTTTTAATGTTCCTGTTTAGCATAAAAAATATTGATTACATTTTTTCCACTTTTTCAACAATTAATAATAGAAATCTTTTAATAACTTATGGTCTTCTGGCTTAGGTAGGTAAAAATAATGTGCACATATGTATAAAAAAACAAAGAAAAATTACAAAAATATGAACATTATAACTTGGATTGAATTATACTTAATCGCAAATAAACAATATAAATGATTTCAAGAAATGTTTTTTAAGCAAAATAATTAATTTAGAGGAAAGAGTTGGAGAACATGGATAAAATATTTTTTAAAGATCATTATCCACCCAATAAATTTTTATTGATATAAAATTTTCACTCGTTTTTGTATCCTGTCTGTTTTATTATTTTTAAGGAGTAATTTTTAAAATACAAATGCTTTCTTAACACATATCATAAATTTACGTTTTCACAAGGTAAGAAATTAATTGCATAAAATTTAGATACTTGATTATTAGTTAACTTTATTATTATTAAAGACTTTTTATATGCAAACATTTTCCTTAAAACATTAATGCAGATAACTACACTTTAAACAACATGGTAAATTATCTACATGAAATGATAAACGCACGTTACAGCTTTTTGAATAAATGCCATTTGAAACTTTAAAATTAATTACGGCATCCAAGTAAATAAATAAATAAAATATTTATGCACATTGTGTTAAATTCTTAGCAATGAAGCAAACTGAATATAATCTTTTAGGTCAAGCATATTGAAGATAAGCAAGATTGAAACACAGAAACACAACACAGAACTCATTCAAAATGAGCCACAACAGATATGTGGGGAGAGGGCAAAAATCATGCACACAGAAGTGGTGGACTTACTTGACCCCCAGTTTAGTGGCCACTCTACGCCATTGAGAATAGCCACTGGGAGTGTAGTTTTTACGAGGTGCACTACGGGAACAGAAAGAAATTTTTTTTACTTTAAAGGAAAAACAATCCAATGATATGAAAATTAAAATTAATAAAATGGATTAAAAGAGAGAATTAAAAATTAATTTTTTATTGGAAATTTCAAAAAGGAAAAAACAAAATTTGGTTTTAATTTTTGAGCAAACATTCTGGGTAATAAGCTATTAAAAGTTAATTTCAGAAAATCAGTGTTGAGCAAAGTAGGCATCGCAGATCAATTTTTTTAAGATAACAGAAATGGTGAAAAGTTAAAAACTTAGTGAAAAAATAATAACTTGAAAAACAAGAATTAAAAAGGAAAATGTACTAATTTATTTTAACAAAACAGTCTTAAGAATTTGGCACAAACTAAAAACGTGACATTAAAAAGGTAATTAAAAAATACATATAAATAGCATTAAACATATAACTATGTATATGTAAAAAAAAAAAAAAAAAAAAAAAAAAAAAAAAAAAAAAAAATTTGTTAAATAAAAAACAAATTGGTTAAATAAAAAATAAAAAGTTCTTCTAATTTAAGAACTTAAATTAAAGATCTATAAAAAATTTTACAGGCTTTCGTACTCTTGTTTAAGTTGAAGTTGGCAATTTATAATTTTTTTTTTTATCAAAGATTAGATATTGTAAAAAATAAAGTTTTAATAAGTAGGTTATATAATACTCAAATTATAGATAAACGCTATATTTTGCTCATTAACAAATGTGCTTATTTCACAAAAAGGGAAGGAAAAAAAAAAAAAAAAAAAATTTTACAAGCATATTATATTTTTGCTTTTTAAAAAACACTTTAAATTTATTTTTGTGTTTCAATTAATAATGAGAGTGTTTAAACTACAAATACACAAAACATCCGCCTTGATTTATTTTAAACTTTGTATTGTGGATGTATAAATATAAAAAAAAGAATGCAAAAACTAAATGCTATGAAAAGAAGCATATTTCTATAAATGCAATCTATTAATGCCAAATGTATATTCATAAATAACAGAACTTACTTCGAAGAAGGGGAAGACACTTTGGAGGAATCTGTACTCGTAGTAATCTAAAACACATAAATTATTTTAATATATATACACCAGTAATTACTATAGTACAGCGATATTTATTTGAGATAAAACTTTTCTGTTATGCACTTACATTTATACGTGTTGTGTCGGTCAGAGAAGATTTTTTTTCTTTATTTGGCTGTGAATGCTTCCCTATAAAATATTCGAATAAAGCATTAAAAATAAAAACAAAGGCACTTTCTTGAAAACTGAGTCTCAAAAATATTGTGTCTAAATACAGAAGTAAATAGAGGAAATGTCTTCTTTCTTAGGATAGTACTTAAGAAATTGGTATCGTTGAAATTAGTTTTTTTAAATGACAAAGAAATTTGAGAGACTTTGCATAGCATTTGTCTGATGTGAATTGTAACTATAACTTATTTTCTATTCCAAAGCAATATTGCAGTGTCTTGATAATTTTTTCCTTATATACCGAAAAGGTCAAACTGCAACTTTTTACATCTTTTTATTGTCCAACGTACAATGCCTGAGAAATTACTGATATTAAAATGGATACGAGGGACCAAGGCTCTATTCTCGTAGAGCTGCGTCATTGATTCATACACTTTGATGAATCAGCTCCAAAAGATTGGAACTTGTTTTTGCATGCTCTAATGCCAGACGAGAGTAGACAAGGCTTTATTCTTGTAGAACTGCGTAATTGATTCATGCACTTTGATGAATCAGCTGCAGAAGATTGGAACTTGTTTTTGCATGCCCTAATGCTAAACGAGACTAGTTAGAACTCTAATCCACAAGAAATCAGTATTTTTTTTTTATCTGCATGCTCTAGTGTTCTGTGCATTGCTTTAGAAAGAGAGAAAATAAGAAAACTAAGTGTGTATGTATAAAAAAGAAAAATCAGATATTTCTGGATGATAGAAATTAATTAAGATTCTACAATATAATAAAAAAGAAGTCCCCAACACTGTAGGGTTCCATTTTTTTATAATATGTTTTAGAAATTTCTCAACTAAAGTTACTCTTTCAGTACTGCAAACAAAAAAAAACAAAAAAACTAAAAGTTTTTTTTAATTTAAAGGCTTACTTTTTCTGATTATTCTGGGCAACAAAGTTTATCTTTAAACAATAAAAATACTTATTAATAACATAGTTTTAACTTGACGTTTTTAATGATAAGTGAAATTAGTAAATATTAGTAATTAATAACACACCTAAATTGATGACACTTTGACTATGAGTAAGGGGAGTTCCTACGAGATGCCGATAACGAGTAGGATAACGAACACTTCCTAAAATGACAGTTAAACATTTATCATGCACATGCATCTAAAACATATAGATTTAACAAAAACATTAAAACAACTAAACAAACAATGTTAATATTGTTAAATCATCATTGGTGCAAGTCAAGAGTAGGCCTTTAGTCTCTCTAGAACATTTCTACATGCAGTATATTGCAGAATCATTTCCCAATTGTAGTATCATTAATTCCATGCAGGATCATTTAACAATTCAATACTATTTTCTAAAAATTAAAACTTAATAAAAATAAAACTTAATAATAAAATTAACCTTTTTCAAAAAGAAAACAAAAGGACTTGTAGCAGGTAACATAAGAAAACATTTATAGAAAATGAAATACTTATTAAAAAAAAGAAAAAAGAAAATAAAACTAAAACAGCAGTTTCCAACATGAGTTTCATCACAATTGTAGTATCATTAATTCCATGCAGGATCATTCAGTAGTTTAATATTGTTTTGTAAAAAATAAAAATTTATAAAAATAAAACTTAAGAATAAAATTAATCGTTTTCAAAAAGTAAACAAAATGACTTGTAGCAAGTAATATAAGAAAACATTTAAATAAAATGATAGATTTATAAAGAAAAGAAAATGAAACTAAAACAGCAGTTCCCAACATCATTAATCAAGTCACAATTGTAGTATCATTAATTCCACGCAAGATCATTTAACAATTTAATATTGTTTTATAAAAAATAAAACTTAATAAATAATAAAACTTAACAATAAAATTAATCTTTTCCAAAAAGTAAACAAAATGACTTGTAGCAGGTAACATAAGAAAAATTTATGTAAAATGAAACATTTATTTAAAAATAAAAAGAAAATGAAACTAAAAGAGCAGTTTCTAACATGTGGGCCACAGATAAGACCAGTACCATGCTTTGATTGTTGAAGTTAATATTTGAAAATTGAAAGTAACTTGAGGCTAAAATTATACAGTTTCAGGTCTCCATACACGTTTAAGCCAAATAAAAGGGAAAAAGAGAGATGTCTATTTGTCTATATTTCTTACTTGTATAGTTAATAGTTTGAAAGCCTCTAAGTATTATTACTATTATTATTTTTTTTTTTTTTACACAATTGGTGATTGTTGATAAAAAGGGTTAGAAACTGCTGATCTAAACACACAAATTCATGCACAATGCAGAAGTTTAATGTCATGCTTAAACACAGTAACATAAAAAGTACAATTAAAAGAGTTAAATAATTAGTTGAAAGCATAGCAACATCTAAATAGTCCTTTATTGACCAAATTTTTTTTAAAAACAATATGAATTATATTTATTAAAAGCATTAATTTAAATAGCTTTTACAAGTGTGAATTTATGATACTTTTAAGTATAAGTTCATGAAATAAATAGCTATAATGCAGTTTACTAACAACATGCATCACAAAACATGAGAATTCTCATCTATTAAAATTTTAGTTGGGAAGATCTGAACTTTGACTTTTGATTTTAAAGTTTCAGAATTAATTGCAGATAAAATAATTAAGATTCTTTCTAATCATGTGCTTATAATTTTCATTAGTTAATCCTTTCACCTAACTTTACACCAAGTCCGGAAAAAGGATGAATTTTAAAATATTTTTTTAATCTTTTACCTAGCAAAAAAAAAATAATAAATAAATAAAAATAAATAAATAAAATTTAACCTTTTGCAGTCCTAAATCAGATTCAGTCTGACATTATTAATATGCTGTTGCAGTTCTATGTACAGGTGTATTGGACATACGACTGCATAACTAATTCATTATGGGAAATTAGTTTTTTAGAGACTTATTTCTGTTTTAGTTAATGTGACAATTTTTGTTTTAAAAGTATTTAAACAAGGATAGAAAATTATTTTTAAGAAAAATGAACTTCAAATGTTAACATTTTAATAAGTAATATTTATTTATAACATTTTACTATACATAAAATACTGATTCCATATGCATGAATAAAAAATAGATTTTGCTTTGCCTAACTTTTAAGTTTTACTTTTGTAGAATGTATTCATATGTTTGAAGATAAATTCTGATTCTTATGCAAATGTTATCCGTACTAATCAGAATAACAAAAATGAAATTCAAACAATCAGAATTTCTTTTCAAACATTTATGAATATATTTAACTAAAATTTACCTTTAAGATTATAAGAAAAAATAAAATGAATTTTTTTATTAATTTTATCTTTAAATCATATATTTTAATTTTATATTTTTAATTTAAAAATATAGCAAGAGTGATTGGCAGTAAGAAAGACTTTCTTCTTCAAAGTCTTTCTTTCAGTTATTTCTAACAATGTTTAATTTGGCATGTGTCATCGTAAAACAAAAACAATACATCCAATGAAAATCTTATTTATAAACATACCAGATGGGGTGAGATGAGATGAATTTGAATCTTTATCAGGAGCTGGAGAAATCTAAAAGAATAGAGATAATTTATTTATATACAATTATATGCTTATTAAAAACAAAAATCTGAATTTACTCTGATTATTAATACAAAATTATTTCCTTTATGAGAAAATGTGTCAAATTAACACAGATTATTGAATTATGTCAATCAAAATATTTTTATTTATATGCAATATTTGAATGCATATAAATATTTGAGCAATATTTGAACTTTTTAAATCTGTAAGCTATATATAAGTTTAAGATTTATAAAAAAATTGATCAAAAGATCAATCTGCTTAGGGTACCTAAAAAAAGGATTAAAATATTTTCCTAATTAATAAATTCGCAAAAAAAAAAAATATATATATATTCTTTTTACTTTAATATATATATATACACTATCTACCAATAAGTATTTGGAGGACACGTGCGATTGAAAAGAAAAACATTATTCATAATCAATAGTTAGTAGAGCCTCCACGAGAGGCAATTACAGCATGAACCCTCTGTGGTATACTTTCCACAAGTCCTTGTGTGTCAGCTAGTAGTATTTTCTTCCACTGGGCTTGGAGAAGACATGTAAGTTCCTTCACCGATTTTGGGTGGATAGAGCACCCCTTAATTCGGCGATCCAACTCGTCCTAGAGGTTCTCGATAGGGTTCAGGCCTGGGCTCTGGGCAGGCCGGTTCATTCGATTAGCCCCATTGGCACCATACAAAGCCCTCGCAACATGACAGTTGGCATTGTTGCCCTGGAAGTAATGTAGAGGTTGCCACAATGTAGGAGGCCCATTGTCATCCAAACTAGTGCAGTAGGCATCACGTTGAGCTTACCATGAATGGGAACCAAGGGTCCCAATCCATACTAGGAGAAACACCTCAAGACCATATATCCACCTCCGCCGAACTTGACTGTTGGCACTATGCATTCTGCAGGAGACGTTCTCCAGGCATACGCCAGACCCAAACCCTGTCATGCGAACGGTACAGGGTGAACCTTGATTTGTCTCTCCAAAGAACCGCTTTCCCCATATCTATGGGTCCAATTTTGATGTGCTTTGCACCACCATAACCGAGCAATGCTGTTGGACTTTGTGATCAAAGGCTTATGGGCAGAAGCATGACCAGGTAAACTAAGCAGATGTGCTTCCTTACAGATGGTATTAATTGAAACAACACTCCCGGATGCATGTTGAAACTCCTGAAGCATGTGGGCTGCCATCGGCTGGGTGCGGGTCTTCCGAATTTCTCTGGACAACACCTGTCGGTCGGTATCTCCCAGTTTCATTGGTCTTCCGACTCGGGGCACATTCCGACACTCACCGTTCCCCTTCCACTTCTTAAACACATAAGCCAATGTCGATTTTGGGTAATTCAGCTAGTCCCTTAAGGATTGACCATTTTTGTGATACTGGACAATTATATCTTTTATGAAATCAGAGAGTTCCGAACTGCGTGGCATCTTGCATGGGACTAATGCCGATGTTGTTCCCTACACGGAGGGTGTGACGTATCTCAGGATCGCACATATAGTCATTTGCATAGGTGTCCAAATGCTTATTGGTAGATAGTATATATATATATATATGCAACGTAGCACATTTTTAACCAATGATATTTTAAAAATCTTAATCAACAGTTAAACTTCATTTACACTCCTTCGCAAATAAATTTCATAGAACAAAAACTTCTACACACCTAAAACATTACTAAAAAAAATTAGACAAAACTTTTAAAAAAACTATTTGATGTGTATTTATTATTTTGAAAAAAAAAATATGAATGCATGTACAAGCTTTAAGAATTTAAACACTTTCAAAATGAATCGACATTTTAATTGAATTAAAAATTCTTTATGCATTAATATTCTTAGCTACAGTACTTCAAGTACTGGCGTATAGAACTGATACTTACTTTTGGCTGAACACAATGAGGAACATGATCTTTACAAGAACTATCATGAACAGTTACTGAACAATCTAAAAGTAAAATATGAACAGTTGAGTAATTGATTAAAAGTGATACATTAAATGTCATAAAAAAAGCAAATAAATGCAATATTTATTTTCCAATCCTTTTTTAAATGTGGGCAACGCTACTCCACCGCCGTGGCTTGGCCACAGGTGCCCTATGGGTAACAATATGAGAGTAGTAATTTTGGCATTTTTGAGGTCAATAGGAAATAGACCCAAGTGCCCGCCATTAAAAAAAAATATCTGATGATTTATCAGGGTGCGTAGCCAAATCTCTCAACAAAAAATAAAAAACTTTTAAGTACTTTTTAAGTCCCCAAAAAATATTTTTAAGCACTACATACATTAACAAAATAATTTTCAAAGACTTTACATGATCATGATAAAATAACCTGTTTCTGACAAAGAACTCTTTTTCTTGATTATATTAGCCATTATAAAAAGATGAAAAGTTTTTTCGGCTCGATATCAGACGGTAGAAAACGAAACCTGAAATTGAGAATATCTTGCAAAATGCAGCAGAGTTGCACGTGAGAGTGCAATCATCTCACCTAACCCTGCTCAGTCGACGCACACGCGGACTCTGCAAGTATTTCATCAAATATGCAAAAATGATTAATGCTTTTATACGCTATGAAACGACACTACGCCAAAATCACATTTTCGAAAAGGGAAAATTAAGCACTTTTTTAAAAACACCCAATGAAAAGAGCACCTTTAAGGACATTTAAAAAACGAAAAAAAGCAATTTTTAAAAACGCTACGCACCATGTTTATACATCTAATCTTATCATTTTATACATCAGAAAGATACAAAAATGAATGCAAAAAAATCAGTTTTAAGAGATAATAAAAAAAGCAGCTGCCTACTTTCACACTTAAGGGCTGACTTGTTGGCTAAGGCACGACTACAAACATCACAAGTAGCCGCAGTACTGTAACAAATTGAAACAAAATGATGTGATGCATTCTTCTTATCCTTTTCTTTATTCTGAAATAATAACACAATTTTCAATTCCAAGATAGAATTTTTTCAGACTAAAAATAAAAAGAAAAGCTTCCTAAATATAGAATGAACTAACATAAAATTGAGGTAACTTTTTTCTTTAATTTATAACTTTGTGGAAAAATAAAATTGCTTATTTTTAATTAAGAAGTTAAAGTTTACTCAAATAAAGAGGAAGAATATTTTAGAAACTTTTGACCTCAAGGTTAGGAGGATGCCATACCCCGGGAGAAACTTCTCTTTCACTTACATAAACAGGGGTCTGTCTACGTTTTTCTGAGAGGTACCTATTTTGTGAAAATTTAAGACATAATTTGTGAAAATTAAAAATTATATTAAAAAATCAACACAAAAATATGGTAAAAATATGGATTTATCATTTCTTACAGAACACAAAAAAAATATTTTAAGAAAAAGTATTTTGTGAAACTACTGTTTTTCCTAAAGTTGAATTTGCGAAGGTACCGCTAAACGGTAGTAAATTTGGCTTAGACAAACCCCTGATAAATAATTTTAAAGTATGGAAAAAGTGAGTTCAGGCAAACTTAGAGTAAGCCATTATGTTTCAAATACTAAAAAGAAATTCATAAGATATTCAAATGAAAATAAATTATAAGATGATATCTTAAGAATGGAGAAGTTCTCTTCTAATTATTTGCTTGTAATTTGATATTTTTAATATTTTTTTTTTTGCAGCAATTAAAACTCTAGGTTTGTTTGAACTCACTTTTACATCAGTAATGGAGGTGAAAGAGCACTTGTGATGAAACTTATCTCCCATGGTATGGCGTCCTCTTAAACATAATCTTAAAATGGTATATCATAATTTTTCAACAGTACACAAGAAATAAAAACATTTTAATAACCTGTATGACTGTAGGAAAAACTAAAAACAATAAATAACCTCTTTTTAGGGACAGTTTTACAAATAAAGGACATTTTAAGAATTGGTTATTTTGTCCTCTAGAAATGAAAAATTTATTCACAGAACAAATACAAGTGTTCTACAATCAACAATCTCAATATATAATTTTAGTAAAGTATAAAATAAATATAATATAACAGAGTTTCCACTCACATCTAGAAAAAAAAATTCCCTGTGTTTTCCCAACACATATTATACACAAAATATTAAGAGGTAACACACATTTACTGCTATATTAAGATAACGATGCTAGTTTTTGTTACTGGAAAAAAACTTAGAGAAATAAGGAGCAGATCAACATAAAACAAATAATACTATAATAAATGAAAAGATATAATATAGGTCTCTACAGGGCTCGAAAAAACTCAGAAATTTTACCCGTCCGTGAGGACGGCTTGTCCAACAATGTACCCGTCCTCCTTTGAAACTAACCCGTCTCTTCTAAATAAATAAAAATATTATTTTCTCTTATTTATTACAAGCATTTAAATAAATTGCACTGTGAATTAGTAGTTACTAGGATTACAAATACTAGGATAACATTATACAGTAATAAAAGAAATACTAGGTTACTAATAGTAACCTAGTATTTCTTTTATAAAAAAATTTAAATGACTGAGGTCAAGTTATTTGGAATGTCAATTTATTTAAGGGTACTGCGTTTTTTAAATGAATCAAATATGACGTTTGCCAGTTCCACAATCAGGCCAATGATTTACAGAGGTTTCTGCACAGAAATCTAGAGGTTTCTGCACAGAAATCTGAAAGGGGTTTTCCATTTAGGTAGATGTTCATTATTGCGTTTAACGCTTCTTGTTTAAGACCAGTACGTAATGTGTTTTTGTGTAAGTTCATTGCTGAAAAGCCCCTTTAAACTGCTGCAGTACTCCCAGACAGAGAAAACATCAATTCCACCTAGCGCAGTATGTTACTGTATTTCTAGATTAGAGAGTCATTTTAGAAGTGAGGCGCTAGACTCTTGTAAGATAACAAAAATTAAAAATGTATCACGAGCATAAACGGGAAAATGGCCGTCCGCACGGACTCGAGAAATTCATTGTCCTTGGTGAATTTTTTACCGCTGAGGACGGGCGGTTGGGCGGTTTTTAGAGCCCTGGGACACTATCATCTTTACATATCTCATAGATTGTGCTTTCAGGTCTGCATTTTTTAAAAAACAAAAATAAGAAATAAATTTTCCCTGTACTTTTCCTGTTATTTTAGATAATTTTTAATTTCCCTGTATTTTCCAGGTTTTCCTGCGGAGTGGCAATCCTGTATAAGTTAAATACATAATTTAGTAAATTTAATATAATTTTAATCAAGGAAACGTAGGACTATGAGGAATAGTAGAAGTGAGAAAGGAATACTATATCAGACTAATGATGGTTACAAATTAAAAGTAACCATTCATTCCCCGAGCAAAGAAATATATAATTAACTATTTAACTTCATTTTATGAAATATCAATGCTGTCTTTAGAACTAAAACAGTTAACTATAATTTTGATAGCCATCTGCTGGAGAGAATGCAAGGAAAAAAATTACTAGTAACTGCTTATCAGTGACTGCCTTTAGAACAGTATGCATTTTATCTTAATTAAGTTTTACATAGTGTAGCCAGGATTACAGATAACAGTCCAGAACAAAATTACCGTGGAAACAGCACTGAAAACAATTTTCTTTGATATTGCAGTCCAAAACTAATATGCAAGATGGTGTATGGTTGAAATATTTCATGACTTTGAAGACTTATTCATTCTGGGTCATCTAGTCCAAACTTAATATTATTAAATAATAAATATTTAATACCAGATATAAATCTTGTAAAAGTATTATCATACATTACGTATCCATTAACAATACTTTCTCATGGAAATTTAATCTTGTGTCAAAACAAATGTTGATAAAAAACAATATAATTATTAGCAAAAATTATAATGTTTTCTAATCCCACTTGCCAATACCAGCAAGCCTGCTTGGTGAAACCAAACGAATTTGAGTCAGAGGGTGCGTTTCTCGTTTTTCAGTGGTGCCATCTATGGCAAAGAATACAACTTCAGCCACACATGTGTATAGGGCGGACCTATTTATACATTCATAGATCGTAATTTTGACCTGAATCAGAGAATGATCAACTTCCATTTCAGTACCCTCAGAGGTATGATTTGTTACAGAACCATGGAGGACTTTGTGTCTCGACAGATTTAACGTGCTCCAGTCACCATTTACTAGATGGGCTGGCGGGGATTGAACTCAAGATTTCTAGGACATGGGCCCAAGCCAGGCTATCCCTACCATATTAACAAAAATAAAGTGTTTTATTATAATACTATTTTTTTAAATATTCTCAGTTGAAAGAATATATATATATACAAAGATATGTTGCTTAGGAATTGAATTGAATGTAGGGTTTAGTGGCGCAAGGTCCAGATGAGGACATGCTGCGCCAAACAATACGGTAAGTGTTGTATCAAAATATTATATTTATAATTAAAATTAAGAAAATTTCTAAAGTTTCTTAACTTTATAATCTAGTTAAAAAGACTTTATAATCTAGTTAAAAAATATTAAAAGTTTTCCATAAACATTAAATTCAATTATTAAAGCTTCAAATGGAATAAACTTGAAGTTTTGTTAAAATAATGTTTAATTATATATATATTCGTATTACATTAAGATTAAATCTGGGATCAGTATTTCATTCAAAGTAACTCATTTTCTTTACTTTGAGTTCTTTTTTATTATTATTATAATGATGGGAGCAATTAAGAAATTTTTGATTGTCTATTTTGAAGCAATTCAGAACAGCTAAAATGCATTAGAGTAGCGATCACATAATTCAAGGTGCAAAAAAAAAAAAAAAAAAAAAAAAAAGGAAAAAAAGGTAAGATAGTAAATATTACAAAATTGTATACATTCTTCAATGGTGTGTTAATATAAATATACCTTTTTCTTTCGAAAAAATAAGCTTCCCCTTTTCTTTCTTTTGTTAAAAGGTTTATCTTCTTCGTTATCTTGTACACCCGTTTTCAACAGATTCCTGCAACGTATCAAACAAAGGATCTTTAGATGCAAATAACATTCTTTAGATGAACTTTAAGCAATTAAAATGAAATGTGGAAATTATGGATTACATGTTGACAAGAAATGAAATTCGGCATGTAAATAGAAAATGGGTATAATAATTTTATTTAAAACATACTCTTGTAATGCATGAAAAAAAAGTAATTATTTGTCACTATGGTAACAATTATTTTATTACAACTGGATTCATAATTGAAAAAAATTAAATTAAATTTTACAGATAATGAAATTTATCAGCATTATTGAAATAAATTTACTACATTAACAGAGACTACACCTACAACGGTTTCTTTGTAGTTTCATAAAATATTTCTCCTAGTGGTAGCAAGGGTTAATATATTAATATTTTAATAAATTAGAATTAAGGTTGTGCATAAAAATTTTCTTCAATTATGCCATTAAAATAAATGATATATTACAAATATCAAATTTTTAAAAAAAATTACAAAATGCTTTTGAAACTATTTCCCAACTTTCATGATAGTTGCTTCAATTATAACAAGTAAAGCTGGCACAGTATGAACCAATTATTAAAGAGAAATATTATCATTTATAGACAAATTTTATTACTATATTCATATTGAATTGTTAATTGAATTACTATTTGCATAATACATTCCACTCTACTTTTAGAGTTTCACAAAACACATTTTACAGGGTTGCCACTAAAAAAAAATTCCCTGTGTTTTCCCTGTACGTATTATACACAACATATCAAGATGAAACGCAACAATTACAGTGCTATTGTGTGAACTATATTGGTATAACTATACATGTTTTAATTGCTGGAAAAACTTAAGAGAAAAATATGATACTTAAATATCCCATAGATTACGCTTTGAGAGGTCACCATTTTTTAATAATGTTAATAAATAGTTCAAATAATATTAGTAAATAGATTCATAATACAGATTAAAATGCTGAGACCAAATAAGAAACAAAATTCCCTATATTTTCCCATGTTGTAAAGAAAAAAACTCAAAATTCCCTTAATTTTCCCTGTTATTTTCGGTGAACTTTTAATTCCCTACATTTTCCAGGTTTTTTCCCATTCTCTCTGTAGAGTGGCAACCCCTTTTTATATATTCAATAAAGAAAAATCCAAAGTTTTAAAAGTCAAAATCCAAGTGTGAAACTAAATTTGACAAAAAATAAGCTTTTATGGAGGAAAAAAAAAGTTAAAAAGGGGAGGGGAACTTACTCCCTGAGTAGATTTGCAAGTGAAAAACTACTTAGTCGCTTAATATTCATATCTTCTGGTTCTTCTTCATCTTCATGCATTATTTCAATACAAGAATTTCTAATATTTTGAAATGAGAATCTGTTTCTGCAGTACACACTTAAAGAAAAACATAAACATGCGGATATCATGCAATGGTAAATAAAAGCATGCACAGAACATAAAACTAAAAGTTAACGAAGGATATAAAAAATTTTACAATAACATTCAGTATGAAAGAAAAGAAGAAAAAATCCTACTGTTTAATTGAATTTATTTTTTAATAGTGAAGGTTTTTAAGACTATTAATTTTTTTAGATGACTAGGGGTCAAAACCTCATGACCGTTGCTGCACACAAATCCCGATGGTTGTTTACAGTAATTGTTTAGTCTTAGCATAGAACAATTTTTTCTACAAAAGTTGCAATTTTATATTAATAAAACTTGTTTCTTAGCAGTAAACACATTCAAAACTGTTATAATAATAACTTAAATTTTTTATTACTTTAGAATGGTTTTGTTCTTTGTTGAGTACTTAAATCTTTTTATCAGTCACTGATACTGCTAAACTTTAGCCGAACCAAACCAAAACTGTGAGGACTTTTAAATTTCTGAGCCCATTTTCACTAAATACTAGTTTCTATTTAAAATATGAATTCTCTACCACGTTATTCATCTATAGTTTTGCCAACATAAATTTACAGATGCACCATTTTTAAAAAAATATTTGGCATATTTAACGTATAACGTATAAGCAGAATCACTTATTAACAGAATGAAGTATCCTCTCTTTTTAAAAAAATTCATTGATTATTTGTGATAATAAATTACCCATGTAAATGATTGTAAAAATTGTTGAAACATTTAGAGAACTTTAATTTAAACATAATTTTTCGTTTCCATTTCAAAGAAATAAATTCTAAAGGATATTAATAAAAATACAAAATGACAATTAGTGATATGCTACTATGTGAGAGTAAATAAACTGAGATATTTTTAAAGAAAAAGAAGCCCTAATGATCACTATACATCCATAATTTAATGTCTGTTTATTAAAAATAATAATAATAGGAACAATAACAATGTTCAGAGTATATTACTAGGCAACCGTTTGTGAACATTATAACGTGTAAAACGTTATGAACACTTCAACAAAAACATTATATTTTTTTAAAATTCAAACATAAAAAAATACATTTTAAAGCAATTAAATGAATAGTAAAATAAATATTCTTTTAAATTATGGTAGTTTCAATGCAAACTATTTGCCAGCATTTGGCTGTGAGTATTATTAACATTAGAAAAGCTTATTTTAGTTTTTCATACATTAGAAAATCTTTCAATTTTCTTCTTTTTTTAACTCAAAAGGTATCATGGAAAAAGAAGTAAATCAATACAAAACAAATATATATATAAAATAAAGTATGAGATACTTTTAAAAAATAATTGTCCGAAAATTAAAAATGGTAATAACAAAGACAACTTAATAATTTAGGGTTAATTACCTGTCACGACCATCCCTTCGATGCGCTGTAATAAAAGCAAAAATTGTTAGAATTGAAACAATATTTTTTCAACAACCTTTAAATCAGAAAAATAAATATAGAAAAAGAAAGAGTTTTTCACACAATTAGGGTAACAAAAAACATTGCAATCATTATTATTATTATATTACGAAATTAAAGGTAGATAAGTTGAAAATACAGTCAATGCTCAATATAACGACCCTCGGGGTCCGACTAAAAATGGACACAATAATGTGATATTATATCAAGAATGTACACAACAGTGTTAATATTTACTCAAAGTAAAAATAAAATAAAAAACACTTGACCAATTTTAACAAAGCATTGCATTACTTTAATAAGAATCTGGTATTACTGCATAAGAATCTGGTATCAAAAAGAAACTTTGGTAATAAAAATAACTTTTTTATCTGTATTCAGGGTCTGTCTAGGGCAAATTTACTACCGTTTAGCGGTACCTTTACAAATTCAACTTAGGGAAAACGACAGTTTCACAAAATAACTTTTTCTTAGAATTTTATTTTTGTATCCCGTAAGAAACAATAAATCCATATTTTTGTGTTGATTTTTTAATATAATTTATAATTTTCACAAATTATGCCTAAGTTTTCATAAAATAGGTACCTCTCAGAAAAACCTAGACATACCCCTGGTACTAGTATATAGGTAAAAGTACCCTTTAAAACAATACTTCATAAGAGAGAAATGCATTAAAGAAACATACTAAAGTTGGGCTGCCATTTTCGATAAGTTACATGGTTTGAGATAACTGGCAAGGCCACAAGTACTAACTTGAAAATAAACCACACAAAAAGACAGGCATGTCATAAAAAAGTAAATACAATTTTCAAACAAGAAAAATATAATTAATTAAATTATTTTTATTCTTTGAAAACAAAGTTACTCAGATTATGAAAGACGGTAGACCATAAATTATGACCACTTAAGATAAGAATTTAGGACTTGGGATAAGAATTTAGGGAGGCATGTCACTCTTTCTTCATTAAAAGAGGATTCAAATTGTTTTACATTCATTGTGTGGTAACATGCCAGATTATTTCTTTGAAACTTTTCTATATCAAAAGACAAAATCTTGGTTGTTATAATGGAATGAACCATTCAGTGCAGATGTTTTAATGGACATTAAAATGATATTGTACCTATTGTACAGCAAAAGTGACTAACGCATAAGTCGTTATAAGGAAATAGTCGCTGTGTAACAAAACAGTGCCAGTTACACTTATCTATTTAAATAAAAACTGACATAAAATCAGTTGCATTAAAAAGGACTTCTGGAGTCTTGCAATTTGTAGGGGGTCCAACAATTTATTGGACCATTTAACAGTAGTCCTATAACAGCAGAACAATAACTTCAGGTCTATAAATGTCCTACAATATCAGACATAGAAATGAGTCACATAGAATGAGACATAGAATGAGACAAGTATTCTTTTCTCTTTTTTTTTTTAAATATTTAATACTTTTTAATAGGCTTAAAATTAATATTACATTTTATTTATTAATTTTACGTTTTTTAAACTTTACTTAAAATAGATATCCTAATTAGGACAATACTTAATAAAAAAAGTGGTAAAATATACATAAAAAAGCTACTGAGTATTTTGAAGTCATATTATTTTTAAAGAGTTGTACATGCTTGTATCAGAATTACATAAACAGTGTTTGTACAATATAGGATTAAGACTAAATTTTTAACTGTGTTGGAAATGTACTGAATGGTGCTTCTTATGCCTACTTTTGTTCCAGAAAATATAACCAAATAATATCAGAGGATTTCACTTGCAGTAAATAGTAAATTTCTGTCAAAATATAAAAACTGTATAGATAAAAATAGATAAAGTGAATGCTACATCAATTCAAAATCTTAAATTAAGATAATATGATTTCCTGTTTGGCTTTTCAAGATAAGAACACGTTTCTGCTTTTTATCATTAAATTATTATAAAAAATCTAATTATTATTACTATTTGACGGTATCCCTGTCCATATCATATTTTTTTAATCTTTATTTATTAATCACAATTGCAATATAAAAAGTTGAAAAATAAAAGAATAAGAGCATTAAACAATAATTAAGAAGAAAAAAAACATTATAAATAAATTATTTAAAACTAAATACAAAGTCATCCATTACCGATTTCTTGTATTTCTTGAGCAGCAACTATAGAAGGGGTTGAAACAGATTTTTGAAGCGTAGAACGGGGTGCAATAAGCCATTCTTCTTTTCTAGAATTTTTTCCACCCAAACCAACTAAGGAATGTTTTTTTGCGACTTTTGGCTGCAGAAAAAATAAACTATCATTAAAAATTTCTAGGGATTTACAGGTTAGGTGCATATTAAAACATACAGGTAAGGTGCACATAAAAAAATTGGCATTCAAATTTTGCATATTTAACAAATATACAACAGCTTTGAAAATAAAACTAAAAAAAACTGCTGCAACACCAAATTTGAGATTTGCTGAACTTTTTATAACACGCAAATCACTGGACAATAATGGAATAAATGCAAAATAATATTTATTAATCAAATAAACAATTAGAACAAATTTAGAAAACAAACAACGTTTTAAAATACTAGGTATATTTTGGAATTAGACTTCAAGTTTTTCTTACGGAAGAAATAAGTCTTCTTCCGTACAAAGTGAAACTCTTTTTCTTAAAATGAAATATTTTGTAAAAAATAAAATAAATATTAAAAATAAATGAATAATAAATAGTTATTCTTAAAAATGAATGTCCATTAAAAAGTTTTAGTTTTATATGCTTATTAATTTTTAGTTTATTAAAAAGTTTCTAATAGTATATTAAGTTTTATATGCTTAAATTCTACCCTAATAGCACTAAGCAACTATATATTTCATTTCTCAGTTTCTTCGATTTTGTTCAGTTTTTTTTTTCCCTTCAAAGTTTATTATGGACAGTTTAAACCTACCATAAATGTAACCAAAATAAAAGAAATTACGATTATTGAGTTAGTGTTAGAAAAAACGTTAACTCAATCGATCAGCATAGTTGTAAATAAAATATATATATATTAACAAATATGTGTAATACCTCGGCTATACTTATACATAATGAATGAGCTCTTTCACTGGCAACATCCGTCATGCTTTGAACAGAATTCTGAAACTGTTCAGCAAATTGGAAAACATCTTCACGACTTCCAGCTGCAATAAAAATATTATAAAGTCATAACAAAATTTTCACGATTTCCAGCTACAATAAAAATGTTATAAAGTCATAACAAAATTTTCACGACTTCCAGCTGCAATAAAAATATTATAAAGTCATAGCAAAATTTTCACGACTTCCAGCTGCAACAAAAATATTATAAAGTCATAGCAAAATTAACTTATAAAGTCATACCAAAATTACAACAGAATAACATATTGAATTTTTTATATTTTTTATTTATTGTTAAATTAAGAGAGTTTAAGATCATTTTCGATAAAGTAAGAGTCAAACTTGAAATACAGCAAGAGTCTAATATAGAAGGTTTCGTCAAATAACAAAAATGCTGTTTACAGAATATATTTGCACTGGTCATTCAGGGTGCGTAGCCAAATTATTCAACAAAAAATAAGCACCTTTTAAGCACTTTTCAAGCACTCAAAAAATATTTTTAAGCACTTTAAAAAAATATAGAGTTAGAAAGTTTTTGACAATTGATGGTTTTGTCTTGTTTCATCCGTCACGTCAAAAAAATAAATAAATAAAAGAAAACTTTTGGCATTGTTTTTGGCAATTTTCAAAAATCATGAAATTATGAATCATGTACAACGAATGGCGTTTTTATACGCTATGGACTGACAGTACGCCGAAATAGATTGGGGTTAAATTAATTGTGAAAACGTTGAATAGAACAATGTGAACTGTGTCTTTCTGCATAATTCGAAGCGAAAATAAATATAGTAAAGGAAAAATCACATTTTGAAAAAGGGAAAATTAAGCACTTTTTAAAAACACTCAATGAAAAAAGCACCTTTAAAGGCTTTTAAAAAAAGAAAATCGAAAAGAAGCACCTTTAAGCACTTTTTAAAAACGCTTCACACCCTGTCATTGCTTTAGTATACATTTTATTTGCTATGATATCACAAGATAGAAGATTTACACAGATAACACATGAAAAGAAAAGAAGAAAAAAAACTAACCTAAAAAATCGGACAATAATAACGTAAATAATTTTTACGCCATACCTGAGAAGCTACGCTGTTTTTCTTTCATTCCCTCTGGAATACTTTCTTGGCTTTCAGTCTTAGTGGAAGAGAATCTAGTTTGAAACACAAGATCTTGGATGGCACTGTTAGCTCTCTGGCGATGATCAGCTAATAACACTCCCATGCTCCAACTTAAAAAAAAAAAATATTTATTGTCAATGGTCTAACAAACTGGATAACATTAATTGTTTACCGCTTATAGTACTTCCAGAGTTGTGATGGCTCAGGGCATAGAGCGTTATCCTTCCAATGAGGTTAACCTGGTTCGAATCCCATCGAGGGCTGGTCGATACGAATTCCACACCCGACTCACACTGATCACAGTATCCTCATGCAAAATATCCTCAGTAGTAGATAGATCATGGGTTACTTTGCCAATAGGTTAACTGTGGGAGGTTTTTGTGGTTTTCCTCGCCATGTAACACAAACCCAAAAAATTGGGTCGGATGTTTTTATGACGGTTATAATATAATATAATATAAAATAAGACATCAGTAATAGTTAGAAATTAAGAGATTGGTACCAGGGTACCAGACCGGATAGCTGTTTGACAACTGATAAAGACCATCAGTCTCAAACCGCCATCACACGTCTCCGCTGTGGACACCTGAAATCACTGAGGTACTCAGGAGGAGAAAAGTGTTTTGCCCTCTTCGGCCCAGTCATCCCCTGAACATCTACTGGACTGCCTCGGTCTTTTAAAACAAGACCTTATAGAAAGACCCTTACTTGTTTTAGACTTTTTGAAGGTGAACAAACTCATGGACCTTGTCTAGCTGGGCTAGAAATGGAGATTTGAAAGAAGAAGAAATTAAGAGTGAATAACTTTTTTTTTATTACCACCTTAACATTTTGCCAAGGTGAAAATGTGTTAAACAAGATAACTCTAGTATTAATATATCCAAATACCCTGTCGGTAGAAACAGGGTTCAAAATTAAAAGTGTTTTTTTTTTTTTTTTTTTTTCGGTATTCTAGTCTGTATTTTTGCCATAAAATCTTATGTTTTTCTCCCTTTATAATTGAGAATTATGATTAAACGTTCTCTGTAATTTTTGGTTTGAACAGAGTAGAAGATAATGCAAACATTGAAACATGGGGCTTTGCGTAGTATAGAATTTTGTGTTTAGATCATATAACATATCATTGAACTTATCTGCCAAACATGGTAATAATATCTGGAACAGATTAATACTAATACTTGAAAATAATTTAGTAAAAATAGTTTACTACAGAAAAATATGGAATTAAGTATTCATAATTTATAAAAAGAAATTGAATTATCAAGAAAGTTAGAATCAAAACCCAACAAGTTTATAAATTTTGGTCACTTTAAAGATTGCCAAGTTCAAGCGATTTACAGAGAATTACAGTTATAACTGGGTTGTTTGAAAAGTTATTTTAGTTCCCCTTTTTTTTTTATAATAAAATTAAAGACAATTTTCTTATAATGAATAGATATTTTATTAAATTTCATATTGCCCTTTTTGGGCCATCTTTTTCGCAGTAGAATGATTCCACACTCGTAAAATATTTGTTCTTTGTGAGCAAGAAGCTGTGTGATTCATGTGATTTTTAAAAAAAACAAAATTAGTTTTTGAATAATCCAATGGAGATGTGTTACGTAGATTTTCTACTATATCACCTTAGATACCATTTTTTATAAAATATTAACATTACATCAACATAACACTGAATCCCTTTTTTTTATAAATTACAATATGATTAAATTTTGATTTTTCAATAGTTGTAACATATTCCCGAACAACATACAATGAAACATCTAATGAGGAAAAAAATATTTTAAATTTGATTTAACAATATAAAAATTTCAAAAGTGGAAAAAAAATCACATTTTTAAATTTAAAAGCATCTTAGTTTTTCAGTTACTTCTCCAACAGATGGGAATATTCTAGGAGTATCTTTAACTAAGTCTGCAATAAATCATTTAGAGATGCAAGTTAGAAATCATTACCATCGATTAATCCTTCCAGTTTGATTTCTTTTACGAGAGCAACACCAAGACGCTCTACGTTGGAGTGGCACTTTAGCCCTGTCCTTGCGGGCACTTCTGCGAATGGAACATTGTAGCAATGCAGATGGGATATGAAGGAATTCCCTAGAATCACAGGGCGTGACATCATTAATTAAAATCTTAACACTGGTGTCACCCACTTCACCCTCAGATTCAGAAGATGATCGCCTTCTCGAGTCAGTCATACTGCACCTCAGTCATAAAATATCAACCATCTGTAGGAAGAAAAAAATGACCCAGTTTTTATACAGTATATTTAGAACTTTTTGTTAACAGTACAATCAAAATCAGATCATATGGCTCTTTGGTAATAAAATATCAACAGTTTAGAGAGAATAAAAAATGACCCAGTTTTTAGACACAGGGTGCGAAGCCAAATTATCCAACGAAAAATAAGCACCTTTTAAGCACTCTAATAATATTTTTAAGCACTTTGAAAGAATTTCATAACTAGGCAGGGTTGGGAAGTTTATGACAATTAACGGTTTTATATGGTATTAACAGTCATGTCAAAAAAAATAAAACTATTCTCAAAATTTTTGAATCATATAAATCGAATGGCGACTTCATAAACTACAATCTGACGATGCGCCAAAATAGACTGGGGATGAGTTATTTATGAAAACGTTGAATAGAACAATGTGAACAGTGTCTTTCTGCATAATTCGTAGCCAAAATCAACATGGTAAAGGAAAAATCTCAATTTGGAAAAGGGAAAATTAAGCACTTTTTAAAAAGAACTAATGAAAAAAGCACCTTTAAGGGCTTTTAAAAAACGCTACGCTCCCTGAGACAGTATCTTTAGAATTTTTTGTTCACAATACCCCGAGAAATAATAATACCTTGACCCCAGTTGGGCTCAAAATGAGTCCTATATGAACATGCTCCGAAGGACCAATATTGGGATATATAGATTTTTTAATATTGGCCTATATAGGGCCAATATAAGGCTTATATTGGCCCTATATAACGTTATATAAGGCCAATATAAGGCTTATATTGGCTGTGTATAATGATTATAAAATATTGGGGGAATCTAACAATTCCACATAGGGCTGATATTGGTTTTAAAGTGGCAGTAAAATATCGTGCGAATCAAGCAATTTTATATAGGACCCATATTGGAAAAATATCAGCCATTTGAACCCTTGTTGAGTCAAGATTCGTGAATATTGGTCCAATGAGAGCCCAAGTTATTTTGCTGGTAGGGACAGTAAAAATCAGCAGGGTCATATTGCTCCTTGATCATAAAATATCCACCATCTATAGAAAAAAAAAATTGACCCAGTTTTTAAACAGTACCTTAAAAAATTCTTGTTAACAATATAGTAAAAATCAGTAGGTCATATTGCTCTTCGGTCAAAAATATCAATAGTCTGAAGAGAAAAAATTGACCCAGTTTTTTTACAGTATTTTTAGAACTTTTTGTTAACAATACAGTCAAAATGAGTAGATCACATTGCTTTTGGTCATAAAATATCAACAGTCTGAAGGGAAAAAAATTTACCTATTCTATAGTCTGTTCAACGAGAACTGATAGTGAAAGTAAACAAAGCGGCGTGCTATTTGGCGCAATACAATTGTCTACTTGGCGCCGGAATAATGACAAATAGCGCCTATCAGTCAAGCAAAGACTTAATTTTTAGAGGGTTGTTTGTTTCGCTGTGGTGTCTTTTTGCAGGTGTTTCATGAGCAATATGGAAAATAAAGTGATGGATTTAAGTCCTCCTAAAAAACGACAGAAGAAATCATACATAAGTAAAGCTGAGAAGGAAATAATATTGAACATTTATAAAACAGAAGTGCATTGTAAACCTGATGTTCCAATCATTGATGTGGCTAACCATGCAGCTTCTGCAGCGGGAGTTAGCGCAGCTTCGGTTTTCAGAATTATTAAAGAATATAAAAAGGATGGTATATTACATTCACCGAAGAGAACTAAATCTCGTAAAACTTTTTTGGATGACATTGACGATTTCGACAAAAATGCTGTAAGAAGAAAAGTTCATGATTTTTTCCGCCGTAACGAAATTCCGACAATAAACAAAGTTCTCAAAGCTGTGAACGATGATTCTGATTTACCAAACTTTAAAAAAACGTCATTTTATTCCCTGTTAAAAAAATTAGGCTTCAAACATCAAAAACGAAAACGGAACAGCTCACTCATTGAAAAAGATGAAATAATTTTGTGGAGGCGAAGATATTTAAGAACAATTAACAAAATGAGACAAGAGGGAAGAAAAATTTATTATATGGATGAGACATGGTTGAATGCTGGACATACGCAAGACAAAGTGTGGAATGATACGTCCATTATCTCGTCAAAACAGGCATTTTTATCTGGTCTTTCTACAGGATTAAAATCGCCTTCTGGCAAAGGTGAGAGACTTATTATTACGCACATTGGTAGCGACGCAGGCTTTTTAAAAGAAGGACTTCTACTTTTTAAATCGAACAAAAACAAGGATTACCATAAGGATATGAATGCGGCGTGTTTCGAAGAATGGTTCGAGAAAATTCTACCCTTTCTAGAGCCAAACTCTGTCGTTGTGATGGACAATGCACCATATCACTCGCGTAAAGAAGAAAAAATTCCTAACACATCATCGACAAAGCAAGTAATTAAAGAATGGCTAAAATCTAAAAACATTGTTAGTGATGAAGAAGGCATGTTAAAAACAGATCTACTGGATATAGTGAAGGCTCATAAGCACAGATTTGACAAATTCGCGGTGGATGAACTTGCTAGACGTAATAATATAATGATTTTAAGGCTTCCCCCCTATCACGCTGAATTAAATCCAATTGAACTGATTTGGGCCCAAATAAAAGGTTCAGTGGCCAAAGACAACAAAACTTTCAAGTTATCGGGAGTAGAAGGATTGTGCATGAGAAGTTTAAATGAAATTGGAGTTGAAAAGTGGAAAAATTGCATAGAGCATACTCAGAAAATCGAAAAAGATATGTGGGATTTGGACGAAGCCATTGAAAACACTGTTAATTCTCTAGTAATAAATATCAATTCAAATGACGAGGATTCTACAAGTTCTGAGAGTGAATCCTGAGATAAGTACCTAGTTTCATTTTTACTTTTTAATGATATAATTATTCTTTATTATCCATGATTAATTCATTGTTAATACAGTAATTCTTAAAATTTTGTTTTTTTTTGCGTAGTTTAATATAATTATTTTTGTATTTGGTACAGTTGTTAATTAATTACAGAAATTCAAATGTTACGTAAAATTAAATAATTTAGACAATTGACTCTATTTTCATAAACCTATTGAATTCGAGGTTTACAAACCTGCTTTTTTTATAGGTTAAGTGGGTATATTTAACAAAATATTTTGTGAGACATATAAAAAAGTTTCAAGTTTCTTTTAGTGTAATTATTTTCGTAATACTTCCCTTAGAAAAATAAAGATAACAGTTTAAAAATACAAATAAATGCAGTTCCTTTAATCGATCGGTGAAACATGAAACTATTTTAAATATTATTTAACTTTTAATAAATTTTAAAAAAAATTGTAATTATGAATATAAAGAGTATTTTTTTTAACATATTCTTTCAATTCTATACGACTTTTACGATGAATTATAAAAGTTATGTTTTGCATAGATATTTATGCAAAATATATTAAAACTAATTTAATCTAAACTTAAAAAAAAATACATTTAAACGATTCTTAAAATAAAATTATGTGTTTACTGAAACAATTAGAAACATATTTTCATGTAAATATTTTAATTTTTCACTTTCTTATCTAATTTTAAGGTATCAAAAACCAAACACCGTTTTCGTTTTTCTATAAAAGCGAAAGCTCTGTCGATTCAAATGAAATCGCCCATTCAGCGAAGAAACCGTTGAAGTGGCAAACGTTGGCGATCAAACAGCAACCCTTATGTTTACTTCCACTCTCAGTTCTCGTTGAACGGACTATAGTTATTATGGGACTACCACATAAAGTTTTGGTAACATGAATGAAATATGAATCAGTCACAATGCTCCTCAATCATAAAATATCAACATTTAAAAGGGAGAAAATCAACTCAAGTTTTTACCTGATAAAATTTCTGAATTAGAAACGGGGCTCAAATTATGAGAGGACAAGGCAGAAGCGTATAAGAAACTAAAAAAAAAAGCTCAGGAAGTTGCAAACAAATCTCATGACTGAAGATCAAAATCCGGTGACCTCAACCAGCTCTCACAAATGCAGCAACTAGTGATATATGTTCATCGAATTCTATCCCTGATAAAATTCTGGTGGGGGAGTATTGTGGTGTAACTACCACTACGATAATTAAATATCAATTCACTAGTATATAAGACATGCTAACTTGATTCAATCTTGAGATACCTTTTGATAGATGAAGGTTGGCATTGTCTAAACATCTTTCCCCACAATATACAAACAGACGTTTGCCCAGGGATTTCTGAAAGCTATACTCCTCAAGATAGTCCCCGGCTGCGATCTTTTCAGTTTCTAGCGTGCCACTGCTCGGAATATTTAAAGGAACTTGACAATTATATTATTACAGATATGATAATCTTCCAATCACATGAATCCAGAATCGGCATCTTGGTGATTGTTGTTGGTTTGATGAAGAATCAAAGAGAAAAGATCCCCATAATGTGTTTTCCACATTAGTTTAAGTTCTCAAAACTATATTTAGCCTTCTCTCCATGCCCCTTGTTTTTTCTAATGATTATGACGCTGCATGTCTGATCTAGTTGCTACTAGCTGAAGAATCTGGTAGAGTGTAGTGAGATAAAGCCAAATTAGAAAAACTGCCTCACAGATAGAGTGTGGGAGAAAGGTAATATCGACAATGTCAACCTTCATCTATCAAAAGGTACCTCATGATTGAATCAAATTAGCAGATTTTATATACTAGTGAATTGATGTTTAATAATCGTAGTGGTAGTTACGCCACAATCTTCGGGAATATATCCGTATTTTTATTCTTGCCAATATTTTTAAAATAATATAGAGAAAGGTTTGTCTAATGTGGGTTATAACCTTCACGCTGGTCCTCTTCAGTAAGGCTTCTTATTTTTAGTTTCTTGAGACGCACATTTCAAAAAACTGCCAAAACTTGATTATAGTTTTAACACGAATATCGATACAGAAATCTTCTCATTATTCCCCTAACAACTATTTTGGGGATATTCCCAGTATCGTGATCTGTCACGCCAATTACAACCACCAAGATGCCAAATTGATTTTAAACAGAATTTTTTTTTTTAAATTTAGAGGTTTGCCAGTGGATCGTTACGAGTTATACCCCCCGAGTTGGTCCCTTTCTGTGATGCTTTTTTAAGTTTCTTGCAACCAGTACACGAAAGTAACCAAGACAGGGCAATTAATCTGCCACAGATCACGATACGGAATTCTCTCCGTTATTTTTATGACCCTCTAGCATCTGGGCAGTTATTTAAACTAGTTTACTGACATAACATGTTGAAATTGAGAGCTGAAATTTTTTTATGTCCCTCCTCCCATATCAACAATCACACCTCAACTGATGAGAAGATTTCCCCTAGAACACCAAGATAATCGCCAGGTTTTGACCACTTCCAAGCATTGCCGGTTAAAAACTAAAATAAAATACAAAATCACAGATCAAACCAAATTTGAAAAGTAACAGCAAAACATGCCATCGCCTACATATGTTTCATTAATTTAGTTCACCAATTGCCAAAAAGTTAAAAAAAAAGGTTTGTAAATTTAAAAAAAACTGTTCCTAATGGCTCGCAATAAGGTGGTTAGGGGTCATAAAAGGTAGAGTTTTTGCCAAAATTTGGTGATATTTTTGGCACAGGTACCGAAATAGAACTCTTCCCCATTTTGTTAAAGACTTTCACAGCCTATATAAGCAAAGTGGAAGTGCTATTTATTTTGCTGTAAGTAAAATTTCATCACCTATAGTACTACTGAAATAAAATATTTCAATAATATTTCTGAAATAAAATACTACTGAAATAAAATATTTCAATAATATTTCTGAAATAAAATATTTCAATAATATTTCTGAAATAAAATATTTCAATAATATTTCTGAAATAAAATACTACTGAAATAAAATATTTCAAGCAGTAATTGACATAAAATTGGAGTAAAACTATATGGAAAGTACCTTTATAAAAAATTACATAAATATGTTCTTATTTATAAATTTGCCATATATTTTTGTAGTAAAATTATATTGCATTACGCTATGATTGTAGTTTTAAATTTGCAAGAGCCTTAAGCTTAAGAGGATTTGTTGCACCAACTACAATCGCCAAGGTGCCAAATAGATTTCAAACTTGTAGGTTTTTAAAAAAATATCATGTAGATGTTTGCTTGGGGGTGGCTAGGAGTTATACCTTTTGAGTTGGTCTCTTTCTGCAATGTTCTTTTTTTTTTTTTAAAGTTTCGTGCGAGT
The DNA here is from genome assembly GCA_949128135.1 of Parasteatoda lunata. Lineage (NCBI taxonomy): Eukaryota > Metazoa > Arthropoda > Arachnida > Araneae > Theridiidae > Parasteatoda > Parasteatoda lunata. The sequence goes on from OX421977.1 coordinate 90,282,185, forward strand.
CACTGCCCAGAAGTTTCCAAGACTTAGAAATTATTCTGCGACAGATTACGATACGGAAATCTCTTAAGTTTAACAACACTACTTGTTATTCTAAGAAAAAATACTATGCATGTTAATTATTTCTTCTAAAAAATTTTTTTTAAAGTTTAGAGTTGAACTTCGTTTTTCCTCCCTAAAATGCAGTAGGACACATACAATTTAGGATCTTAAGTTATTAAAAGATTTCAGTTGATTATTGTTTTCAATTCATGTATGATTAAAATATGAAATATATATATATATATATAAAACTTTGGGGAGTATTTATCATAGATAACAGTAAATAGAAATAATCATGGAAAATGTTAACATGTCCGGATTTATGTAATTAAATAACATGTCTTGATAGAAATATTAAATAAATAACATCTTCTGACCAGGCACAAAAAAAACTATCAATAAAAATAAAAACAGATATTAACTATATGAGCAATACAATTATTTGAATATATATAGTACAATTTAAATAGTAGTTGCTATAATCACCAATGAAATTTTACAGATCAAGTAAATTTTTACGACTTGTAAAAAATAAGCATCAAGATGAAATCGACAAAGAAAACAAAAAAAAAAAAAAGATCGTTCCTTCCATCAGACGAAAAAAAAAAAAAAACTAAGTTACTCCATTGTAAATTACACATAAAGGCTCGATATCACACTCACTTCATGTTTATGAAATGAATTGTTGTCTGATGGGGTTGACTGTCAAATAAATCCACATAAATTAATCCAAGATAAATTAGAAAGAATCGCCACTAAACAACATCCGCATTGATGTCAGCCGAAATTAAAAAATATCACCACATCTGAAGTATTCACGCCAATTAATTCTTCGTAATCCATTAGTTTCCGCGACTATCACATTCATTTTTCTAAAAGTTCCATTTCACTTTAAACACAGGACACTTAAAATTAATTATAATAATTCGATGTGATCAAAATTGTATTACACACAGAAACTTTTTTCATTGGAGGTCGAAGTATTATAAGACAATCAACAGGTTAAAGAAATGTTTGGCGAAGCGTATCCTCGCCGCTCCATCGCCTATGCAGACAACACAAGTGTTCCGCACATCCGATGCATCCGAAATTGCTTCGGTCGCCGATTCATCAACACCCAATGTAGTGATTCGGTCATCATTGAAATGCTTCCTTTTGTTCTCTTTTTATTTTCTAGTTTCATATGTGACGTAAGCAATAAAGTTTTTTCCCTTTAAGTTGGAATATGCGCTCGGCAACAGGTTTCCGGTTCGTCCGGCCGCGCGGTTTTGGCGATCGCTCTTTGCGCAATCTCCGTTGATGATGTAGAAAAAGGCGCGCATGATTTGCGGTGCGGCGGTTGCTTTTTCCAACTTTCTGCGATTTTTTTGTTTACTGTCGGAGCTTACGTTTTATCTGTTCCACTTTTATAGTAAAAATATTTTTTACAAAAAAAAGAAAATTTTTTAAAAAGATATTACTTTACTTTAATTCGATCGTTTTTAATGTAAACAAATATATTTTGAGAATTTTTTTTTCTTTGGAACTTAAGTTTTATCCAATTTACTTCTTTTAACCCTTTCGCGCGGACTGTCACAAATACGTGCCAGCATAAAACCGTATCAATCAGGGTGAAAGGATAAAACTGGTAACCAAAGTAGTTTTTTTAGCAATTTATTTGTGGACGGGGTTATAATTGTTTGATTTATTTGATTCACCATTACTTTGTTCAAAAAAAAATTTATTTAGTTATACTTTGAACTAATATTGATTATATCTATGATTAAACTAACGGTAATTAAAGTAAAGGCAAAGTAAGTCTGTCAAATTAGCAACGCCTAGATTTAAGTTACCGTTTTTTATTTATTTACATCCTGATTTTGATTTTGTATGAATGCTTTAATGAATCACCCGTCCCCAAGGGGTCAATAATAATATTTTTTCATTTTACAAATTTTTTTAAAAAGAAACACCTTTATTTTAATTCTATCGTTTTTAATGTATCAAACATATTGCTATTATTTTTTATTCAATTTTGAGAAAACTTACGTTTTATCAGAATCACATTTTTAATCAAAATATTTTTCGTGAAAAAATATTTTCAAAAAGAAAATACCTTATTTAAATTCTATTGTTTTAATGCCACGAATATTCCTAGATTTTTTTTTTTTTTTTCGTGGGAGCTTACGCTTTATCCATTTTACTTTTTTAATAAAATTATTTTTCAAAAAGAAATAGCTCTTTTCAATTCCGTTCTTAATGTAACAAACTTATTCTCAATTTTTTGTAATTTTTTTTAAAGAAATTCATGTTTTATTTTTCTCATAAAAGTATTTTCGAGCTTAAACCAATCAGTCAGGGATTTCGCCACTTTAATTCACCGTTCCGGAGCATTATAAATATTATTATTTTATTTACAAATCATTGTCTCAAAAAACAAACAAAAAAGAATAAGTGTGAGCACCTGATTTATTTAAAAAAGGGATGAAATAAACTGCACCGGAAAAAAATAACTAGTACATAGGGATTAATTTAAAGTTTACGAAAAAATGCTTTACCGACTTCATACTATTTAACAAATTGATCTGAACTGCTAAACAAATTTAAATAATTTTAAAATGTAATTTTATACGGCAAAAAAAAAAAAAAAATTGAACGAATTCCATAAAATTGTTCCCGAGAAATCAAATTTTTAAAACGTCAGATATTTAAATTTCGATTTCTCGGGAATTATTCGACTGATTTCGTTAAAATTTTGTAATAATTTTTTTCATATTTGGTTCTCAATATTTCATTATTTTTTGCACAAAATATGTTGAGTATGTGTATGAGAATTTAAAATATATGTATAAACATTTCAAATATCTCTCTATATTCTTAATATTTCTTAATTTCGAGTTGAAAAAACTATGGCCATTTTTCCTAGATTTATCCAAAAATAAAAACATTTTAAAAAATACAAGATAATTATTTAAAACTCACGTTTCATATTTTGAAGATGACTCAAATTTGCTTCTAATTTTTAATTTTTTTTTTTTTTAATTTGATTCGAATGTCTATTGTGTTAATATAATATTGGGCACAATAAAACTTGCATTTTACAAAACATATATAGATAAAAAATATAAGAAAATCTATATTAAATACGAAAATAAGCTGCGCTTTTTTATTTATTTATTTATTTTAAACGTAAAATGTTCTAGCAAAAATGTGTAGTATAATTGAACACACAACTTTTTTCTGCGACGGTTTTAAAATTGATAGTTATAATATCCATAAATTATCTAAAGCAGTGGTTCTAAACCACTGTGCCGCGACACTTTTGTGTTCCGCAAAATTCTTAAAATGTGCCGCCAAATATTAGAAATGTTACAATAAAAATTATGATGATTTTTTTTATTACGAGTAAAGTTTAAATTAAAGAAAAGTGTGTGTATATATACTTTTTATAATTTTTCCACGCTTTAGCCGCGTGAACATTTTTGTCGGCGATTGTCTTGTCTCTGACAATCTTAAAATAAGTTAAAATAAGAAGGAAGAGTTTAAATTGTCTTTGATACACAATTTTGAAAAATGTTGAAATAAATAGGAAATTTAATGGCTGTTAAAATTATTAATTAACAAATAAAAGCAAGCCAAATATAAACTTTCAAACAGAAATAAAAGCTAATCATTAAAGTAAAAGCTTTGCAATTAATAGTTATATGAACAATTAATAAAGGATAACTAACAAAAAAATAAGCTAACAATTAATAATTAGTAAAAAACTAGTTAACAAAAAATCACAATGTTAAAAAACAACAGCTAATAACCATAGTAAACAAGCTAACAATTAATAGCTAGCAAAAAATAAATAAAAATAACTGTCAGTAATTAATAAAAAATTAGTCGAAAGAAATAATTAACCCCTTAATAAACGTGCTTTTGTAGTACATATTATTTTATTTCACATTCAAAATTATTATCACAAACACAGTGAATTATAGGTAAATAAACAACTTTTAATTTAATTTTTTTCATTGTGTGCCGTCAAATTTCGAAATCGTTAAAAATGTGCCGCCGCAAAAAAAAGGTTGAGAATCACTGGTCTAAGGATTCGTTTTTTTAAATTAAGATATTTTAAATCGAAAAACTTTTAAAATAGTTATTGCATAAAAAAAATTTTTTTAAAAAATAAACAAAACAAAAAATAACAAGAAAAGGAGGGACCTAGAGTGGACGATATAAACGGATTTGCTGAAAATTTGCTAAACAGTGTTGAACATAGCTTTTTGAAAATATCAAAAATTTGAACTTTTAATCATCATACATTGACTTTTAATCTTCATTTTGACTTGGCTGTTTTATTTTTGGGATTTTTTTAAAAAAATTTTTTTCGTTTAATATTTTTAATTTTTTTTTTTTTTTTTTTTTTTTTTTTTTTTTTCACTTCTATTGGCATTTATTTTATAATTTTATAACATTGTTTAAGAATTTTTTAAATGATAAGAAAAATCGAACACTTTTTCAATCATCATGCAGTTCATCATCATCATACGGTTGAATTGCAGTCACTTGAAGGATCAAGATTATTAATGATTGATGCGCCAAGGTTTAATTAATTAACACTGGAAAATAGATACATCTACGATTATTAAAATTGTGTTTATTTTTGAACTATTGTTATTCTATTATCACCACCGGATAGTTGTTATGAATCAAGTCTCTTTTGTGATCGATCAGCAGACGTCTTCATTCTGGAGGGTGATTCCTCAAAGAAGGGATTTTATTCTCCCCCAAGCCCCTCTTCGCTGCACCACTTCTAACTATTCCTTTTCGTTTCTAACTTTACTTGGTATTCGATTTGGAATAAACGATGCAAAACTTACAAACTAAGGCAAACAACGTTAAAGAGCACAAAAATATATATATAATACAGACAGCTGTTTCGGATGCTCAAAGGGCAACCTTCATCAGTGCAACAGAAAGAAATGAGAGAAAACAGGGTAAATATATAAGAGAAAGGTGATTTACCCTGTTGTCCTTTGAGCATCCGAAACAGCTGTCTGTATTTTATATATATTTTTGTGCTCTTTAACGTTGTTTGCCTTAGTTTGTATTTTAGCACAAAGGTCGCCCACTTGTGTATTTTTGATGCAAAGTAAGTTGACGTTCATACACAAAAATTATTTAATTTAATAAATAAATAAATTGAAAACATGAAAAAAACATTGTCCTGATCAGATCAGAGAAAGAAAAATTCTAATTTTAAGATCAGGGCAATATCTATTTCTATACAGGATTTGATGGAATCATTCGAATATTTTTGTACAAAAAAAAAATCGTAATTTAAATTTTTTTTCCCTCGAGTACTATTTAAACTTTTAATTTTACCTTTTAAATTCGCATCGTTTAAAATGATGAACAAGTTTGAATAAATAAATTAAAATAATCCAAAAATTTATAGTTTGAACTAAAGATTGCTGACTATTAAAAAAAACACTATCCGTAAAAATGCTTCAGAAACAAAATGTCATATTTTAAAATAAAACTGAAATTGTATTATATATTTTAAATTAAACAGTTTATTTTTGATTGCTCACTATTAAGAAAATCACTATCAGTAAAAATGCTTTAGAAACAAAATGTCCCATTTTAAAACAAAACTGATATTGTTGTGCTAAAATTTCATTATTCAAACATTTTTTTTTAAACAAACAACATCAATCGTATATTTTTTAAACGCTATTTAAATCGATTTAAGTCAAACTTATGTCGCATTTAAAAATAACTGTTAAATTAATTTTTTCATATTATACATGCTTTACAATATTTCTAATGAACCTGTTAAAAGACCTTGATCTTTTTAATACTGTTTTTAAAAAATAATGTTTAAATGTTTTTCTTTTTCTTTGCAATGAAGTTCTTTTTTTCACATAGTATAAGTTACGTTCAATGTGAATAGTCAGTTATTATTAATACTAACCGGTTAATATTAATAATAACCAAATAATTTAAGCAAATTTATCACATTAACCGGTTATTATTAATAAATAACCATTGAAGTTTGATCAATGTCATTCTTTCGCGTTTTCCGCCGAAAGAAGCGGTTATTACTATTTCTAACCGGTTAAACCATTTAATCACATTAAACAAACTTCAGTGGTTATTATTAATAATAACCGGTAAAAGTGATTTGCAATATTTCTCACTTTGACCAACAGAAGCGGTCATTATTAATATTGACCAGTTTATATAAATTATAACCGAAATTGTCACTTCAACCTTTACATATACACCACTGTAACTAGTTTTTATGTCTGTGTAGTGTGCCCTTAAAATAAAATATGTTTCAATTTATTTTAATATATTTTCACTTTTATAACATTAAAACACAATTTCTTCTATTTTACCTTCGTAAAACAATTTTTATCAAATAAGAGATCTTTCAGTTCTGTATTTCATTTTCAACGAACGTTTTAACTTAATGGCAGTGGTCTTAAATCAAAGCTCGAGTTCTTTAAAAAACTTCCCATGTAACAGAGGCGAGGAACAAATTCGAAATGTCACAAGTCCGTGCTTAAAATATTAATTTGTTCTCTGCGTTTTTTCGTTAGAATGTTTCAACGGATTTTCATATCAGTCAAATCTAAGTCCGTGAATTATTTTATCTCATTACAAAAGAGTAGCGGGGATTACATTTTGCCGCATTACTTTTAAACATCCGCTAGCAGCAAAAGTGGTTCAGGTTTTATATAATATTTTGGAGTAGTTTCTGTTTCTGCAGTCGGAAGTGTACACGTCGGGAGTTTTATGGCGTTTCGGCGTAACCGGAACTTCCTCGGGCGATGTCATAATTGCGGGAAAAATTAGCTTTTGTTGGAAGTGAGAAGGAAATATTTATAGAAAACACTACAAATCGATAGTTGACATTCAATTTTATTAATAACACGGAGAGTTACATACAACGTGCAAAATAGAAAGAATCGTTTGCTGAAATATATATAATAGAATAGAAAGAATCGTTTGCAACGTGCAAAATAGAAAGAATCGTTTGCTGAAATATATATAATAGAATAGAAAGAATCGTTTGCAACGTGCAAAATAGAAAGAATCGTTTTCTCCAGATCGATTCCGTTCAGAATTTGTATTTTGTCATTTAAAATAACATGCTTTTTTTTAGAGAGATGAAATAATTTAGATGCCTAAATTTCAAAATTCTTTCGAACAGTATTAAATAAAACAATAACAAAAAAGAAATATTTATTAAAAATTTAATTCTTTTTACGTTTAAATTAGCTTTGGATAAACGAACATTATAATTTAATGTAAAAGTCTTTGATTTGCTTAGAAATTATTTTCCAGATCGCGACTATTCCCCATAATTTGGGAGTCAGAAATCCTATTACGTGGGAAAAAAGTATGTTAATTAAGAAAAATTGCGTAAAAAATATCGTCTGCACTAATTATTTAGCATCATTTAAAGATATCCCTAAAATCATTATGATTAAGCCTTAATACGTGAAAATTCCATCTGAAAATTATACGTGATATTTCTATATTCTGGATGAATGGATATTATAAAGAGTATAAAAGTCTTTGATTTGCTCAGAAATTATTTTCCAGAATGCGACTATTCCCAATAATTTGGGAATCAGAAATCCAAATACATTCGTCCCCACGTCGCATATCGGTCAATCGAATAACCCGCTTATACGAATAAAATTTAATGGAACCAAATCATTATATATGAAACTAATGTTAAATTTCCCAGTTTAAACGGCTTCCAGTACACGCTTCATTGCATAAAGAAGAGGTACTGGAATGAAATTTGTTTTTAAAGAAAAGTTTCACCAGCTGGAGCACATTTGGTGATCACTTCAATAGCACTTCCTATTCATTTGTTGCTCTAAACAGGTGTTAATGGTTAAAGCATTAATCAAGTGTTGTTGTACATTAGAGTGAACGAAGGGGGTTTTCGGGTTTTGACACTATTCACTAGAGATGTCCAATATTTTCTGGAACAGGTATTTGGAACCTGTTATTTAATCATACCTGTTATAAAAATAACAGGTTACTTCCAAAGGCCTGTTCCAAAATACTAGGCAAAAATTTTAATTCAATTATCTTGGCAAAAATTTATTTTTCTACTTTTTTTAAAATGTTAAACTGTTTTTTTTTTTTTTTTGGCAATCTTTGTACAGTTTATAATAATAAAAAAAAAATCACGTTTTATTTATTATTACAGGGCCGTAGCCAGACATTGCGAGGGTCTATAAAAATTATAATACTAGAAATACAAAACTTAAGTTTTGCATTTCTAGTATTATAATTTTTTTAGAGCTGTTTTAAATCTAATAATTTAACGAGTAACTTTGCTAAAATCAAATGAATTATTCTAAAAATGTTTATATATAGCTTATTTTCTCTAGTTCAATAGTTAATATTTCTATATATAGTTTTTTTTTTTTTTTTTTTTTTTTCTTTTCATATTGCGTGGTGTCACTAGAAATCATGCCTAGGCAGTTTTGTATAGGTTTGGGAAAAAATTAACAAATACCGCCTATGAAATGTGAGCCACTCTATGAATCCCCCCCTCCCCACCCCTTCTCGTGTCTTGAAAACTTTGAACTCACCTTTTTTTGAAAGGGGAGAAGCACAACCTTTGCTGGGGAAGATTTTTATTTATTATTAGATATTTTATGCTGCTATCTATAATATATATATATATATATATATATATATATATATATATATATATATATATATATATATATATATATATTAAGGTTAACCCTAAATATGCTAATTAGCTAGCATTAAAAATTATACAGAGTCGAACCAGACACAAAAACTGTTTTACTTGAAAAACAAAATCTTTTATTCAACAAATTTTGATTTGGAGGGTGAATCGCTATCTGTAAAGTATGGTCTCGACAATTTAAGCAAAAAAGCGGTCGTTTAAATCCTAAGTTTAAGTACAATTAGTATTATTATTCACTTTTTTTTTCAGTTTATCGCCATATCTCAAGAAATTTTAAAGCTAGTTGGAAATATTGATCACATAATTATAAAATTTATTTATCCAAAGAAAATTGAATGTAAAAATTAATTTTAAATAATTATTTATTATTGTTTGTTATTTATAATTAGAAGAAAACTAAAATTTAAGCTATGTAAATTTTAGATCATTTTAACTGTGTAATTTTAAAATGCGAAATTTGAACATTATTGATCAAATCGTTTCTAAGTTAAAAAATTTCAAAAAGACTTGACTTCATTCGAATTTTGCATTGTGTCATTTAAAATTAATTAGTTTAAAATGATACATGAGTTAATGTGCATTGGTATTCAAAATTGTTTCAACCATTATTAAACAAATTAGTATAAATAAAGAAATAATTTCAAAAAGATTACATTGTATTTCCCTTAGTTAAACAAATTTTATAATAATGAATAAAAAAATTTTAATTCGTTTAATTTGTTTTTTTTTTTTTTTTTTTGCTTTTTTTTTTTTTTTGCATGGAATACGTAAAAAGTAAAATTAACAAGCCCAAATAGAATTAAAAGGAAAAACAAATAACCCAAATTCATCGAACAAACGATCGGTTTAGTCAAAGAATGTATTTTATTATACGTACACTTAAAACGTGAAAATCCAATCAATAGAACAAAATTTTTTCAACAGTCTTTTTCCCCCCTCCCTGTAAGTGTAAACATGATATTTCTAAATTTAAAAGCAATTTATAGACTTTTAAAAACTGTTTACTTGTATCAGCAAGAATTAAAAACTTCTCGCGTGAGTAGCATACGTTGTAGTTCATTTATGTCGCAAAAAAGCTGCACAATGGGCTATTGGCGACGGTTTGGGAAGTATCCCTGAGGATGATCTGAAGACATGCCATCACAATTTTGATCCTCTGCAGAGGCGATGTCCTCCCCGCTTCGGTAGCCCGACGACCTGCGCGCGAATTGGAGCACTTTACGGTAAAACAGTTTAACGAGGCCCCGTACCGCACACCCTCGGTCTCTACGCAGACTGATCCAAGTGGTCACCCACCCCGCACACTGACGGCAGCCAGTGATGCTTGACTTCGGTGATCTGATGGGAACCGTGTAGCAGAATTGAACGATCAGTCCACTGCGGGACGTGAGTAGCATACGATAAGTTTTGTAACGTATATGTGAAATCATGGTAAATCTCAATTTCTGTGTTTTCATAGTCTAAAAAATAAAAGAGCTGTAATAGAAGTCATAAAATTTAGTTCTAATAAAACTAGATATCGTTCTATAAACTTAAATATTAATTCCAATCATAAATTAATAATAGTACTTAAATTTCGTTTCGTTAAAATTATTTCGCGTCCGAAGTAAATCATTAAATGACTTTTTTTTTTCACTCCTAAGAAAATGATTATTCTGCAATTATATTGTTAAAACACATTTAGGGTGTCTTAAATTTCTTAATAAAAAATAGCCTTTCTAAGGTTTAAATAAAAAAAAATAAATAAAACATTGAAAATTATTGATAGTCAACTGCTAGCCCCCCCCCCCCTTGTGGTTCTACTTCTGTGTCTTAACAACCTATTATTAATATATTAATAAAACTACCACCTAATATTTTAAACATGCTATATCGGAACAGCCTGTTATTTTTATCACAGGCTAGTATTTTGGAACAGGCGATATTTTTTCACAGCTAGTATTTTTGGAACAGGTGATATTTTGTCACAGGCTAGTATTTTGGAACAGGCGATATTTTTTAACACCTAGTATTTTGGAACAGGCGATATTTTTGTCACAGCTAGTATTTTGGAACAGGCGATATTTTTGTCACAGCTAGTATTTTGGAACAGGTGATATTTTGTCACAGCCTAGTATTTTGGAACAGGCGATATTTTTGTCACAGCTAGTATTTTGGAACAGGCGATATTTTTTCACAGCTAGTATTTTGGAACAGATGGTATTTTGTCACAGCCTTTCCTACTATTTTGCAGTTTAAGCTAATTTGCAACAATGCCGGGCACGGTGACCTGTCTTCCATGCCCTTTGGGTTTTCGGGCATATGGGGGGTGGGGGGGCAGGTTGTTTATAATTGCATTTTCCATATTTCCTATTTCCATGTTTCCTACAAGTTAAATAGAAAAAAAAAAATTCACGAAATTTTCCTAGAAAATATGAGTCTTATTGTTTAATTTCTTCTCTCCTAAGTCTTACACTCTCTCTTTCGCATTTTTTTTGTTTTCAAGCAATAAATATTTTTACTTTTTATTTCAATATAAAAAGGGGTTGTTAAAATTATTAAAACTATATTTAGTATGTTCTAGATATCTTAGTATGTTTAGTATATTCTATTCAAGCTATATTTAAACACTATATTTTCTTTATATGCAAGCTATATTATCAAACACTATATTTTTCTCCCTATCTTTAATCCTTTTGCACTCCGTATACTTCAATATGGTGAACTTATGTATATATAAATACGAAATCATTTAAACTACATAGTACAATATTTTTATATAATTTCTGAAATTCCAAAAAAATCTAGTTATTAATTATTAAGATATAAAAATTTTAAGTTTTAGAGTTGTAACTTTCGATGTTTATGCAGATGACGAAGCATAAAGGGTAGTACAATAGTACAGAGAGAGGATGAAGAGTAGTAGAATAATATGTAAATATTTTTTTTCCGTGTTAATCTATCAAATGATATTTTGTGAATGATAAAATAACTATTATTTATTTTATCTACTGAAATAGAAACGTAAATGAAACTAATGAAAGGAAAAACAATGAGAAATAATTCCTAACCTTTAGCCAAAGGAAGCCTAAAGTTAGCGATTAAGGACTCTAAAACTAATTACATCGCTATTATTTTTATTAGAAACCTATTTTAGGAAGTTAAGTAATGAAGTTTTAGGCAATTAAATTTTTAAATTTTATACATTTAATAAAAAATTCAGAAATAGTGAATTGTTTACAATAGAGTAACTGTGGCCTGCATTTACTTGAAAGTGCTCCCCATTTTTTTTATTGGTTCTTTTTGCTGCCTACTGTGTTTTCTGCATTAATTACAATCGTCTTTTGGGGGACATCTAACCAAGGAGTTTTACTTGGAGAATCCAGACACCTCTTTACGCCATTGGCCCCCCACCTCCCTAGCTTTCGCTGTGGGTTCCTTTTTCGGCTTTCGTTTTCGAGGTCGACCGTGACCTTCGAGGTTGCGAATTGACTCTCATCAGTAGTTATTTGTTGTGGTAATTCAGTCAATGTTCTACGTGAAGAGTGATTTATTATTTCGCTGAATTTCGTCCACTCTTATACAAATAGATGTCTCACTGGCATTGTCTATTATTTTGTTGCTTAAAAGATTTATTCATTTTGAATTTTTGAAGAAAATAAATAATATATTTTTAAATGATAATATTCAGTAGGAAAGGGAAAAAAATCTATTACAGTTAATTGGGTGAATTTTCGTCCCTTAATAGTTTGAATTTTACTTGACATAAAAATTATCATTAGAGGCTACATAGTATGTAATATTTTTAAATTAATGTGCTAATTGTTTTAAAAGGAAAATATTAATCAAATAATCCAAGAAAAGTTTAGAATTGTTATAAAAAGGCTTGTTTCTTTAAAACTTATGCAATATTCGTATACTGGTGTTTATTTTGAATAGTTAATTTTTTTTTAGAAATGCTTAAAATATCGGATTATGCTCTAGTTGTATTTAATTTGTTAAATGTTTTAGCTCGTGCAAATTGGTAAAACTGAATCAATTACATTTTGGTAAACATGTATTTTTTTTTTTAGTTCAAAACTATAAAATGATGTTATTCGAATTATTTAAAAAGTTGCATTCAACTAGGTTGCAATGCATGCACAGACTACTTTTAGGTATTTAAGTAAATGAAATTATAAATCACCTTCAGTAAAATTCACTAAATTTATTATGTCTGAAAATATAAATAATTTTACGAAAGTGGCATTAGAATGAAGTGATTAGTTAACTAAGGGATCGTAATAATAATCACAAAACAAATCTTTGGGGAATTGTAGTTAGGGGGTTAAACGAAGGAGAGAATATATTTAAATTAAGCGAGTACCTTCAGATCTGGAAAAACGATCTGTTTCGCAAAAAAAAACGACGATGGTTGCGAAGTAATCATGGGGGCTGGTGAGCGGCAGCAAATAGGGGCCCCTGCCAAAATTGTAGGAGTTAAAAAAAAGAGTAATTTAAACACAACTTTGTTTACTAGATATTCGATTTCACAAATGATTTAAAATTAATCAGCTTTATTTATATATTTAAACTTACAAATTTTGTTACACAACTAAAACCTCTATATATTTTGATTTAACAATAATGTTATGCAATGTTGTGTTTTTAATTCAGAGTTTAAATTTTTTGAATTTCTGATTTGTCTAAATCTATATTTTAAGTTCTATTAATTTTTTCGTTTTGTAAAATGAAAAAATATGTTGGCTATATTTTCTCATATAGAAAATGTAATGTCTAATCTCTAAATTGTTTTGATTTAAAAATTATGATACGCAATGTTGTGTTTAAATTCAGTGATTAATTTTTTTAAAATTTCTAACTTGTCTATATCTGTATTTTAAGTTCTATTTATTTTTTCTTTTGTAAAATTTAAAAAAAAAAAAAAAATGTTGGTTAAATTTTCTCATATAGAGAATGTAATGTCTGACTTTTAAATTGTTATGATTTAACAATAATGTTATGCAATGTTGCGTTTTAAATTCAGATATTAAATTTTTTTAATTTCAAATTTGTCTCAATATTTGTGAAGTATTTTATTCCATTTGGACAATTTTATTCCATTTTTTTCCTCTTGTGGAAATGAAAATATTCTAGTTATATCGTCAAAAGAATGTAATAGGGAACTCCTAAATTCTTTTTTATTTAGAAACAATAACTCTTGCAATA